>OX463243.1:97162084-97192360 GCA_949820135.1 Sylvilagus floridanus | reverse complement strand
GTGGCCCAGATGCCCCAGGAGGAGGTCGAGCTCCTGCCCCCCGCCCCCAAGGGCAAAGGCCGGAAGCCCGCTGCGGGAGCCCCGAGCGCAGGTACAGGGGAGGCGGGCGGGCCGGGCCTGAGCCTCCGTCCCGAGCCTGGCCAGCGGCTTCCCCTCCTTGGCGAGCCCGCCAGGGGCCTGTTCTCGGCTGCGCGTGGCATGGGGGCCCAGGAGGGTGCCAGGGCACCCTGTGGGAAGACCCCGAGGCCCGAGAGCCCTGGCGTGGGAGCCTGGAAGGCAGAGGTGTGTGTCCACAGCCCAGTGGCACAGCCCACGCCCCGGCCGTCTGTGCTGGACATGAGATGGGCAGTTAACAAAGAGACCCTGTGGGGCCCCAGGCCGTGAGGCTGGCTGTCGCTCCTGGTCTGCATCCACTCGTCTCTGGCCGCGGGCCGGGCCGGCCCCTGCCCTCGGTATGCAGGACTGGGGGTCCCGAGAGGGACAGGCTCCTCTGGCCTGCAGCTCGGCCCCTCACACCTCGCCCCGGTAGAGCCTGCCAGTGAACCTCCCCCCGCCCCCCCTTGTCTTGAAGGTACGCACCAGGTGGCGGCCGTGTCCTCCGTCTCCCCGGCAGCCCCCTTCCAGAACGTGCCCCCCACTGTCTCCCAGACGCCCGTCATTGCCGCCACCCCCGTCCCAACCATCACAGCGAACGTCACGTCGGTCCCCGTCCCCCCGGCTGCCGCCCCCCCTCCTCCCGCGACACCCATCGTCCCCGTGGTCCCTCCCACGCCGCCCGTCGTCAAGGTGAGCATCGCCGCGGGTGGCCGTGTGCCGAGGTTGGTTTGGGGGTCCTGGGTCCAGGGAGGTGGGGGGTAGGCTCCGCTGCAGCGGCCCTCCTGGCCCTGGTCCCTAGGAGAGGGTCTCGCCGTGCCCCTCGAGGTCGGCCTGTTGGCTGCAGACACGGAGCAGAGCCCAAGGCTGGGGAGCTGCAGGTCACATAGCAGCGAGGGCTGGGCTGAACTTGAACTAATCCGGCTCAGTGGGGAAGCTGTGAGCAGGAAGCCCCACCCCCGCGGGGCCCTGCCAGGCTCCCGCGTCTTGTCTTCGGTTTGATCCTCACAACGGCGCTGGGGCAGGCAGTGCTGCCCCGCCCCGCCCCCCCCCGCCCCGTCTTCCAGGTGTGGAAGTGGGCGCTCAGGGGGGTTGAGTGGTTCTCCCAAGGTAACACGGCCTCCCTGTTTCCCCGGGGCCCACGCTGCCAGCCGGCTCGCGCTGGGCGTCCTGTGGGCGCCTGTTGAGTGTCTGGGGAGCCGGCTCGCGCTGGGCGTCCTGCGGGCGCCTGTTGAGTGTCTGGGGAGCCGGCTCGCGCTGGGCGTCCTGTGGACGCCTGTTGAGTGGGGAGCTGGCTCGCGCGCCTGCCCGTCTCGGGGCCGAGGCTTAGCATGGCTGACCCGTGAGGCTGCCGGCCCCGGCCTGGGAGCCCCGGGCTCTCGCTGGCTGGCCGTGTGCCCGCGCTTAGGTGCACAGGAGCCCTGCCCAGGGGCCCGCCGCCCCGAGTGCCCCCTCACTTTGCAGAGCCCCGAGTCTGCCTGGTGCCCAGCTTGGCCCCAACACCCCTGCCCCCGCTTGTACCCCCGAAGGCTCTGGGTCTCCTCTCCATGCCTGAGACCAGGCCCGGGGGCTCCCCTCAACCCATGGCAGCACGGAGCCACCAACTTCCTGGTCTCCATCCCGCCAGGGCTGCTGCTCGTCTCCCAAAATGCCTGCCCTTCTTGTGTTTGTCCTCTAGCGCCGGCTCCAGCCCTCATCCGGGGCCCCTCCTGCCCTGGTCGGCGGCCTGGCCTGGGTGCCCGCGGGGGGCCGGGAACTGCCTGTGGCCCCTCACTGGGCTCTGGCGCCCGTGCTCGGGGGAGGGCAGCCAGCTCTGACCTGGGGCCAGCGATGCGGCCCCCTGAGCCTCGGTGTCCCACACCGCGGGGCTGTGCACGGGGGCGCCAGGCTTGGGGCTCGGCAGGTGCTTCTCCCAGCTGGCCCCTCGCTCACCCGTGGTTTCGCCGTTTCAGAAGAAGGGCGTGAAGCGGAAAGCGGACACGACCACGCCCACGACCTCGGCCATCACCGCCAGCCGGAGCGAGTCGCCCCCACCGCTGTCCGACCCCAAGCAGGCGAAGGCGGTGGGGCGGCGGGAGAGCGGGGGCCGCCCCATCAAGCCGCCCAGGAAGGACCTGGAGGACGGCGAGGTGCCGCAGCACGCCGGCAAGCGGGGCAAGCTGTCCGAGCACCTGCGCCACTGTGACAGCATCCTGAAGGAGATGCTGTCCAAGAAGCACGCGGCCTACGCCTGGCCCTTCTACAAGCCCGTGGACGCCGAGGCGCTGGAGCTGCACGACTACCACGACATCATCAAGCACCCCATGGACCTCAGCACCGTCAAAGTACGCCCGCCTCGCGGTGGGGGGGGCGGGGCGCTGACGTCACCCACCTGCTTCCGGTGCCTGCCCGCCCTCACTGGAGGCCCGCCTCGCGCTGGGGGGCAGGGGCGGGGTCACAGGGAGCCCGGGGCTTTGACGTCACCCACCTGCTTCCGGTGCCTGCCCGCCCTCTCACTGGAGGCCCGCCTCGCGGTGGGGGGCAGGGGCGGGGTCACAGGGAGCCTGGGGCGCTGACCTCACCCACCTGCTTCCCGGCGCCCGGCCCAAAGCCCTCGAGGTGACCGCTGCCCGCTTGGCATGAGCCTCCCTGTGGCTCTGGACATGGCTGCCACAGCAGAGCGGACAGTGGGGTGGCCGTGGGGAGGCCTGGCTTCTGGCCCCCATCCCGGGCGGCAGCAGACCCTGGAGGGGCGGAGCTGAGACCCTGCGGCCAGCCCTCCCTGTCTGTAGGGGTTCCCTGTCAGCTGGGAGCAGAGATAGCGAGGGGGGTCTGCCCTCCAGGGAGAGCCCGAGCCCACTGGCCCGTGGGGCACATGTAGCCTGCCCCCCGCCCCCCATCATTTCCTGTGTGGGTCCGGGGCCCGCAGAGGCTGGTCCTGGTCACTCAGCCTCTTCCGATGAGTGGCGTCTCTGCTGGGCTGATCGTGGGCGTCAGGTGCCTGGTGGTCTGACTGGGGCTCGCCCTGGGGCGAGGAAGCTGAGCACTGGGGCCGTGCAGCCTCTGGAAGTTTCCGGAAGCTTCCGGGCCCGCCCCAGAGGCCTGGGTATGTGCGTCTCTGGGGGTGTCGGGCCCGGCCTGGGGTTCTGCCGAATCCCATCTTGGTCAGAGGCTCTGCTTAGCTCCTGAGACCTTGGGGAGTCAGCTCTGTTTTGTCGGGAACCCGCCGTCTCCGTCATGGCCTGGGCAGGTGCAGGGGCACGCAAGGGCCCCGCTGCTGCGGGTGTGGACAGACCTCGGGCAGCCTTAGGGGCAGCATCCCCGTGTGCCTCGTGGTAGATTCTAAAGATGCTGCACTCCGGGGGATCACGGGGCCCGCCAGCGTCCCCCGGCCTCAGAACCTGCAGGCTGCCCTGCACCCGTGGGCCAGCCCCTCCCTGCCAGGCCTGCGGGCCATGTGGGTCACCTCCCCAGCCTCCCCCCTCCCCAAGGGCCGCCTGCCTGGCCCTTGTCCCCTGCAGTCGGAGGCCGCTGGCTCCGGCTGGGCTCTGGGACATGACGGTGTCCCATGAGACACACAAGGACTGGGCTCTGGCCGTGAGGCCTGATGTCTGTCATCCACAGATGAGCAGCCTCCAGATTCCGGGGTGCGTGGGGCAGGGCCTGGTGGCAGCCGCAGGGCCTGGGGCTCCTGGCCCAGCACCTCATTCCCCGGCTGGGGTGGAGCGTGCGCTTCTGCAGCCCAGACCCCTGCCCTGCTAGGGCCGCTATGCCCCAGTCGCTGGGAGCCAGGGCCTGGCTGGCCAGCGAGCAGGGGCCGCCTGCGGGCTGGTTCCGGCCAGAGCCCGCTGGGCTGCTCACACCATCGCCCGTGTGTGTTGCAGAGGAAGATGGACAGCCGTGAGTACCCGGATGCACAGGGCTTCGCCGCCGATGTCCGCTTGATGTTCTCCAACTGTTACAAGTACAACCCTCCGGACCACGAGGTGGTGGCCATGGCCAGGAAGCTGCAGGTAACCCAGGGCCGGCGCGGGCCGGGTGAGCAGCAAGGGGCCGTGCCAGGTCACCCCGGGGGACACAGGCACCTCCCGTCTACTCGGCTCGGTGTCCCCGGGAGAGCAAGCTCATGGGGCCAGGGAGCACCCCACCCCCAAGCCAGCTGCGCTGTGCCACTGCAGGGGGACTCTCCCGTGGCCGGCAGCTGTGGCGTCACGTGACACGTGGCCGTGGGGCTTTCTGCTCTGTGACGACAGAGGAACGGGTGCATTGAGAACCTGAACACTCGGCCGCCCCAAAGAAGGCGCGGCGTCAGGGTCTGGGCTTGGGCACAGGGACGCTGCGCACAGGCACACGGATCTCACTGTGTGTGCACACGTGTGCGTGTCTGCTGCTGTCTGGGTGCTGTGCGGGTTAGCACCCGAGACTCCACCGCTGACCTTTTTATGAGGAACCCTGCAGGTCGTCCGCGCATTTTCTTTTCTGTATTTGAAAGTCGGAGTCAGAGGGTTGTTTCCATGTCTGAGTGACCGCCACGTCGTCCAGGGGCCTCCCCTTGGACAGACCAGGAAGCCGCGCGGCTCCATGCCCCACTTCGGGCCGTCTGCTGCCCCCGGGACCCAAGCGTCCTACCCCGTGAGGCCGCCACACCTGCCCCACTGGTCCCTCTGGGCTTCCTCCCGCGCGTGGGCGCTGTGGAGGGCCCCCCACCGCCTCGTGCTGCTGGAGCCACCGCAGGGCCGGCCGGCCCCGGGCCTTGGTCAGCGGATTCGCTGCTCTGGGGCCCAGACTGTTCCTGGGGGCGCCTGTGGCTGCGGGGTCGGGGGCTGGCCACTCCCCCTCCCCCAGCTGCAGCCCCTCCGTGGGAGCTGGGGGGAGAGGGGCCTCCGGGGGCCGCTTGGGCCTGGTCCGGGATCCTCAGCGGCCCTGTCTTCCCCCAGGACGTCTTCGAGATGAGGTTTGCCAAGATGCCGGATGAGCCCGCGGAGACGCCGGCGCTGCCGGCCCCCGCGGCGCCCGTGGTGAGCAAGGGCGCCGAGAGCAGCCGCAGCAGCGAGGAGAGCTCCTCGGACTCGGGCAGCTCGGACTCCGAGGAGGAGCGGGCCACCCGGCTGGCCGAGCTGCAGGAGCAGGTGCGGCGCGCGGGGCCCTGCGGGGCCGCCCGGGGGGCACGGGCACGGGCGGTGGGCGGTGGGCGCGCACACGCGGTGGGAGGTGGGCGGTGGGTGCACACACGGGGCCCTGCGGGGCCGCCCGGGGATCCCCGGGCACGGGCGGTGGGCGGTGGGCGCGCACGCAGTGGGTGGTGGGCACGCGCACGCAGTGGGTGGTGGGCGGTGGGCGCGCATGCGGGGCCCTGCGGGGCCGCCCCCGCTCACCGCCCGCCCTCTCGCAGCTGAAGGCCGTGCACGAGCAGCTGGCCGCCCTGTCCCAGGCGCCGGTGAACAAACCAAAGAAAAAGAAGGAGAAGAAGGAGAAGGAGAGGAAGCGGAAGGACAGGGACAAGGACAAGCACAGGCCCAAGGCCGAGGAGGACAAGAAGGCCAAGACGGCGCCGCCCGCCAAGCAGGCCCCGCAGAAGAAGGCGCCCGCCAAGAAGGCCAACAGCACCGCGGCGGCCGGCAGGTGCGGGGCGCGGCTGGGGGCGTGTGGGGGGGGCCGCTAGAGGGTCCAGTGAGGCCCTGGGGCTGGGGCGGGGTTGCCTGGGGGGGGCCTGCAAGTGGGGGGAGGGGGGGCTGGGGGGGCTGGAGAGGCCCTGGGGTGGGCCGGGACGGCTGGGGGCCCTGCGAGTACCCGTGGGCCCGGCTTCCGCCCTGAGTGCTGACCTCTGCCTTGGCGCTCTGTTTCCCTGACCTGGGCCGCCGATCTCCCTGGGGGCCGGGCACCTGTTACTGCTCAGCCAGGGGCAGGGTCAGGTGCCCTGGCGGATGGCCTGCCTGGGCTGTCCCGGCTTCTTAGGAGGCCTTTGCCGTGTGCTGGGTGCTGTCCCGGTCACCCAGCACCGTGGGCGGCCATACGGGGCCTCAGGTCCCTGAGAGCCAGGAATCGCAGGCACGGGCCACAGAGGCCAGGAGAGGGAGGCCCTGGGGCTGAGGTCCATGCTGGTGGGCTCCTCGAGGTGGTCCGTGGTGCTGCTCCGAGCACACGTGTGGAAAGTCGTGTCCTGGCTGGTGTGGCGAGCAGGGGAGGGGCAGGAGCGGGGGAACTGTGGGCATGCGGCAGTGGGGTCATTGGGGTCGGAGCCAGGGTTCTGACGGCCATCTGGGGGCTGGCGTGGGCGGGCCTCGGTGGGTACAGGCAGGAGGAGGAAGGCGCGGTTGGGAGCTGGTGTGGGGCCGGCTGTTGATGGGAGCGGTGAGCGTCAGGGCCAGGTGGCTGCCGCCCGCCTCCGGCGGGCTTTGGCTGGTTCTCCCAAATGTGTGGGGGCGGGGGGATAATACCCCGGAGCCTGGGACCCATCAGAGTGCTCGGGAGGCGTCCTGTCTTGCTTCTCCGGGTGCGTTTGTGGATCAGGTGTCCGTGCCCGGGCAGCCCGCTGGGCCCACGGCTCTGACTGTGCGAGGTCTTCAGCGTGACCCCCGCTGTCCTGACGTGAGCCGTGGTGGCGTCGCGCTGGCTGGCCCCCGTCGGTGGGGACGGGGCGCTGCTCTCCTGTTGCCGGCGGCCTGTGGCTTTCTCTCGGTGACTCCGGTGCTGCCCAGTCGATCTCGCAGAAGGCCGGCGTCTCATTCTGTTGGTTTTCTGTTTTCTCGTTCGTTCCTTTCTGGCCTTCTTACCTCTGTTTGCTGTTTTAGGCGTGATTTGATCTTTTTTAGCTTTTTAAGGTAGAAGTGTACATTATTGGCTTGAGACCGTCTTTTTTTGTGTTTTTTTTTTTAACATTTATTTGAGACGCACAGCTGCAGAGGGAAGCAGAGAGAAGGAGAGAGAGAAGGAGAGAGAGAAGGAGAGAGAGAGGGAGAGAGAGAGGGAGAGAGAGAGCCTTCCATCCACTGGTTCTCTCCCTCATGGCCACAACAGCCGGAGCGGCGCCGATCCGAAGCCAGGAGCCAGGAGCCTCCTCTGGGTCTCCCACGTGGGTGCAGGGCCCAAGCACTTGGGCCATCTTCCACTGCTTTTCCAGGCCGTGGCAGAGAGCTGGATCGGAAGTGGAGCAGCCGGGACTCGACCCAGTGCCCATATGGGATGCCTGCGCTGCAGGTGGCGGCTTTACCCGCTGCGCCACAGCGCCGGCCCCGGGACTGTCTTTAATAAAGGCACTTAGTGCTGTAAATTTTCACCTGAGCTTGCGTTGGTGCAGCCAGTTTTGATGTGTTGTGATTTCATTTTCTGGTATTTCAGAATATTTTCTAACTTGGGTTTAATTCTCTCCTTCGACCCCAGTGGGTTGTCTGGCATTGCGTTGTTCAGTAACTGGTTCCTGGTCTCCGGTTGAATCCCCTCAGGGCGAGAGGCCGTGATCTTGCCGGGCACGGTGGATCTGGGGGCGTGTGCGCTCTGCTGGTCCCCGGGGGAATGACATGCGTGTCGGTGTGGGTGGATCCCAGGGACCCCAGACGGGAACGGGTGTCGCTTGAGCCGCCGCCTCCTGCCGACTGGGTCACCCAGGGAGTTCCTGCCCAGCAGACGTGGGTGTTTCTGTTTCCCTTCTGTGTCAAGTGTCGCCTCGTGCATCGGGGAGCCCAGTCTTCCGTGTGCACGCCTCGGGACAGGGGGGTCTCCCTGGCCGCGTGTGCCGAGCCCCCGTTTCCCCCGTGGCCCCCCGTTCCCCCGTTCCCATCGGCTTTGTTGGAAGTGAATCGGGCGCTGCATCTCCTCCCCCCATTCTGTGTTCCCTGCCCGGCTTGTGGCACCCACAGAGGGTTTGGCGCATTCGGTCCGGTGACGTTCAGCATAATTGCCGCCGTGATGGGGGTCCCGCTGCCGCGATGGGGGTCTTGCCACCCTGATGGGGGTCCTGCCACCCTGATGGGGGTCCCGCCACCGTGTCCTGTTTTCTGTCTGTCCCCACGCTCCCCTTCTGCTGCCTCCGTTCTGGGGACGTGAGCTCGGGGCCGGCTCCTCGCCTGCGGAGTCTGAGACGCAGCGTCAGCCCGCGGCAGCCGGCAAGACCCGGGGAGGGGCGCTGCCTCGGGGGGAGGCCCGACGCCCTGTTGCCCGTGTCCCCCGCCCCAGACAGCCGAAGAAAGGCGGCAAGCAGGCGTCGGCGTCCTACGACTCGGAGGAGGAGGAAGAGGGCCTGCCCATGAGCTACGACGAGAAGCGGCAGCTGAGCCTGGACATCAACCGGCTGCCGGGCGAGAAGCTGGGCCGCGTGGTGCACATCATCCAGTCCCGGGAGCCCTCGCTGCGCGACTCCAACCCCGACGAGATCGAGATCGACTTCGAGACGCTGAAGCCCACCACGCTGCGGGAGCTGGAGCGCTACGTCAAGTCCTGCTTACAGCGGAAGCAGCGGAAGCCGCTGTGTGAGTCGCCCGCCCGGGCCCAGCCCTTCCGTCCAGAGCCTCCCCGGGTCGGCGTGGGTGCCGGCTGCTCCCCCAGCCCCCTGCCCCAGAGTTGGTGATCTGGCTGCCTGGGCCCGTGAGTCCCGCAGCGGGAGGGCGGGCAGCCCCGGCCGTGCAGGGCTTGCTGGGGCCGCCCGGTGCAGTCCTCCCCTCCGGCTCTGAAAGGGGCGGCCTCCTCTTCTTGGACAGCCCGCCCGGCCTATGGGAGGTCGTGGCGGACTCGGAAGGTCACGGGGACAGAGGCCAAGCTCCAGGACCACGGCAGCCTCGTGGCTCAGTGGGGGGAGGGATCTGCCGGCTGACCCTTGCCCCTGCCGCACCTGCTGCTGGTGGAGCCCGAGTGGCCCTGACCCGCCCGGGGCTCCCGTGAGGGGCAGAGACGTGGCCTCGCACCTCATGAGGGCCGCGTGGGGGCGGGGTTCCGCGTCCGTGTCTGCACGGGGCGGCCGGCCGGGCCCCTGCACCGGCCCGCTCAGGGCTCCGGTGATGAGGAGGGCCGCGTGGGGGCGGGGTTCCGCGTCCGTCTCTGCACGGGGCGGCCGGCCGGGCCCCTGCACCGGCCCGCTCAGGGCTCCGGTGATGAGGAGGGCTGCATGGGGGCGGGGTTCCGCATCCGTCTCTGCTCGGGGCGGCCGGCCGGGCCCCTGCACCGGCCCGCTCAGGGCTCCGGTGATGAGGAGGGCTGCATGGGGGCGGGGTTCCGCATCCGTCTCTGCTCGGGGCGGCCGGCCGGGCCCCTGCACCGGCCCGCTCAGGGCTCCGGTGATGAGGAGGGCTGCATGGGGGCGGGGTTCCGCATCTGTCTGCTCGGGGCGGCCGGCCGGGCCCCTGCACCGGCCCGCTCAGGGCTCCGGTGATGAGGAGGGCTGCATGGGGGCGGGGTTCCGCGTCCGTCTCTGCACGGGGCGGCCGGCTCGGCCTTGCCGGTGCACCGGCCCAGCCCGTGTCGTCCGTCCGCCCTCAGCAGGCAGCGGGAAGAAGCAGGCGGCCAAGTCCAAGGAGGAGCTGGCTCAGGAGAAGGAGAGGGAGCTGGAGCGGCGGCTGCAGGACGTGCGTGGGCAGCTGAGCGGCGGCAAGAAGCCAGCCAGGAAAGGTACCGCCAGCGCCTCCGTCCGCGGGAGGGCCTGGGCTGCGTGCGTGCCCGTGGGTGAGACCTCGGCTCCCTTTCTGGGACGCCGGGTTCCAGAGCAACACGGACAGGTGCCCCTGAGCAGGCGGGCGCTCTGTGACCACGCCTCCCGCCTGGGCCCAGCTGTGGCCAGGCAGGGGCCACCGCGCCCGCTGTGTGTGCCGCTGGGGTCTTCTGCTTAGGGGGGCAGCCACTCCCGTCCCTGCTGACCGCCTGGGGCAGGCCCTGGGCTCCCCGTAGGGTTAGCACCTGCGGGCTTCCGGGGCACACGGGAGGGGGCTGCCCTGCGCCGTGGGTGAGCACCTGTCCCCCACCCCGTGTCGCCCGCAGAGAAGTCCGGCTCGGCGCCCCCGGGGGGCCCCTCCAGGCTGAGCAGCAGCAGCTCCTCGGAGTCGGGGAGCAGCAGTTCCAGCGGCTCGAGCTCCGACAGCAGCGACTCGGAGTGAGGACGCGGCCCTCCCGAGACCCCGCCCGTCCCCTCTGTGGTTAATATACTACTTCTGTTCATGGCGTGCAGGCTTGATTCTCAGTGTTACGGTATCTTCCAGTCCCGCGTGAACAGGCCCGAGGGCGCTCCCGCGGGAGCCTCGGCTCCGTGGGAAGGCGTGAACTCTGCACGGGACCGCGTGGAGAGGACGCCTGCCGCCGCGCCCTGTAACCATAGACACGGCGCGGGCGCGCGCTGGAGGACCCCGCGCCGCCGCCGGGAGCTCCCGCCGGCGCCGTGGCTGCGTTTGGAAGCTGTTGGCTTTGCAAACCGGTGCTGCCTCTGCCGCGCGGGCCGGCGCGGGGTCCTGCACCTGCTCCTGCGACGCCGGCCCCGCCCCCAGCAGCGAGGGCGGGGCGGCTGCGTGCGCGCGAGCGTGCGGGTTTCCAGACACTGAAACTTTTTACCTCAACTTAAAGAAGATTTAAGAGAAAAAAAGAAAAAGGACTTTTTTTGTAAGGCTCAGCAATTTTCTACACAAGTCCAGCCCCGTTGTGTCCCCAGCTGGTCAGCTCGCTGCCGCCGCCGGAGCCGCGTCCCCGGTTTTATGTATATATAAATACTTTATTTATTAACATCATTGGTCATTTTTAAAAAAGAAAAAAAGAAAAAAAAAAAGACACGCACGCGCCAGGAAGGCGTGGGGGCCCCGGGCCTGGCGGGGCGGCGGGGGCCGGCGGCCCCCCAGGTGCTAGTGCCTGCTCCGGCGGGCCTGGGCGGCCCGGAGCTGCAGCACATGCTGGCTTTTTATTTTTTGTCTGTTTTGTATTCCCTCCTGGTCTCCCGGGTCTGTTTTTCAAGGAAATCAGTTTAGGGCACCCCTCCGCCCCCCACCCCCCAGTTATATAAACTTTGTAATCTGAGAGAGAAAAAAATGTATAGTAAAGCTGTCTCGATTTGTAACTTGCGATTGTAAAGATAATAATAATAATAATATACAGAGTTTAACGGAAGGTGACGCTTGGTCCTGTTTCTCCCGAGGCCGCCCTGGTCGGGCCCCTCCCTGTGCGTGGGAGCCCCCCAGTCGTGATGGGCAGAGCGGAAGTGGGTGGCGCCGCCTCCGGGGGAGGGGGCCGCAGGGTCCCGGTGGGCGCGGGACACCTGTGAGTTCTGTTCCGAAGGAGAATGTAAATGGATTTTACAAGCCCCGGTTTTTAAAGTTACCCTTGGTTCTCAAAGGTATTTTCTGAGCAGATCTGTGATGGAAATGTAGACTGTGACTAAGGACTCGCACAGGCCAGGAGGGGCCTGGGCAGGTGCCCCCCCGCCCCCGCCCCCACCCTGGGGCCGAGGTCCCTGGTGCTGCGCAGAAGCGGAGAGCGCGGGGCAGGGCCGGCGGCGCGTTTGTTCCTCGGCCCGGGACTGGGGGGTTCCCGCGCTCCCGGGAGTTTGTTTTGTATTGAAGATGTTCTCTGTACGGCGTGCATGCAAGCTGACCTGCCCTGAAGCCTCGTGTCCCTGTACCGCCCGGCCGCGTCCGCCTAGCTGTAGCGCGTCCTCGGCCCGTCGGGATGAGTGCTGGGGCGATCCTTTGATGTTTCTGCTAATCCTGACCCTTCTCCTGGGCGTTTGTTTGGTTTTCATAATAAAAAGAAAAGGAAAAAAAAACCAGAAGGCTGCGCGTGTGTGCGTGTGTGCGCCGTGCAGCCCGGCAGGGTGGGGCTGCAGGACGCCCTGCCGCCAGGCGGTCGCCCAGTGCTGCTGCCCGAGGCTGCGGGGCGGCACCAGGACTCAGGGACCCTCACTTCCTGCCCCCCTCCCAGTTCCTCACGGACGGACGGGGCTCCCCTCGCCCGGCCCCGGCTGGCACCGTCCCCCTTTTCTCCGTGCCTGGCCACCCTATCCCACACCTGGCACGGGTCCCCCTCCGCCCAGCCGGCCTCAGGCTCACGGTGCGGCCCCGGCACAGGACGAGGTGTCCCAGCGCTGCCTCCCGAGTGTCACCATAGCTGTTGGTGTTGGGCCTGGGAGACGTGGGGGCCCCAAGCCAGGCCCAAGGACAAGTGCACCCCACTCAGGACTGGGCCGGCTGCGTCCTGGACAGATGGCGTCTTGCTAAGCCGCTTGGGGCGGGCCAGCTGGCGGCCGTGTGATGCCGTGTGAGGCACCCAGATGGGCAAGGGACGCTGGCACCCCCACCTCGCAGACTCGGCCCGGCCCCGGAGCGCCGGCTCCCCGACAGCTCCCGCCAGATCGAAGGGGCCCTGGCTCAGCAGGCGGCAGCCGCAGACCAGGCCTCTGGCAGGACCCTGGGCATCTGGGCATGCGGTCCGCTCCAGCAGGACCACTCCGGGACGTTTGCTCCTGAACCGGGACGCCGAGGACGGCCACGTGTGGAGCTGCCGTGGGCAAGGCCCGGTGCCCACCGCTGGGCTCCCGGCAGAGCCGCCCCAAATGGATGCCGGTGGGGAGGGTGCCTTGGCCTTTCTGGGGGGGATTTAGCCGAGTCAGATGGGGGCGTCCGATAAAACAAGGGGAGGGAGAGACTCCTAAGGGCATTTATTCAGGAAGCAAACAGCAGCCTCTGTGTTCCCACAGCCAAGTGGACTCGACGTGGCTCGGGGAAGTGGCTGCCACCGTGGACAGCAGTGCCAGCCACGCCGCGTCCCAGCAGCCGCCACAGCCTCCGGGCGTGGAGGCCGGGGCAGGGTCGCTGCCAGCAACTCCCATGGGACTTAAGATGGAGGGGGTCCCTCGTCGCGTCCTGGGCGCACCTGCCCGTGAGCCCCAGGTGCTTGGGGGCCAGTGTCCGCGCCCGCTTTGCCCACCACCCAGCAGGTCCCCAGGCGCCCGCCGAGGCTCCGGTTGGCTTCCGTCCTGGTCTGCGCAGGGGGCACCAGGGACCCGAGCCAGGCGCGGCCCCTCCTCTCGCTCTCCGAGACCCCGGTCGGCTTCCGTCCCGGTCTGCGCAGGGGGCACCAGGGACCCGCGCCAGGCGCAGCCCCTCCTCTCGCTCTCCGAGACCCCGGTCGGCTTCCGTCCCGGTCTGCGCAGGGGGCACCAGGGACCCGCGCCAGGCGCAGCCCCTCCTCTCGCTCTCCGGCCGCCCCAGGGCAGCAGACGTGGACACTGGGAAGAACCTTCCAGAACCTGGGCCGGCGGCTGCCCCGGAGCGGGCGGCTGTTGCGGGCTTGTCGGGAGGCTCCGGGGGCAGCTCCGCGGGGAAGGCGCCGGGAGCGAGGCCCGGAGCGGGTCCCGGGCGTCCTGGGCTCTCCTGTCCGTCACATGACCGTGCAGAACTTGGACTGCCCGGTGTCCCGGGGGGCTTCCAGCTTGTTCCTGTCGCGGACCAGGATGGCCTGGTTCCCGTACTGCGAGTACCACGTGCTGCGGCTGCGGCTCAGGTAGGACCCGGCGGGCGCCCACTGCAGCTCCCGCTGCTGCTGCTGCCACACGAGCAGCGAGGTGTCCCGGAAGCGCAGGCGCGCGAAGCCCTCGGACAGCGCCTTCTCGGCCAGCGGCGCGCGGCCACTCATGCTCCCGCGCCGGCCCCGCGCCGCGCCCCGCTCCCGGAGGGGCTCACGCCGCAGGCGACACCCCCAGGGGGGCTGCGTGGGCCCCGCGCCGGACACGCGCCCCGGAGCATCCTGGGGAGACGCGGGTGGGGGGCGCAGCCGTCTGCGGCGGGCAGCTGCCAGCGCCCCCCGCGGGCATCACGGGCTGCGGCCCCGTGTCCAGGGCCCCGAGCGGTGCCCACGGGCCGGGTGCGGCTACGTCTGGGGCGGGCCGCGGGCAGCGACCCCGCGCTACTCACGCGCTGGCCGGTGCGGGGCTCACGGCTCGCAGCGCCCTCCGCTCCGGCCCCGGGGTCCGCCGAGGCCGCCGGGCCGCGCAGCTCCGCTCCGCCCCGGCCCCCGCGCGGTCAGCGCGACGCTCCGGCCGACGGGGCGGGCCCGGCCGCCGCGTCTCCAAGGCAACGCCGCAGGCCTGGCGAGCCGAGCGCCGAGCGGGAAGGCGGGCGCCACGAGCCCGAGCCGTCGAGCGCCTGGCGACGCGCGGGCGTGTGCGGCGCTGCGGGGCGGGTGCGCTCGTTCGCGGGGCACCGGCAAGTGCGGAGCCGTCCGCGTGCGTGTCCGGGCGTCTCTGCGTGGAGGAGCACGGGGCCTCCCCGCCCACCAGACCGGGGACGCCGCCCCACGCGCACAGGGGCCGTGGTTGAACGCACTGCTGGCTTTCGCGCGCTGGACCCCGACCACGCAGCCCGGCCGAGGGACCCGTATCTGAGCCCATCCCTGAGCGAGTTCGAGTCCCGGCTGCTCCACTTTCTATCCGGGGGATTCACACCTGTTACCCAGGAGGGGGGATTCACACCTGTTACCCAGGAAGGGGGAAGACACAGGGAGCTCTCTCCAGGCAGGAAGCAGAGGTGCCCTGGGAGCAGTCGTCCGGGGACGCCTGCAGGGGGCGCCACCACACTCCCAGCTCCGAATCCCAGCCTGAGTGGCAGCCGTGAGGCTCAGGGGAGGGGGCTCCTGCCGGATGGAGCTCCTGGCTCCTGGCCTCCGCCCCGACCCAGCCCTGCCCGCTCTGGGCGTTTGGGGAGAGAACCAGCAGATGGCGCTCTGTCCGTCTGTCTCCCGCTGTCTCTCCAATGCATGTCCAAAAATGTAAGAAAACTCTAGTCGGTCGTAACGGCCGCAACTATAGGGGTGAGGGCCCCATGGGGCCGCGGTGGGACCCTGAGCCCTGCCCACGGGTCTGTTTGGGGAGCACACAGCCTGGCCCTGGGGGGCAGTGGTCTTCCCAGCCCCTGTGAGCCCATGGTGGGCCCGCGGGGAGGGGACAGGAGGCAGGGGGACGGAGAGAGGTTCTCCACACCCCGCCCCCGCAGCCCTGCAACCTCGCTCGGGCGCTGGCAGTGGGCGAGGAGGTGCAGGTGCGTGTGGGGTGCCGGGGTCAGAGGTGACACAGGTGCCCTGATGTCCTTCCTCAGAAGCCTGTCCTGTCCTCCGTCCAGGTCTCCTGGTCACCCAGCTCCCAGTCTGTCTTTGCTGTCCCTCGGCCGCCCAGCCAGACCACCGGCCCCTGTCCAGGATGCAGCAGAGCCTGACGGAGCCGTGCTCGGTGCTGCCGCCCGGCCACCACAGGGCAGCCTGGAAGCCCACGTGCCCGCATGGACGCCACGCGGCCCAGGTCCCCTGACGCAGGGGACAGGCTTCAGGTTCTGGAGGGCTGGGCTTGCCCGTCGGGGTGGGAGAGTGACAGCTGAGACACGTGCAGCTTCCTGGGGGCTCGAGTGTCTTAATCTTAGATTAGGCGAGGGGCCCACAGCGCTGGATCGCCGCCTGCGCAGCTCGGCTCGCCCACAGCTGGCTGATGCCACCCGCGTGGGCACTCCTCAGCGGTCCCTACAGGCTGCAGGAGGACTGGGCTGGCGCCAGTCCTGGCTGCGCGGGCTTGGCAGGGGCGGAGGCGGCCCTGGGACAAGAGGCTGGACTCAAATCCAAGCCAGGCAGAGCATGGCCAGGCTGCGCGCTGCACACGTGGGGGCTGCGGCCCGCAGGGGGAGTCAGGGCAGGGTCGAAGCCCACGGACCGACCCTTGGAGAGGAGTCAAGGCGGAGTTGAGGCTCGCGGACCGCCTCTTGGGGGCGGTGTCAGGGCGGAGTCAAAGCCCTCGGACCGCCCCTTGGGGGAGGAGTCAGGGCGGAGTCGAGGCCCTTGGACCACCCCTTGGGGGAGGAGTCAGGGCGGAGTCGAGGCCCACGGACCGACCCTTGGAGAGGAGTCAGGGCGGAGTTGAGGCTCGCGGACTGCCTCTTGGGGGCGGTGTCAGGGCGGAGTCAAAGCCCTCGGACCGCCCCTTGGGGGAGGAGTCAGGGCGGAGTCGAGGCCCACGGACCGCCCCTTGGGGGCGGTGTCAGGGCAGAGTCAAAGCCCTTGGACCGCCCCTTGGGGGAGGAGTCAGGGCGGAGTCAAAGCCCTCGGACCACCCCTTGGGGGAGGAGTCAGGGCGGAGTCGAGGCCCTTGGACCGCCCCTTGGGGGAGGAGTTAGGGCAGGGTCGAAGCCCACGGACCGACCCTTGGAGAGGAGTCAAGGCGGAGTTGAGGCTCGCGGACTGCCTCTTGGGGGCGGTGTCAGGGCGGAGTCAAAGCCCTCGGACCGCCCCTTGGGGGGTGGAGTCAGTGCGGAGTCGAGGCCCTTGGACCGCCCCTTGGGGGCGGTGTCAGGGCAGAGTCAAAGCCCTTGGACCGCCCCTTGGGGGAGGAGTCAGGGCGGAGTCAAAGCCCTCGGACCACCCCTTGGGGGAGGAGTCAGGGCGGAGTCGACGCCCTTGGACCGCCCCTTGGGGAGGAGTCAGGGCAGAGTCGAGGCCCTCGGACCGCCCCTTGGGGGAGGAGTCAGGGCGGAGTCGAAGCCCGCGGGGTGGGGGCTGTGAGCCGGTTGAAAGGCAGGTGCTGGCTGGTTTTACAGTGCAGTGACACCGCTGTGGCCCGCTGAATTTCCTAAAAGATCTTTAAATTTATTTGCAAGGCAGAGTTACAGAGAGACAGGCAGAGCCAGAGACAGGGTTCTTCCAGCCTCTGGTTCACTCCCCGATGGCCCCAACAGTCAGGGTTGGGCCAGCAGCCTAGACTCCCACCTGGGCCCACCACATGCCTGGCAGGGTCCCAGCCCTCCCACTGCCTTCCCAGGGAACTGGATCGGAACTGGGGCCTCTGGGACTCGAGCTGGTGCCCATGGGGGATGCCAGCGTGGTGGAGCGGCGACCTAATTGGCTGAGCCACAGCGCCGGCCGTGGGGCTGCTGGATCGGCTCCCTGAGTTGGGTCTATCCCAGGCAGGTCCCGCCCTGGACGCCTCCCACCAGCGCTGCAGCCTGGGGCAGGCTCTGGCGGCATGGACCCTGTGTCCCTGGACTCGGGACCCCGTGTCCGCCTGGGCCCACCGCCCAGACCCCGCGGGGAAGCGGGCCTCGCTCCAGTAGTCAGGCCCCTGCCTCCACGTGGGCGGCCTGGCTGGGTTCCCTGCTCCGGGCACCAGCCGGCCCAGCCCTGGTCCTGGCAAGCACCTCGGGGTGGAGCAGTGGGTAGGCGTGCCCTCTCTCTATTTGCTTCTTAAATAAATCGTGAAAGTCGTTTCTAATTAAGCAAAGCTGCTGCGGCCCCATCGTGGAGCGGGAGCGGCCCGGCGGCTCTGTCTCCAGGAGCAGGGCGCGGCGGAGGGGACACTGCTGACTCTGGGGCCAGGCCCACACCAGGCTCTGCGCCGTCGGCTCCCACTGGCCCCCCTGGTCCCCAGGCCACGGCTCCTGTCGGGTCCCAGGCCTGGGCTCGAGGGTGAGCAGGATTCCCTCCTGAGGAGCCCTCGTGAGACCAGCCCTTCCTGCTCAGCGGTGAGAGAGCCTGCCGGCTCCGCAGGTGGCGAGGGGTGTGGTCTGGAGGGGTGTGGCCTATGGGGGCGTGGTCTGCAGGCCTGTCCTTCCTCTGGGGCTCTGGGAAGCACTGTCCACGCCCTCTCCTGCCCATGTGGCTCCACGTGGGGCCTCCCGTGGCTGGGTCTCTGCTACTATGGTTCAGGCCGCCTCCTCTTTGTCCCTGTCCCTCTTGAGGGCCGGCCGGGAGACCTGGGGTGGCCTCCCCAGCTCGCAGCACCTTTGCCCAGTCCCAGATGTCTGGGAGGTGCCACGGACGCCTCTCCCTGGGGCCCAGCGCTCAACCCGATGGAATCCAGGCTGCTCCGGCCGGAGCAGAAAAGCGTGCAGGGAGCCTGGGCTTGGTCACGTGCTCAGGCTGCGGGAAGGCGCTGGAAATCCTGCCTGGGCAGTGGGTTCAGGGGTCCCCGATGATGAGGTCTGGGTCCCCTCTGGGCACCCGCAGCGGGGACAAAAAAGAAGCCAGTGGCCGCGGCTGTGGTGTGGCCACTTTTCAAGGCTTTTTCTTTTTAACAACTTTTAAAAAGATTTATTTTATTTATTTGAAAGGTAGCATGAGAGAGAGAGAGAGAGAGGTGGTTCATCCGTGGGTTCATTCCCCAAATGGCCACAATGGCCAAGCTGGGCCAGGCGGAAGCCAGGAGCCCAGGCCCGGGGACTTCTGCTGCTTCTCCCAGGCACATTAGCAGGGAGCTGGATCGGGAGTGGAGCAGCCAGGGCTCGAACCCGTATCCATGTGGGATGCCAGCGCTGCAGGCAGCGGCTTTACCTCGCCGGCCCGGGGTGGGTGTTGTGGGCAGCGGGTGGAGCCGCCCCTGCGGTGCTCACGGCGCACTGCGGTCGGTTCCGGGACGGCTTCCTGCTGAAGCCGGGAGGCGGCAGCTCATGGCTCAGGTGCCCGGGTCCCTGCCACCAGGAGGGAGACCCGGGTGGAGCTCCAGGCTCCCGGCTCAGCCTGGCCCGGCTCGACCCTGGCTGCAGTGGCCATGTGGGCAGTGGGGGGGGGGGCAGCAGGTGGCGGATCCGTCCCTCTGTCTCTGCTTTTGGAATGCGTAAAAGAATACAAAAGCTAAAATGCTTACATTTTGTCCAAGGCACAGGCAGGCCCCCAGGGATGCCGAGTGCCTGGAGCCCAGGTTGGCAGGCGTGGTGCTGGGAGGAGACGGGCGGCCGGCGTGCCCGCATCTGAGTGCCCGCCCCCGTCCCTCCTGGCTCCCTGCCACTTGCAGCCTTGGGGGCAACAGTGGTCATTCCCATCCCTGCCGCCCACGAGGGAGACTGGGCAGTTCCAGGCTCCTGGGCCCACCAGGAGCAGTGCTGGCACACAATGGCACTCGGCAGTCGGCTTGGACGCCTGCTCGTACCTGCTGGGGACCAGCAAGGCACAGGATGTGGCGGGGGGGGGCCTGTTTTGCCTGAAGGAAGTGGGGGCTGGGCAGCGCCGGCCCCTCCTGGGCCACAGCATCACCAGGGTGCCCTTGCTCCTCCCTGGCCAGGGTGCCCGGGGCCAGCCTCAGAGCACAGCGAGTGAACCTGAGACCAGAGAAAGAAAGAGAGACACCTGGGTTCATGGCCCCCAGGGCAGAACCTGGGAACTTTGACCCCTGAGGGCGAGCAAGGGGCCTGGAGATGAGAAACCACGGTGAAGCGATTCCTGGTGAGGTTCAAGCTGAAGTGCACCCGGGAGGAGGCGACCCCGTGTGGCAGCCCCAGAGCGGCCACCTCCGGAGCCCAGGGCTCAGTGCCCAGCCAAAGACCCCAGTGGAAAGGTGGCAGGCGGGGGGGGCTGTCCAGAGAGCTGTGACCCCCAGGGCAGGGCCCCAGCTGCCATGAGAGGGGCCCACCTGCCCCAGGGCCTGGCAGCGGGGGAAGCCGATGCCGGCCGCAGGGAGCCAGGCTCGCCTGGGCAGCGGGGGGGACGTGCTGGCCACGCGTCCCTCTCAGGGGCCCTCAGTGCCAACACTGCCCGGCGTCACACGTGAGACGCTGAGGCCAGGGCCTGCCTCACCCGGCTTCTCCCCGTCGGAGCGCCCAGCCCCCCGAGGGTCAGTACAAGCCCACGTCCGTAGGTGAGGGGTCAGAGGCCAGAGCTCGGGGTCCTCACAGGGGACTACAGGCACGCGTGTGCAGTCATGAAGAGCGTGCTACAGGCACGCGTGTGCAGTCATGAAGAGCGTGCTACAGGCACGCGTGTGCAGTCATGAAGAGCGTGCTACAGGCACGCGTGTGCAGTCATGAAGAGCGTGCTACAGGCACGCGTGTGCAGTCATGAAGAGCGTGCTACAGGCACGCGTGTGCAGTCGTGAAGAGTGTGCTACAGGCACGCGTGTGCAGTCGTGAAGAGCGTGCTACAGGCACGCGTGTGCAGTTCCGCGTGGATGTGGGGTGTGGAGGCCGCAGCAGCAGGTGGGGGCAGGAAGCCTTGGGGAAGGGTCACTCACACCATCTCAACGCCCAGGGCATGCATACCACCCGCATGCACACACACATGTACACACGCGCACACATGTACATGCACACACATGTACACACACGTGTGCACGCATCTGAGCAGACTCAGAACCCTGAGTCGCATGTCTCCCAGGAACGGGCTCAGACGTGTCCTCGCTGTCACTGGCGCAGGCCCCAGCCCCAGGCCTGCCTGTTCACATCCCAGGCTTCCCGTGACCACGGGGGTGGGGCAGAGCAGAGCCGGGCTGCGGACAGGGAGCGGTCACAGCGCCGGTGGCTTGATTCTGTTGGATTTTAATTAACTTCAAAGTGGACGGCACCCCGGGACCCCCACCCACCACCCTGGTGGGGACGCAGAGAAAAATGTCCTCGCTGCCGATATCCTTGGCACCTGCTGCGAACCTGCGCCCGTCACCCAGCGGAGCGGCCCCGGGCGGCCCAGGACGATCCAAGAATCCACCCATCGAAGATAAAATGAAGCCTAACGGCAGCCGTGAGCCTGACCTTGAGCCAGAGCCTCGGACGCCTCCCCGCCACGCCGGGGCCATCATCCAGCTCCAGATGGCTGACCGTCACTCCCCCAGGCGCCCGAGGACTGCGGCCGGGAGCTGCCGCCAACATCGACGGTGCAGGGCGCTCCCCGGGTCCCAGGACCACGAGGCTTCTGCGCCGCCCCTGGTCTTCCTGCGCTGGTAGGAGGAGCTGAAAGGGGGATAAGTCACGTCTGAAACACACGTGCACCCTCCCCCGTCCGCTAAGCTTGCACTGCTTGACTTAGAGCGATTGCCAGCCCGTCTTCGCTTCCAGGGCGAGGGGATGACGGCGGCTTCGCTTTCTCGTGTGACTGACTGTCTCTGAAAGTGGCAGTGAGATGTGCCTCGTAATCAAATGTTCACCCGTCAAAGGAAAACAAATCAAGGTTCGGGGCCAGAGCTGTGGCACTGGACGCCGGCATCCCATACGACTGCCCCACTTCCGGTCCAGCTCCCCCTGGGGCCCGGACGGAGCTCCTGGCTCTGCCCCCACTGCAGCAGGCATTTGGGGAGTGAAGCAGGGGAAGAGAGAGCGCTCCTCTCCTCCCTCCCACCCTCCCTCTGTGTCTCCAGTCACTCTGGTTTGCAAATAAACACATGTTTAAGGATGAAAAAAGGGTTTAAACGGAAATGTGCGTGAGCGTAAAATCCACACCGGAGCTGCAGTTCCTAAAGTGGACGTAAAACGGCTCTGCCATGAGTTCCCCGAGGACCACGGGCTGCAACGGCAACACGTGGGAGAGAGTGGATTAGTGAACTCACGGGCAGTTACCAACCACGCAGGCCGGCCCGAGGGGACCCACAGCCCGCCCGCTGGCCATGAGGGGACCCACAGCCCGCCCGCCCGCCGGCCGCCCATGCACTCACTGGACCTGACACCATGGGGGCGGTGGGGGAGCTTGCTCTTGGCTGGCCGGGGGAAGCCAGACTCAGCTGGCACACGTTCGATGACAAATGTCCCAAAGGGGCAGCCTGCAGGGACAGAGAGCCGACGCTGGGTGGGGGTGGGGATGACGCTGAGGGCCCCAGGTCCACTCTGGGGGTGGCACAAGGGGACCAGGATTGGCAGCCCTTGCACCGTGGCCCAGCAGGTGAGGCCAGTGTGTCCCCGTGGCTGAGCCAGTCTCTGGCCCCTTGTGGTGGTGTGGCCACAGGAGACCTGGAGGGGCCCTGGCCGGCGCCGCCTCCTGCTGGGGTTGAGGGTGGCCCCGAGCATCCGTGAGTGTCGGGCAGAGTCAGAGGCTGTGTCCTCCGAGCTGCCAGGGGCATGCCCGCTGGTGTCGGAACTCCAGCCAGCCTCGTGGGGCATGGGTCCCCCCTTGGCCGCTTGTGGAGGCGGCTGTGGGCGCTTCCCCCGCTCAGCCTCGCGTCGGCCCCAGCTGCCCGTGGGCCCCTCCCAGCCAAGACAGAAACCTCCCCCGGCTCCTGGGCCGACCCCGCGCTGCGGGCATCACGGTCTAGGGGACGCTGCTCGGACCGCGGCGATGACCCGATGGGTAGCAAGCACACACTTTGCCTTTTCCGAGGCAGGGTGGGCAGCCCACCGCCGAGGAGGCTGCGGGCTCAGTCTGGCTCCCCGGCGGGCCAGATGGTCTTTCTCTACACCTATAATTTCCCGGGAAATGGTGACAGCTGAATTTGCATGATGCAGCCACAGATGGAATTTGCAAAATGTGTGTGCTCGTGTGGTCTGGACATGAGACTATTCTCTTAGCCAGTCATGTCAGGCAGGCTCGGAGCACCTGCCGGCCCCCCGGAACATGGCCAGTGCTCCCTAACCGCCTTCTAGGGCGGGGGCACGGGTGGGGGAGGGGGGAGGGGGAGGGGGAAGTATGAGTGGGGGAGGGTGGGGGAGGGGTGAGTGGGGGAGGGTGGGGGAGGGTGGGAGATGAGGATGGGTGGGGGGATGGAGGAGGGGCTGAGTGGGGAGGGGGATGTGGCCAGGGCAAGAGAGGGGCTTGGGAGGGACAAGGACAAGGACAGCCCTCTGAAGGAGCAGCTGCAGTCTGTGCTGGACCTTGGCCCCTGGGATGAAAAGCACCTGCTGGGGGAGGGGGCAGGCAGTGCCGACCGGGCGCAGGGTCTGGCAGTGCCGGCCGGGCCGCAGCCTCCAGCCCTGTGAGACGAGGAAGGGCCTCCGGTGAGTGCGGGAGGTGCTCAGGCCCCGCCCTGTGGCAGGCGACACGTGCCACCTGCAGGCACGTGTCGCCTGCCACACTGCAGAAGGCGCCCTGTTCCGCTCAGACGCCCGTGGGACCCCGAGGGCAGCTCCTGCAGGGGCTGGGGACGCCGCTGGCCGGTCCTGCCTCGCCCAGGGCACATCAGCTGGAGGCTCTGAGGAGGCGGCTCCGCGCTCAGCGCCAGGGTGCGGGCAGGGCTCCTCCTCACCGCAGGAGTCCCGGTCCGGGCGGGCACACAGGGCGGGGCCCCAGCACTGAGCCTGACCGCCCGGGCCCTGGACAGTCGCCAGTCCCACAGACCACGGAGGCATTGTGGCCGTGAGCCCGCCGCCCCTGAGTCCTCCGAGGCAGACGTGGGCTCTGCTGCTCCTGTTGCCGCTTGTGCTTGGTCTGTGTGAGCGCCCGCCCGGCACCGGCACCGAGGCTGGCGAGCATGGATGCTCCAGCACGCACCGTCACTTCTGCTCCCTGCTCGCCGCCTGCCTGCCCGAGTCGGCGTGGCCAGAGGCCGCAGAGGGTTCCAGTGTGATCCCTTTGGGCAGCAGCACCTGGGCGTGTGCAGTGCCGGGGCCTGACCCCCTCACACCTTGCCGTGGGCGGGATGGGGCGGTGGTGAGGCTCACAGCACGGCCCCGACCCCCGGGCCAGCCACGCGGCCCGGGAGCAGCTGCCACCACGAGTGCCGTTAAAGTGGATCACGCCGGCAGCACGCGGGACCGTGCGAGTCTCGGTGAGCAACTCGTAGTGCTGGGAACGTGTACACGTAGCTTAACATAGACCACTGCTCAGATACGCCACGAACCAGAACTGGCTCCCACGGCCTCTTTAAATAGAACTTTGGAGTTGGAAACACATCCATGGCTCCGGTGACAGATAGATCGGGGTTTACAGTAACTCGCCAAGCGGATCGTCTACGCATCCAGTGTCTCGCTCACCATGCATTTCTTTTCAAGGCTTATTTATTTTATTTGAGAGGCAGAGTTACACACACACACACACACATACACACACACACACACACAGAGGGAAAGAGAGGTCTTCCATCTGCTGGTTCACTCCCTAGATGGCTGCAGCGGCCGGAGCTGGGCTGATCCAAAGCCAGGAGCCAGGAGCGTCTTCCGGGTCCCCCATGTGGGTGCAGGGCCCAAGGACTTGGGCATCTACTCCCATGCATTTCTTGAGCACCCACTGTGTGCCAAGCCCTGTTTGTGGGCGGGGCATGAGGTGGGGACAGGACATTGATGGCCCCTGCTCCCACATGGGTGATGGCAGACGGAGGAGACCCACGGCAAGCTGCAAGGGGCAGGCAAGGAGGGCGGAGCCCGGGCACAGGGCCCCGAGGGTGGGGGTGTCTCATGGCACCGAGCAGGGGGGGCACCAAGGGAGGTGCACTGAGGGCGGGGGTGTCTCATGGCACCAAGTGGGGGGGGCACCAAGGGAGGTGCACTGAGGGCGGGGGTGTCTCATGGCACCGAGTGGGGGGGGGCACCAAGGGAGGGGCACTGAGGGCGGGGGTGTCTCATGGCACCGAGCAGGGGGGGCACCTAGCCAGGGAGCACCTTGCGTGGTCAGTGGGGCGAGGGCCTTGTGCTGGCTGCATGAGCTGGGAGCCACGCCGGCCCTGTACCTGGACGGGAGCGTAGCTGGGCCTCACCTGGGACTGACCGGGTCCTGGCTGGGGGAAGGGGCGGCTGCTGAGGGCCCCAAGGGGTCGGCTGTGGTGGGGGGTGGGGGGGTCAGAATCTACACAGGGTGTGGACTGCGGGACCTGCTGGCGGGTCAGCTGTGCACGACCATCCCTCGGCTTCCCGTCCACCGCTGAGAACGAGGCGACGTTTGGTTCGTGGTTGGGGACAGTCGGCCAGGCCTGCTCCAGGGGCATTGGGCGCTCCTACAGATGAGCTCCACCCTGGGCTAACAGCTCCAGTCTCAGCTCCTTCTACAAGCCTTGCCACCCTCCCCAGCGTGTCCCCCCAGCCCATGCAGCCCCTTCTGCCTCGGGGACTCTCCTCCCTCACCCCGTTCAGCTGGCTGGGAGGCTGCTAGCTGGCGGTCACCTCCCGGTGTGACGGCAATCCCGCCGCCTGGACAGGGGCCACAGCCCTGAGACCCACGGGAAGTGCATGGGGTACGGCATTCCCTCTCTCCATCTCCTGATTGCTCAGCACAGTCTCTTCTCTGTCCACGCACACAGGGGCCCTGGGGGCTACACAGGGTGGGGGAGGGTCCCTGCCACCCAGGATTGGGATTTAGGGGCACTGTGCTAGCTCAAGACCACCCAGCGAGGAGGCGGGGGTCCCCACTGGACCATTCCCAGAGCCCCTCCTGGGAGCTGCTGAGCAGTGCGCTGGCCATGGCTTGCCCAGCACCACCAGGGGGCAGCAGCCGCACGTCTGCCCGGCTGCAGGTGTCTGCCCCCAGAACTCGGTCTCGGTTGGTTTCCCGCCCCAGCCAGTGGGCCGGCCAAGGGCAGTGTGCAGTCAGGCGTTTTCCCCCCAGGAGAGGGACCCGGGCATGGAATGGGGCAGCGGCCAGAGAGGGGGACGTGGGAGACACAGACGCTCTTCCTCTGGGGACTCTGGTGGACTTAGCCCCTTCAGGTCTCACACCAGGTGCGGTGGAGGGTGGGGGGGGTCCCTGGTCCTAGGGCAGAGGAGGCCGGCAGCTCTGGGGTTCAGGCCCTGGGGGCCCCACTGCCTCACCCCTGCCCGCGGGAGGCCAGGCCTTGTTCACAAAGGTGCCAGCTGTTGGCTCAGAGCAGGGGCCACAGGCTCACCTGTCCCCCCCTCCACCCCACCTGAGCCTATGGCCATCAGGGGCAGCCTCTGGTGACCCCTGTCGGTGAGCCAGACCCCGGAAGGGGCCCTCGTGCTGTCTCCCCAAGCTGGAAGGCCCAGCCTGGGTCAGGGCAGAGTCCAATCCCCAAGACAGGTCCCCGGCCCAGAGAACTCTCTGGACTTGGGGGTGAGGAGAGGACAAGGCCCCGCCTGCCCCTCGGGAGAAGAGACGCTGGGCCATGGGGCAGCAGCTCCAGGGGTCGGCCTGGGAGGTAGCCCTCCCACTCCAGACTCCGAGAAGGGCTCCGCACAGCACCGGCAGGCAGACCCAGGGCGCCTGACAGCTGAGCCAGGACCCAGATAACTGCGCTAGCGGGGCCCCTCCCACCGTCCCACGGTGCCAGCTGGACAAACACGCTCCCCTCCCCCCACGGTGCCTGTAGCCCGGGGATTGGGTTCAGGACGGGTCACCGCGCGGGGGCTGGTTACGGACCCGGGCCGGATACCTCCTTCCGTCCCCCACCCCCGACCTCGCTCATCTCACAGAACCCGGTTCTGCCCGCGAGCAGCGCCGACTCCGGCCCCGCGCGGGATTAAGGGCCCGTGGGTCCCCTGCCAGGGCGCGCTGGGGAATCCCAGGCCCCTGTGCCCCCCGCCCGGAGTTACCCCGCCGGAGGGGCCAAGGGGGCGCGGGGAGCCTCGGCTCAGCCCCGTGCCCCCTCCCCGGCTCGCGAGAGCCCCCTCCTGACCCCCGCGGAGGTCCGGCGGCGCTGGGGGAGGCGCAGGGACGGCGATGCGATCGCCGCGGGGCAGGCGGGGTCGCCGCCCCGGAACAAGGGGCGACCCCGAGCCCGCCCTCCCAGGAGAAAGGCGGCGGGACCCCGGCCCGCGCCGCAGCCCCCGCCCGCCGCAACTTTAGCGGGCGGCAGCCGGGCAGGAAGTGGGGGGGCGGGCGCGGGGCGGTGCTTGGGGCGCGGGGCGGCGCCCGGCGAGTGCGCCCGCCCCGCCCCGCCCCGCCCGCCGTGGCCGCGCCCCCCGCGCCCCCCGCGCCCCGGAGCCGAGCGCCTGCGAGCTCCAGCGACCGGCGCGCGGCGCGCAGCCCTCGGGCGGGGCGGACAAAGCGGCGGCGGCGCGGGCGGCCCAGGCCCGGGACGCGCGGAGCCAGCGACCCGCCGGGCCTTTGTCTCGGGCGGGGCAGGAGCGGCGACGGCCGCGGGGGCGCCCCGAGCGCAGAATGCGGCGCGCGGCGGGGCGGATCGGGGAGCGCTGCGGCGGCCGCCGGCGTGGAGCCCGGCTCGGGGCCCGCGGGGATTTGTGTGCGTGAACGGGGCACCGGCGCGCCGGTCGGCGCCTGCCCCGCGGCCGCACGTGGGCGGGAGCCGCGGACCGCGAGGAGCCCGCGGAGGAGGAGGAGGAGGAGGAAGAGGAGGGGACGCGCGGTGGCGCAGCGGGGACCCGGGGCCGCCCGCGCGAAGCCCCGCCCCGGCCCCCCGAGCCCGGCGCGGGCGGGCGGGATGCCCCGGGGCCGCCGCACTCGGGCCGGAGCGCGGTGCTGAGCGCGGCCGGCGCCGCGGGCGCCATGGAGCAGTGGCGGCAGTGCGGCCGCTGGCTCATCGACTGCAAGGTCCTGCCGCCCAACCACCGCGTCGTGTGGCCCTCGGCCGTGGTCTTCGACCTGGCGCAGGCGCTGCGCGACGGCGTGCTGCTGTGCCAGCTGCTCCACAACCTGTCTCCCGGCTCCATCGACCTCAAGGACATCAACTTCCGGCCGCAGATGTCCCAGGTGAGGGTCCGAGCCGCGCGACCTCCGCGGGCGCCAAGTTGGCCAAAGTCCCCCGTGCCTGGGGCGCGCCTCGGCCGCCCGCGTGCGCCCGAGCCGGGGTCTGCGCCTGCCAGGCTGGGGGAGACGCCACCGGGGCCCTGCTCCCGCGCGCCCTGCCGAAGGTCCCCGGCTGCTGCCGGGGGTCGAGGCTCGCGGCCTGGTGTCTGGAGGCCGAGCGCCGGGGGAAGACACGCGGGCGCTCGCTCGAGCGGCGGGCGCGCCCGGGCGCGGCGCAGGCGCGAGCCCTCGAGTCCCCGGGGAAGCGGGTGGGCCGGGGCGCCGCCCCCTCGCGGCCTCCGCCTCCCCCCGGGCCCTGTCTGGGGGCGAGCCTCCTGGGGGTCCCCCGGGGCCAGGCACCTTGGCGCCAGCCGGAGCGCCCCCGGCTCTGCCCCAGCGCGCCCACCCCGCCGACGGGCCCCTCCGAGCGTGGCCTTTGTCGCGGTGGAGGCGCGGGGGCTCCGGGGGGCTGGGAAGCCTACGTTCCTCCGGCCACAGCTGCTTTTCTTGGCCCCTGGAAGGGAACTTGGCGAAGACTTAAGCACCAACCAGGTTCCCGTCCTGGCCCTGGGCGAGGTGGGGGTCGCTGATCCCCCACCCGGAGCGGCTTTGAAGGGCTCGGTCCGGCCGGCGCTGCCCAGGCGCGACCTTCCGGCCCGTGCCGCGCCGGCCGGCCGGCCGCCCGCCCGCGTCCTCAGCAGCTGTGTGTGGACAGCGGCCATTCGCGGTGGGACCTCGCAGCCGAGCCTGGGAGGAGGGGCCGAGTGAGTCACCGCCCCTAACACTTCCAGGCTGGGCCGATGGCCTCTGCCCCTTGGCCGGGGCTGCCTTTCCGAGGACATGGCTCCCCCTCTCCGGGGTGGATGGGGGTGTGTGTGGGGGCGCTGTGCCCAATGCAGTAATAACCCAGGCCCGGGGTGGGGGGCACCGCCTGCTGCCTCCACGCCAGGGTGCCCCTGAGGGGCTACACAGAGGTCCCCCCCGCCCGGCCTCTGGAGGAGGTGGTCACCCGGATTTGTGGCTGGAGACGCAGGGTACAGGGAGCTGCAGGGGCTACCTGGGCTGGCTCGCTCTGGCAGGGTTGGGGAGACTGGCAGGAGGCTGGGACTGGCCGTGGTGGCTGGGTGGGCACAGCAGGCTGGGAGGAGCCGGGCGGCCCAGCCGTCCCTCCCAGCTGTGGTTTGGGCAGGATGGGAAGAGGAGGGGCCTGCCTGGAGCCCGCGGCTTGGCTCAGCGCCCTGCTGGAGCTGGGGTCAGAGACTTCCGGGGTCCCCCAGCCAGCACCGCCCCAGCCTCCTGGAGGGGTGTTGGGGGGCCTGGGTGGCAGGCAGTGGCCGTGCCTGGAGGGTCCCCAGGGCGTGGGGGATGTGCACAGCTCTGTATATCTGTCCGTCCTGCGGCTGAGGGCTGAGCTCCCGGTCCCTGGCCCTGTGGGGCCGGCCCCACCCATTTTGTACGTCTGTGGCCCACACGGGGGTGGCTGCAGGTGCTCCCTGGGACTGTGTGGTGTTGGGTCAGGGGTCAGCCAGGTGGCTCCCACCGTGCCTGGTGGGGAAGACTCAGTGCATGGGAGGTGTGTGCTATGGAAAACTGCGTGGATTTTGAGAGCGCGTGCGTGGGAGAGCACAGCTACCTTCCATCTGCTGGGTCACCCACCAGATGTCCACAGCAGGCGGGGCTGAGCCGGGCCGACACCCGGAGCCCAGGGCAGGTCTCCCATGTGGGCTGCAGGGGCCCACCTCCTTGAGCTGTCGCTGCTGCCTCCCGGGAACACCTCTGCAGGAAGCTGGTGCCGGAACTCGAACCCGGCACTCGAGTGTGTGTGTGATGCGGGCGGCCCCGGCCGGACGCCCGCACTGATTCCAGATCCTCTGACCTGTTAATTCCATTTTCCCACAACTGTGCTCTCAGATTTCCAAGTAAGGAAACGAGTCTCGACCCCGTGTGGCTGCGTGGGGGTGGGGGAGGCACCGGGGCCTCTGCGTGGCTGCGCTCTGGGGAGGCGGCGTGGGGTCCTGCCCTGGGCTCGCCCCCCCCCCCCGGGAAGGCCCCCCCCCCGCCTTCGCCAGTGAGCAGGTGCGGATCAGACTGAGTGGCCAGTGGTCGCCCAGCTGGCGTGGTGTGGTGGACAGCCGAGGCTCTGTCCCTGACTTTCCGGGCTGGCTCACGGTGTGTGTCCGCCCGTGGGCCGATGGCAGGAGCAGTGTGTGCCGGGGCTCCGTGGCATCCGGTGTGTTGGCCCGGAGTCAGCAGGGCCCCTGCGCCAGGCACACGCGGCCGGGTCTGCCGTCCATTGCCTGTCCGGGCCAGGCGGGACATGCCAGCTCAGAGGCCTCTGCTGTCCCCTCCTTGCGGAGTGCCCCCTGCACGCGGAGTCGACTCGGCTGGGTGCTTGCCTGGCAGCGTGCGTTTATTGAGCGTCTGCTGTGTGCGCAGGCGGCGCGGGTCTCCTCGGCCGCCGGCTCGGCCGTGCCCTGCCGCAGTTGGCAGGCTTCGCAGTTTTATTTTACTTTCTCCGTTATGCCTGGGAGCCGCCTTGGGTTTAATCAGACTAATTAGGGGAGGCCGCAGTCTGCAGATGCCGGCTGCGCTGGGGCTGCTGCAGTGGCGGGGCCTCGCGTGGGTCCGCAGGCGGCACCTCCTGGGCAGCCCCCAGCCGCCTCCGTCTGCCTGGCGCCCTGGTTCCCGTTGAGCGGACGGGGGCCTGTGTGCAGGGAGGCCCCGGCCAGCACGTCCACCCCCTCTCCTCCCCCCACTCCAAATCCCTCTACTCCCTACCGCTGCCCCCCACCCCGCGCCTGTGCCTTTTCTGTCCGTGCCCTGCACCTGTTGTTAGGTTCTTCCTGCAGGAGGTGGTTTAGGGCCCTCTCCTCCGGGAAGCCCTTTCTGATTTCAATACTTAGTCCTAAGGCTCTGGGAGCCTCACCCGTGGCTCCCAGGTTCAGGTCT
>OX463243.1:97057686-97161984 GCA_949820135.1 Sylvilagus floridanus | reverse complement strand
AAATGCCAGGCCCCTGCACCCACGGGGGACACTGGGTGGAGCTCCTGGCTCCTGGCTTCCGCCTGGTCCGGCCCCAGCTGTTGGGAGCTTTGTAGAGGAGTGAACTGGCAGACAGAAGACCTGGTTCTCTCTCTCTCTCCCTCTCCCTCTCCCTCTCCTTCGCCCTCTCTTGTTCTCTCTCTTTCCCTCTCTCTCTCTGTCTTTCAGTAAATAAATACGTTTTGGCTCAAGCAAACAGACAAGTAACTGGGCCAAGACGTGTGATGTGCGTTTGTTACTGCCCAGAGTGGGGGAAGAATTGGGACCTGTTAGGCTCACTCTGGACGGAGCTTCCCAGGGTGTCCCGCCGCCGGGAGCCTCCCCGGATGGCGAGGGCGTGGGAGTGGCAGCCAGCGGACGGAGCCCGGCCTCCAGGAAAGAGATCCGGGCAGGCGGCCGCACCCGACGGTGGTCCCGGTCGAAGGAGTTGATGGACTCGGCAGTGTGCCGGGTCTCAGGCTGTTTTTAATTTCCTCCACGATGGTCGAATGGTCGCTAAAATGCTGCCGGTCCCCGCCTGGAGTCCCCGGGCCCAGGAGCTTCGCGGAGTGTGGTGGTGGCGGCGGCGGTGGGGCTGCCGCCTGTGCTCGGAGCGGCAGAGCTGGGGCGGGGCCTGTGTGGATGTCCAGGGCACCCGGGAGCCTGTGGGTGGGTCCTCCCTCACCCTTCTGTCTGTGCCCAGCTGAGTGTCCTCCGAGGCCCTACTCCCAGCCGCCCACGGGGTGGGCAGCATTGGGGTGGGCGCCCATGGTGTCCTGTCTGGGGCAGGGTCTTGCCCAGCCCCTGGCTTCCACGTGGCCCGGGGGGGGTCGCTGGTGGCCTGGGGGGTGGTGTGTCCAGGCCCAAGAGGAGGGGACGGTGCTGAGGTCCTAGCGGGGGGCCCCTTGGGGCGAGAGGTTGGAGTTGGGTTGTCTCCGCACCCCGGAGCCTGGCCTGTGGGGAGCACGGAGGAGGCTCTGCCCCTGGCCCCCGCATCCCTGGGGATGGCATCTTCCCAGCTCCTTGGGGCTCCCCCGGGGGGCTTCTAGTGGTTTTGTCCTTGGTTCTCTCTCTCTCTCTAATTTATTTGAAAGTCAGAGTTACACAGAGAGGAGAGGCAGAGAGAGGTCTTCCATCTGCTGGTTCACTCCTCAGTTGGCCTCAATGGCCGGAGCTGCGCCGATCCGAAGCCAGGAGCTTCTTCCGGGTCTCCCACGCGGGTGCAGGGGCCCAAGGACCCTGGTCCATCTTCCACTGCTTTCCCAGGCCACAGCAGAGAGCTGGATGGGAAGTGGAGCAGCCGGGACTTGAACCAGCGCCCATATGGGATGTCGGTGCTGCAGGGCCAGGGCGTTAACCCGCTGTGCCACAGCGCCGGCCCCATGTCCTCGGTTCTCTTAAGGAGCGAGGGTGCCCCCAGCACGCTGGCCTGGGGGTTGGCCGCTGGCCACCTGGGCCTCACGCTGTCCTCCTGAGCTCTCTCTGGCTCGGTCAGCAAGGCGGGGTGGGTGTGGCTGCTCCAGAGCCTCAGGAGGTGGACGTAGCCTGGCTGCTCCCGCCTCGGTGGGGGGTGTGGGGCTCTGGCGTCGGCTCTCGTCAGAGGACAGACCGGTCAGCCGCGGAGGCGCCGTCCGTGAGAGCGCCGCGTGTGCTGCTCTGCTGCCCTGGGGTGGCCGAGCCTCCACCTCCCCGGCGGGCTCCGCGTCCTGGTCTGGGTGCCCGTGGCGTGGCTGGGGGAGGGGGACCCTCCCCTCCCAGATGTCAGGTCTAACGTTCATTTGCCCAGAGGTGATTTTTCCTAGGGGCCGTTTGTGGGGGGTCAGCAGTACCTGCACGGGCGCTGTGGGTGGGAGGTGGCTCTGGGGCGTGGCTGCTGGGTACAGTCAGGTGGATTGGTGATGTCTGTGCAGCATGAGTGATTGGTGATGTCTGGAGTGGGCGCGGGCATCCACCAGCTGGCTAGGCGCGCCCGTGGCGTGGGCTCTTCCCCGGCTGTGTCCTGCCGTTCCCCCCCGCGTCCACTGTGCCCCTCGGGGCCGGCTCAGGTGCCCCCGTGGGATGGCCTGCCCTGCACGGGGCATCGCCTTCCGTTTCACCCCCAGAGACCCCCAGCCCCACGCAGGGGGCGCTGCAGCTGCCCCAGGCCCCCTCTTTCTGGGCTGGGCCCCGTGTCTCAGGATCCCGGCCTCCGTGGTGCCCAGAGGGTGCGGGGAGCGAGGCAGAAGAAGCGGCGCCGGGGAGTGAGAGGTCGTCCAACCCCCATTGCGGGCCCGCCGCCCCTGGGACAGGAGAAATATCGCACCCGGCTCCCTGGCCGTGTGTGGAAAAGCGGTCACTGCTGTGGTTTGTGGAGCTGTACCCACGGCGACGCCCGTGCGTGAGGGTGCTGGAGGCGGCTCAGCGGGCTCCCTGGGGTCCCACGCATCTCCCGAGCAGCCTCCCTGGCCTCCTGGGCCTCTCCAGTGGCGGAGGCCTGGCCAGGGACTGGAGAGAGTGCCTGCCGACTCTGGTGGTTGGGAACTTGAGCTGCGGGGCGATGGGGTCCCCACAAACGGGGGTCCCCCACGGACGGAGGACCTCAGCGTGTGCCCCCCATGCCCATCGGATCTGAGCAGGACTCAGCATCACTGGGTCGCGGCCCGGCCTTGGCTGCCGGCTGCTTTCCCCGGCATCTGTGCCACGGAGACCCCTGGAGGGCGGGGGGCGTGGGCAGGGCTGCCTGGTGGGGAGGAGTGGAGGGCTTGGAGCCTGGGGACCGGAGAGGCTGGTGGGGAGGCCCAGGAGAGCCCAGGCCCAGAGGGTGGGCACAGGTGGACGGCATGGTGGGCGTGTGGGGGGTGCGGCGAGAGGCGTGGGTGGGGCCCGCTGCGGGGAGCTGGGGTCTGGACCCTGGTTTGCAGCTCGGCCCCTGTCCCAGGCGTTCCCTAGGCTCCTCCGGAGGTTTGGGGTGTTTTTCCTTTCAATTTAAAAAAGTTTATCTAAGAGGCAGAGAGCAGCCAGCTTGTCCCCACCTCCCGGCTCACTCCTCTAAGGCCTGTAATGCCTGGGGCTGGGTCAGGTGGAGCCAGGAGCCGTGAACTCCTGCAGCTCTGCCTGTGGGTGCGGACCCTGTTGTGTGAGCCATCGCGCTGCCTCCTGGGAGTGCAGTGGCTGGAGACTGGGGCGGGAGCCCAGGAGGGACTCTGATGTGGGAGGGGGGCCGTGGGTCTGCAGAGCCAGGTTCCGCCCCACGGGCTCCGCCCCACGGGCTCCCGCCAGACCAGCCTGTGAGCCCCACCCTGGGCCCCTGCTTGCCCCAGGGGAGTCCTCCACTCTTCCTGAAAGTGACACCTGGGGGTGGGGGGTGGGGCCCTGACGCCCCTGTCACTGTGCCCAGCCTATCAGGGCCCTCAAGTGGGGTCGGTCACTCCTGGGGCACAGCAGAGGGGGGGGCCTGCCAGGTGCAGGGGTTTTCTGGGACCCCAGGCCAGGCTCAGCTTGTCCCAGCGCTGGGTGGGGGAAGACCCCCAGGCCTCGGGTGGACAGAGCTGTTCACGGCCACACGGGTTGTGACAGTGAGGCGGGAAGGTCGGGGGGGGGGGGCGAGGGGAGGAGCCGGATGTGAGACCCACATTAAGGAGGCCCGCCGGTGCAGCGGTGGTGCCGGGCCCCCTCTATGGCTGTCGCTCCCCGGTCTGCAGCTGCCGTTTCTGTGCCGGGAGAAAAGCACGGAGGGAGGTGTCCCCCCCACCCCCCGCGCCCATTTCAGTGGGACCCGGGGGTGGGCAGCCAGTGCGTCGGCTCCTCCGAGGGCCAGGCTGGGCCTTGGCCTCCCCGCCGGGCTCCACCAGGACCGCCGTGGCCCCGGTGCCCGTGGCAGAGCTGTGGCACGGTTCTTTCAGCCCAGAGCACCCGACGGGAGGGCATTTGAGACCGGCAGACTCGGCGGCTCAGCCCCCGGCGCCCCTGGGTTCCTGGCAGCCTGCCCTTGCCTGACCTCGGGCAGGTGGGGCTGGGCCGGGCGCTGCCCTGCCAGCTGCTGCACCAGCCGGGGTCAGGATGACCTGGGGCACTGCCCGGGGCCCACGGCATGCACTTCCTGCCCCTCCCCTCCCTCGGGCTGCTGGGTGTGGGCCCCCTCCCCACCTGCTGGTCCCCTGTGAGCCCTGCCCTGGGGGCCTGGCCCTGGTGTGGCCCGAATTTCCAGGAAGCACAGCCTCTCAGGTGACTCAGAGGCCGGGCTGAGACCCTTGGCCCGCTGGGGGGGGGGGGGGGGGGCTGCTGGCACCGGCTCGGTTCCCTCCCCAAGACTTAGCTTAGGACTCGCCGGGGGTGGGAGGGGACAAGATAAATAACTCAGAAAGGTGAAAGGTTAAAGATACTCCTCCTCCTGGGGGACCCAGGCCCTGCCCGAGCCCCTGCGTGGAGGTGCTGTGGGGCTGAGGGCTTCTTGAGTGGGACCCCCTGCCCCGGACCTGGAGTTCCAAACCCTGAGCTGGGAGGCTGTGCTGACCGCTCGGGGCCTGTGGGCTCTGTCGCCCTGAGCGTCCCTGTGGGGGGGTCCCCAGGAGAAAAGCCACGTTTCAGGGGCCACCCTGGGGTGGGGCGCGCAGGTGTGAGGAGCTTCGGGCTGGCTGTGTCAGCGTCCCGGGTTGGCCTTGCTCCGTGGAGCTGCAGAACCAGGCCCAAATGAGGGACTGGATGAAGGGTTCGGGCCCCCAGGAGGCAGGAGCAGTCTGGGAACCCCACGCACAGGGGCTCAGAGCGCCCGAGCCCCTCCCCACAGACCCGGCTGTGCACCTGCGGCCCCCACCTCTGCCTCCCTGCTGTGAGAGCCCCGGGCAGGGCAGAGGGAGGGAGCGCGCGCCTGCCTTTCTCGTCTCATTGAACTTGCGTTTACTGCAAACCCACAGGGGCGGAATGAAACTGAGGCGTGTTCAGAAAACAGGAAAAATACCACGACAGGAAAAATACCATGACGAGGCGTCGCCCGCCCCCCCCATACCATGACAAGGCGTTGCCGCCCCCATACCATGACAAGGCGTTGCCCGCCCCCATACCATGACAAGGCGTTGCCCGCCCCCATACCATGACAAGGCGTTGCCGCCCCCCATACCATGACGAGGCGTCGCCCGCCCCCACACCATGACGAGGCGTCGCCGGCCCCCCCCCATACCATGACGAGGCGTCGCCTGCCCCCCCATACCATGATGAGGCGTCGCCGGCCCCCCCCCCACCTTGACGAGGTGTCGCCCGCCCCCCTCATACCATGACGAGGCGTCGCCGGCCCCCCCCATACCATGACGAGGCGTCGCCCGCCCCCTCATACCTTGACGAGGTGTCGCCCCGCCCCTCATACCATGACGAGGCGTCGCTGGCCCCCCCATACCATGACGAGGCGTCGCCCGCCCCCACCCCCTCCTGGAGCGCAGAGCGGCTCGGTCCTCGTCCTCCTGTGGACGTCTTTGCTCCCATGGCACGCACGCCACCTGTGGGTGCAGGTGCACACAGCACACAGAGGCAGCTGCACGCGCACACACATAAACACGCATGCGCACACACGCACCGTGTGCCCAGGCAAACAGGTGCATCCCTTGCACTCCCATGGCCCTGCTGGCTGGGGTCCGGTCCCGTCGCCCAGCTAGCAGCACGGTGAGTTCTGGGAGCGTGAGGAAGCCAGGAGGGCCTGTCTCATTGGGCACCTTGTGGACGCACCGCTCCTCTTCGGGCCTGGCCGCTGCCCCTGCCCGCGGCTGAGCTGAGCCGGCAGCGTCCGGCGTGTGTGTGGGCCTCAGCCCCCCACAGGTGGCCGGTGGCCAGCCCAGAGCTGCCCTGGGGGCAGCTGTTCACACAAGGCCCGCCCACTTCTCAGAAATCCCTGGGTGCGCTGGAGTGCTACAGACCGCAGCATTTTACTCCGTCTCGAAATGAGGCAGGGGACGCCCACGGGACACGCAGCAGCCCCCTGGGGAACAGGCCCGGGTCACGGGGCGCGGGTGGTGGGAGTGGAGGTCAGGGTTTGGATTCCAGTCTGAGAGCCCCCCGTGCCCAAGCCCCCGCCCCGTGCAGCCGCGCCTGCAGCTGGGGGGTCTCGGTGCCAGAGAGGGTGGCTCGTTTCCTGGCTTCCCACCCGACTTGATCCCCGGAGAGGCCAGGGTTGGGGCTCAGAAACCCCTCTGCGAGGAGCCGCAGGGAACGAGGTGGCAGAGGTTGGTGACAGGGCGTGGAGCCCAAGAGGACTCTGGCCTGTTCTCCCCCAGAGCGCATCTGCCCGCACCTCTGACATCGCACCCCCCCATCTGTCCATCATCCAGTTAGCCACCCACCCAAACAGCTGTCCATCCAAACACCCATCCATCCATCTGTCCACCTGTCAATCTGGCCATCCATCCCCCACCCACTCATCTACTCACCCATCCATCCCCCCACCACTCATCTACTCACCCATCCATCCCCCACCCACTCATCTACTCACCCATCCATCCCCCCACCCACTCATCTACTCACCCATCCATCCCCCACCCACTCATCTACTCACCCACCCATCCCCCCACCCACTCATCTACTCACCCATCCATCCCCCCACCCACTCATCTACTCACCCACCCATCCCCCCACCCACTCATCTACTCACCCATCCATCCCCCCACCCACTCATCTACTCACCCATCCATCCCCCCACCCACTCATCTACTCACCCACCCATCCCTCCATCCGCGCATCCACCCGTGCTTCTACTCCTCTGTCCATCCAATTATCCATCCAATTATTCATCCAGCCGTCCACCGACCCACTCATCCATCCACCCTCCCACCTGTCTGTCCACCCACTGTCCGTGCACCCCCCCGTCCATCCATCCATCCACCCGTCCCCCACCTGTCCGTCCACCCATCTGTCTGTCCACCCATCTGTCCGTCTGTCCATTTTTCCCCGCCCCATCTTTTGCTAGTTGCTTCCGCAGACGCTCGCCCAGGGCCTGCCGTGTTGGGCGCGCAGAGCACAGCGGGTCAGGGCAGGGGGCAGCCTCTGACCGGCGGCCCTGCCTGTGTCTGCTGTGGTCGGTGACCCCGGACTGCCAGCGGCGCGTCCAGGAGCAGCTGTGACAGGGAGGCAGGCGAGGCTGAGGGAGGTGACACGTGGGGGCCCCGCCGTCCCAGCTCCTTGCTGTGGGTCTCACAGGGCCTGGGCGCTACGCTGGGTCTGCACCCCGCTGAGTCTGCAGGGTGCTGCCCTGGGAGGCTCCTTGGTGACTGGGACACTGGAGGTGACCCCAGGAGGCTGACGATGGGGCCCCCCGGGGCAAAACGTCCCCAAAGCCTGCGCCTTCCCCTCCCCTTCCCTGAGTGCCAGCTCCCGCCCACTTGGCACTAGCCTGGGGCGAGTGTGGAGGGTTTGGCGCGGGCGCGGCGGCCTCTGGTTCCCAACGGGGAGGGAGGCCGGCTTTTGTCCCCCTGTTTGGGATGCTGCGATCACAGCTTTGCTCCAGCGTTTTCTGCTCGGCAGGACCGGATAATAGCGAGAGTCGCTGTCAGACGGGGGCGCCGACCCGGTGCGTGCCGGCCAAGGGGGATGCTCCCAGCGGGCGGTGGGGAGTGCCTGCCTGCCTCAGGCTGTGTGTGTGGGGGTGTCCGCAGGATGGGAGGGGAGCCTGGAGGAGCGGGGAGGGGGGCGGCTCTGGGGCCACCTCGGAGAGAGACGGAGCAGACGAAGCGGCAGAGATGTGGCGATTCCCCGGCCGGCTTGCGAGCCTTGTGCACCCGTGGCAGAAAGAGGAGGGCCTGGTGAGAGCTCCCGGGGTGGGGGGCTCATCCCGGCGAGCTGTGCTCCCCTGCAAAGCCCCCAGCCAGGGAGCAGGATTGGAATCTCCCAGCATCCAGGCTCAGGGAAGGTGGTTATGCACCAGGACACTGGAAAAGCCATTCCCGCGGGCTTTGTGGGAGACCTTGGCCCTGACCTTGAAGTCTTGCCCCCTCCCCCGCCCCCTGCCCCTGCATGCTGCTGCGAGGCGCTCCTGTCCAGGTCCTGGGAGGAGGGCTGGCGGCCGTGGGTCTGGTGCATGGTTGGTGCCTGTTAGTGTCAGCAGGCTGAACGGGGAGGCAGAGCCGAGAACGAAGCCCCCGGCCCCGCAGACGGGCAGTCGGGCGCTGGGCCAGGACGGCTTTCTTGTGGCTCCCCGTGCACCCTGGCATCAGCCTTTGCAGCTTGGCACAGCCTGGGCGGGGGCCCCTGGCCCGCCCACTCACCCACAGGGGAGCCCGCTGCAGACCCTGCTCCTGCAGCTCCCAGGCTGTGACACGGAGCCACTACAGCCGCTGGCCTCGGGCCTCGAGCCCTGGGCCCCGCGCGGGGGTGAGGAGCCCACAGACACGGCCACATCCATGGGATCAGTGCTGGGTTGATGGTGTGGGTGGCCACACCGGGGTGCGATGTCCACACACTGCCCAGACCTGGCCGATCTAGATCTGGGCTCTGCTGAGCCTGGTCACTGCGAAAGGGACCCCTCCTCCTTGGTTACAGACCCCCGAGGGGGCGCGTGCCCAGCTGAGTAAGTGGCGTGGCCGCCCCGCCTCCCCGGCCTGCTGTGTTGGTGGAGATGCTTCTGAAGTGGGGGTGGCCGCCGAGCAGACCCCGCTGCCTCCCACGCCGTCGTGGAGTCGCTGGTTTGGGGGGAGGAGCGAGGCTGTTGGGGTTCGGCACTGGAGCACCCCGAGTGCCCCCCACCCCTTGTCCGCCTGTCCACTCGTTCGTTTCCTGGCTTCTGTTTTGTCTTTGGTTGGAGAGCGCGGGCGCCGCCGTCCACGGGTCACTCCCAGGGGCCTGCACCGGGCAAAGCCTGGGGTTCCTTCAGCCGCCCACGGCGCGGCAGGGACCCGAGGACTCGAGCCCGGGTGTGTGTGTTCTCGGGGAGCTGGAGTCGGCAGCGGAGCCGTGGGCTGGGAACCCCGAGCGGTGTCTCACCTGTGCCAGGTACGGTTGCCGTCCCACAGTCTTGGTGCCCCCTGTCACGGTGGTGCCGGCGTGGCCACCGTGCCCACGCTCTGGGCCTTTGCTGTCCAGCCTGCTGCGTCTTACAGAGACCCGGAAGCTTGCGGCCCTCAAGGGCCTGGAGGTGGCTGTGCGGCCTCTCCTGGGGGGTGTCCCTGGAGGCTGGGGCAGCCTGGGACGTGGCTGGCTGGCCGGGAAGGTGGCAGGGTCGTGTGGGAGTGGTCACTCCTCAGCTGCAGCTGCTCTGCTGGGGGCTCTGCCCTGGGTGCTGGTCACAGGGCCCAGCCCCTGCCTCGCCCCTGTGGGCTCCTTGTCTCTGGGCCTCCTGGGAGAGCTGGCCCTGGTGCTGAGCAGGGACAGTGGCCAGGCTGGCACTGCTGCTGTGACCTCTGCAGGGCGGGGGAGGGGCCGGGGAGGTGGACGGGGTGGTCTCTGTGTGTCAGGGATTTTCCAGGGACAGGGAAGGGCGGGGCGGGGTGTCTCCAGGACCCAGCCTGGGGCTCCCCCAGCTCTGGGGGTGCAGTGCAGCCCAGCCGCAGGGCAGCCAAGGCACTGCCTTAGGACGGAGCCTCCCACGGGCCTGGGTCAGATCCGGTTCACCCTCTGTCCGCCTCAGGTTTCCACATCTGCCCAGTGGGACTCAAATACAAGGTCATCGAGGGGTGGACCGAACGTGGATGGAAAAGCACGTGTCCCAGCAGTGGGACGGCCCACGTGTGCTGGGGACGTGCATGGGTGCTGGGGACGGCGCACGGGTCAGGCTGGGGACTGTGCACGGGTCAGGCTAGGGACGGCCCACGCGTGCTGGGGACAGCACATGGGTGCTCGGGACCGTGCACGGGTCAGGCTGGGGACGGCGAGTCCAGGGACGCCTCCACTCCCTTCTAGAAGCCTGGTTTCGTGGCCGGGCCCCAGAGCCTGCGCTGCTCAGTGTAAGCTTCTTCACCCTGGCCCTGAGTTTTCCCTGGAAGTACTGTTTTCTTCTTTTTTTAGATTTTTAAAAAATATTGTATTTATTTGAAAGGTAGAGCCACAGAGAGGCAGAGGAGGGGGGAGAGAGAGAGAGAGAGAGAGTCTTCCATCTGTTAGTTCACTCCCCAGATGGCCACAATGGCTGGAGCTGGGCTGATCTGAAGCCAGGAGCCGGGAGCTTCTTCCAGGTCTCCCACGTGGGTGCAGGGGCCCAAGCACTTGGACCATCCTCCACTGCTTTCCCAGGCCACAGCGGAGAGCTGGATTGGAAGTGGAGCAGCTGGGTCTCGAACCCGTGCCCATATGGGATGCCGGCACCGCAGGCAGTGGCTTACGTGCTACGCTACGGCACCAGCCCCCCTGTTTTCTTCTTAGAAGTGTTTCTGTTCTCCCCCGGCTCAGAAGGCTGTGGGCCAGTCGGGTTAAAGGTCAGTGGCCTGGCGGCCACCCAGGTTTCCACAACCTTGCTGTGAGAACCTAGTCTCCTTCCCGGAACGTGGGGGCTTTGCTGTGATGGCGCAGGGCTGCTTGGAGCCCACGCCTGGTGTTCTGGGGAACTCCGGCCACGGCCGAGCTTCAGTGACCCGGGGACTGGAGGCACCAGAGGGTCAGCGCTGGAGGGGTCCCAGCGCCCTGGGCCAGCCCCCCAGTGCAGAGACAGGTGCACCCAGGCACACACTGGCAGGGGGCCAGGCCTGGACGGGGTGGGGGTGGGGGAGCCACACCCCAAGGGCATCAGGGGGCCGCGCCGTCCTGCATGGGCCGCACGGGGTGAGGAGCCAGCGCCGGGCCGGCGGGGCCGCTGGACGTACAGGTGCCGGGTCGTGTCCTTGGTGGGTCCACGCCAGCTGCACCGCTTACCCTGGGCCGGGCCGCGGCCCAGCTGCTCAGGCCCCCAGGCTGTGCCTCTTGGAATGGGCAGGGGCACCGTCCGTGCTGGGGCACATCGCCGGCTGAGGGTGGGTTGTGCCGCTCCGCTCCTGTGCCGCCTTCCTGGCCACGTGCAGGGCGTCCTGGATTCACGACGGAGGCCCTGCCCGCTCCCGGACTCAGTTTCCCCAATTGTGCCCAGCCCAGTGCTGAGGTGTGTGAGTGTCCGGGGCCTGGCAGGTCTGGGGGGCCGGGGTGGGGGGTCCCCGTGGCCCCTCTGCTGTGGCCCCTTTCGCTGGGCTGCAGGTGCTCCTGTCAGGCCGGGGTTGTCCCTGGTGGCGTCACCCACTGTCGCGAGCCGGCTTCAAAGCGCCCAGGAGATGGGGCTGTGGGGGGCCGCAGGGGCACGGCCCTAGCTCTGCCCCCCCCGGGGGGGGCACACAGCCCCACTGGCCGCCCCGCCTCCCACGCTGCACCCCCAAGGGACAGCTGACAGTGGGCTGTGTTGTCCGGCTGAGCTGGGAGGCGGGGGCTGGGCACAGGGCAGCCTGATTGGCCCCGAGGCGCTGACTGATGGGCTGAGAAGCAGCTGACGTCCAGTGAGCAGGCGGCTCCCGCCTGCCTCCTGACCCTCGGCCAGCCCTGAAGGAGGCATTGTTTGCAGCCGGGAGGCGGAGCCCTGGCCGCCGTGGGGGCTGTGGGGTCAGAGCTGGGGCGGCCCTGTCCCCTCTGGGTGCCCTGAACAAACACAGCGGGACCCTCTGCCCACTAGGCTGGGCTGCTTGTCAAGGGCCGGCGTTCTGGGTCAGGCCCGAAGTGTGGCTGCGCAGCCTGGCTCCCGCCTGGGGCCCAGCCCTGGCGTCTGGAGGCTGGGGAGGCACTGGCGCCGTGGTGCCGAGGGGCCACACGACATCCTCAGACTGGAACATTCAGGAGACACAGGGTCCCCTTGAGGGGTGGGCGGGGCTGGCGCTGTGGCATAGCGGGTAAAACTGCCGCCTGCAGCACTGGCGTCCCATATGGGCACCAGTTCGAGTCCTGGCTGCTCCTCTTCCGACCCAGCTCCCTCCTAATGCACCTGGGAAAGCAGTGGAAGATGGCCCAAGTCCTTGGGCCCCTGCACCTGCGTGGGAGACCTGGAAGAAGCTCCTGGCTCCTGGCTTCAGCCTGGCCCAGTTCTGACCGTTGTGGCCATTTGGGGAGTGACCCATCGGATGGAAGATTCTCTCTCTCTCTCTCTCTCTCTCTGTCTGTCTCTCTGTCTCTCCCTCTCTGTAACTCTGCCTTTTGAATAAAATAAACCTTAAAGAAGTAATGGGCCCGCTGGAGGGTCCTCCACCTGCACACAGCGCCCTCTAGAGAGTCTTCCTGCACAAGCAGACGTGGGCCCCTTGTTCTGCCTCCTGGTTTCCCTTGGTCTGAAATGGACTGGGTTCCAGAGGGGGAGGGGTCAGCGCTGGGAGGGAGGCCGGGGCCACGTGCTGCCTCCCGGGGTGGCAGAGCTGGGAGCCGGCGGCGGCGGCGGCGTCCAGCCTCTTTGTCCTCCCCTCTTTGTCTTTCCCGGCCCTGGAGTCTGTGTCTTCTGGGGCCTGGGCTGCCCTGGGCTGGGGCTGGGGCTGGGGAGTGGCCGGGGTGGGCTGGGGCAGGCCGGGCAGAGGCCAGGTCCGCCCTCCCCTCACCCCGCCCCAGCCTGGGGCCGGCAGCTCTGAGCCCCGAAAGGAAGCTGGGGTCTCGCCAGCTGTGATTACAGGCAGGGCCTGTATAATTAACTCTAAAAATGGGAGGCCGAGGAGGGATTAAAATAAACGCGCAGGGAGACTGCCGATGAGCTACGTGCAGAGAATGGGCGGGCTCAGGGCTCAGGGCGGGGTCCCGGGGACAGATGCTGGCGTGCCCGGCCTGGGCTGTCGTCACAAAGCCGGCAGAGTTGGTGGCTCCCAGCAGCAGGGGGTTCGTGTCCCCCATGCAGGGCCCCGGGTGTCGGCAGGTCAGTCTCCCTCCGCCCGCGGGGGCTGCTGGCCGTCCTGGGGTGGGCGTGGGTGCTCCTGGCCTGTAGCTGCGCGGCACCTGCTGCGGGGCCGCCTCTGGGTGGGTCTGCGTGCGCCTCTCTCTGTCTGCTTTAATTAGTCTCTTCACTGTGATAAAATCCACAGACGTAGTGTGTGCAGCTCCGGCTCTTTCGAGGGGCACCCCCGAGTGGCGGGAAGCACAGCCCCACCCCGAGCCCTTCATTCCCAAATGGAACTCTGGCCCCGAAACGCTGTCTCCCACCCCCTCGCCAGCCCCTGCACCCCCGGTTCCACTTCCTGTCTGAATCTGAGAAACCCAGCACCCATGGAGCCCCGGTGTTCTGTCAGCCTCCTGTGTCGGAATCCTCCAGAAACGTGAGGTCACGGAGAGACGGGCAGAAGCCGTTTGTGGCTTTTAATTAACTGGAATGAAAACGGGGCCGGTGCTGTGGTGTAGAGGGTGAAGCCCCAGCCTGCAGCGCCGGCATCGCACATGGGCACAGGTTCGAGTCCCGGCTGCTCCACTTCCAATCCAGCTCTCTGCTGTGGCCTGGGAAAGCAGTGGAAGATGGCCCAAGTGCTTGGGCCCCTGCACCCACCTGGGAGACTCGGCAGCTCCTGGCTCCTGGCTTCAGATTGGCGCAGCTCCGGCTGGTGCAGCCATCTGAGGAGTGAACCAGCAGATGGAAGATCTCTCTCTCTCTCTCTCTCTAACTCTGCTTCTCAAATCAATCTTTTAAAACATCCAGCTTTTCACCGGCGCTGTGGCACAGTGGGTTAAAGCCCTGGCCTGCAGCGCCAGTATCCCATATGGGCGCCGGTTCTAGTCCCGGCTGCTCCACTTCTGATCCAGCACTCTGTTATGGCCTAGGAAAGCAGTAGAGGATGGCCCAAGTCCTTGGGCCCCTGCACCCACGTGGGAGACCCGGAAAAAAACTCCTGGCTCCTGGCTTTGGATCAGTACAGCTCTGGCCATTGTGAACCAGCGGATGGAAGACCTCTCTCTCTGGCTCTACCTCTCTCTGTAACTCTTTCAAATAAATAAAACAAATCTTAAAATAGGCCGGCACCACGGCTCACTAGGCTAATCCTCCGTCTGGCAGCGCCGGCACCCTGGGTTCTAATCCCGGTCGGATTCTGTCCCGGTTGCCCCTCTTCCAGGCCAGCTCTCTGCTGTGGCCCGGGAGTGCAGAGGAGGATGGCCCAAGTGCTTGAGCCCTGCACCCCATGGGAGACCAGGAGAAGCACCTGGCTCCTGCCTTCAGATCAGCACGGTGCGCCGGCCGCAGCGGCCATTGGAGGGTGAACCAACGGCAAAGGAAGACCTTTCTCTCTGTCTCTCTCTCACTGTCCACTCTGCCTGTCAAAAAAAAAAAAAAAAAATCCAGCTTTTCAGGTGGAGCAGCCTGTCTGGTGGCCCCCCCCTCCTCACAGCTGTCTGTAGGACGTGTCCCTCGTTCTAGAAAGTTCTGCCGAAGGCTACAGCTCCAGGGCAGGGAGTGACGGGGCAGCTGACGTGTTGACCCAGTCGGGCCCGCGGCCAGCTCTTGCTTCTGTGACGTTGATTTTATTTCATTTCGCTGTCAGGCATTGCGGCTGTCCTTTGCCGTGGGGAGGTGTAAGGTTACGGGTAACTCGGCTCTGGTTAATCTCCCGCGTCTGACCGCCGCGCTGCGGTTGGGGAAGGGGGTGTCCTTGTTCTCAGGAAACCGTGTCTGCCGGGAATCTCAGCGGCTCAGCCGCTGGCGCGGGGAGAGGATGGACGGGGGAGGGCAGTGGCCCAGCCTGGGACGGCCCCCGGGGGGAGTGGCCCACGCTGTGTCCGGCGGGGGTGGCTTGCTCCCGGCCAGGTCTCTGTGCGGCCTGTCCTGCTGAGCGCGTCCGTTTGTCTGCCTCCCTGCGGGCCTCGTCTGGGCGGGTCTCGGGCCAAGCGTGCTGGGGTCCTTGCCGCGTGACTACCCGTGCTGGGCTGCGTGGGGAGCCGATGACTCCTGCTTGCCGGATGCCCACCTGTGAGAGGCAGGTGTATTGGGAGACCAGGCTGCAGGGGCGGGGGCCCCTCTGCCTGGTCTGGTGTGTGGCCACGGGGACTGGGGGCCCGAGGCTCCACAGCCCGAACCGCCAGCCCCTCCAGCTTCCCCCCGCCCCCGGCTTCTCCAGCCGTCTCTGCACCAGGACTAGGAGGCTGCCATCCTGCCCCAGTGCATCTCAAGTCCAGAGCAGGCTAGCGGTGGGCCTGGCGATGGAAGTTCGGGGATTCTGACCCATGTGCCCACGCCCTCCCGCTGCGTGGCACACGGGTGAGTCCTGGCCACTGGCTTTGCCATCTTTAAGCTCTTCACAGAGCTGTGTGCCACCAGAAGCCCTGTGTGTGTGCACACGTGTGCGTGCGTGTGTCTGAGGTTGCTTTGAGAGTCAGCGTGGGAGTGGGCTGAAGCACCTGGAGAGGGTCGTGGTGGGTGGGTCGTGCGCGCCGGGCGAGGGGGCTGAGCTTCGTGACCGGGTTGGGGCCGGGACCTGCGTCTCCTCAGAGCGCCAAGAGCCTCCCATCCTTGGTCCGGGGCTTCCTCAGGTCTCTGAGTTTGTGTGTGGTATGTGGTCCAGGGTGGCAGGTGTGTGTCCAGGTGAACGCAGGGCGTGGCCCGGGGCTTCCTCAGGACCCTGGGTCTGTGTGTGGTGTGTGGTCCAGGGCAGCAGGTGCATGTCCGTGTGGCCATAGGGCGTGGCCCGGGGCTTCCTCAGGACCCTGGGTCTGTGCGCCATTGGGGGTGGCAGGTGGGTGTCTGTGTGGCCGCAGGGCGTGGCCCGGGGCTTCCTCAGGACCCTGGGTCTGTGCGCCATCGGGGGTGGCAGGTGGGTGTCTGTGTGGCCGCAGGGCGTGGCCCGGGGCTTCCTCAGGTCCCTGGGTCTGTGCGCCATTGGGGGGTGGCAGGTGTGTGTCCAGGTGAACGCAGGGCGTGGCCCGGGGCTTCCTCAGGTCCCTGTGTCCCTGTGCGCTCCCGGCAGTAGGTGCGTGTCCATGCGGCCGCAGAGCGTCCTGGCAGCCCGTGCTGACGCCGCCCCCTCTCGTCCGCAGTTCCTGTGTCTGAAGAACATCCGAACCTTCCTGAAAGTGTGCCACGACAAGTTTGGGCTGAGGAGCAGCGAGCTCTTCGACCCCTTCGACCTCTTCGACGTGCGGGACTTTGGGAAGGTGAGTGGCTGCCTCCTCCCCGCCCCGGCTGCGGCTCCCTGACCCGGTGGCAGGCCCGCGGCGTCCACGGCGCGGGCCTGGCCAGCCGGGCGCAGAGCTGAGCGGGGTCTCTGCTTGGGGCCAGGCCTCTGCGTGCGTGGGCCGTGGGGGCAGAGAGGCCCCCCCCCCCCGTGACCCCCGCTGATGCAGGGGAAGCAGTGTGGGCGTGCTGGCCCCGCCTTCCCAGCCTGGGGACCCAGTGCCTCCTTCCCGCCGACCCTGCTCCCGGGGTGCCAGGGGCGCTGGGGCTGCAGACAAGGCGCTGGTGCAGGCCGGTGCCGTGGCTCAACAGGCTAATCCTCCGCCTTGCGGCGCTGGCACGCCGGGTTCTAGTCCCAGTTGGGGCGCCGGTTCTTTCCTGGTTGCTCCTCTTCCAGCCCAGCTCTCTGCTGTGGCCCGGGAGGGCAGTGGAGGATGGCCCAAGTGCTTGGGCCCTGCACCCCATGGGAGACCAGGAGAAGCACCTGGATCCTGGCTTTGGATCAGCACAGTGCCGGCCATGGCGGCCATTTGGGGGGTGAACCAACGGAAGGAAGACCTTTCTCTCTGTCTCTCTCTCACTGTCTAACTCTGCCTGTCAAAGAAAAAAAGACGCACACCTCGTGTTTGTGGCTCATGTCTGTTGCATTCGGACGAGAGAGTGAATAGAGGCTGGAGGGAAGAAGGGTGCAATTTGATTTCCCAGCCTCCTTTGCATCTGGTCGGGGCCTTGTGATGTTGCCTTGGCCAATGGGGTGTGAGCAGAAGTCTACCAGGGCTGCCTTTCCTCCTACCTCCTCCCTGCCTATGACGCATAGTCCAGGCCCAGCCCACGAAGTGACAAGAATGAAGATGTATGGCCGGCGCCGTGGCTCAACAGGCTAATCCTCCGCCTTGCGGCGCCGGCACACCGGGTTCTAGTCCTGGTCGGGGCACCGGATTCTGTCCCGGTTGCCCCTCTTCCAGGCCAGGCCTCTGCTGTGGCCCGGGAGTGCAGTGGAGGATGGCCCAAGTGCTTGGGCCCTGCACCCCATGGGAGACCAGGAAAAAGCACCTGTCACCTGGCTCCTGCCATCGGACGAGCGCGGTGCACCGTCCGCAGCGCGCCATCCGCGGCAGCCATTGGAGGGTGAACCAACGGCAAAGGAAGACCTTTCTCTCTGTCTCTCTCTCTCTCTCACTGTCCACTCTGCCTGTCAAAAAAAAAAAAAAAAAAAAGGCTCTGGAGCAGGTGGCGCCTGGAGCAGGAAGAGCTGTTCTCCCCTGGGTGGGGTGGGGCCAGGAAGGCGACAGGCGAACAGCCCCGAGGTCTCCCCGTGTGCCCGGGGTCAGCCGGTGGGTGTCCTGCGGAGCCCAGCTGGTGCTGGTGAGGGGCCTCTGGGGCTGGGCGGGTGCAACCAGGGGTCCTGGCTGAGGGTCGCGGTGGCTGCCTGACCCTCGGTTCCGGCGGCTGTGGGAGCTGGGGAGGGGGCGGGCGGGTGCCACGGGGCTTCCCTGGCCGGGAGCTGCTGTCCCTGCTCTCGGCCCCTGACCCGACTTCACGTGGGGGCAGCCTCCTCTCTGTTGCACCTTGGGGGCCGGAGTTGGGGAGCTCAGCCAGTGCGCCCCAGGTCCCGGCAGGCTGGGGGCGAGGCCCGGCCTGGGTGCCTGAGTTTCCCCAAGTCCCACTGCTGAGTGGCGACGGCGCCTTCTCTGGTGAGCGGGGCTGGGGACCAGGCTGGTGGGGCTGTGCCTGGGGGGCCGGCGCCCGGGAGCCCATGGCACCAACCGGCACCTGCCCGCCGCGGTTGCCGATGGTGTCCATGCCGCACCACCTTCCTTCCCTGTACCCCCCGCAGCCGTGGGCGGCACCGCGGTCACCTGTGCTTTGCATTGCTCTCTGGGATTTGGCGGGGGCCGGCACGGGCTCAGGGTCCGGGGTCCCTTGGCTGCTCTGGGCGTTCTGGGCGGTGCCCGCTGCGGGCAGGAGGAGGGAGAGTGAAGGCGAAGGACTCGCTGGGGCTGCCGGGCCCTGGCCGCCTGCCTCTGCCACTTTGTGGATGCCTGTTGGCCTGGTTCCTTCCTCGGGACGTCTCGGGCAGGTGGGATGCACGGGCCCCTGTGTCTGCCGGGGCCTTCCCCGAGCTTGCCCCCTGCTCAGCCGGCCAGGGACGCCCACGGCTGTTCCAGCTGTGCCCAGCGGCCCTTGGCGATGCCTGAGCAGGAAGCGGAGCCCTGCTCTGCCCCTCCTCGCCCCAGCCCTGGCCTTAAGGAGGCAGCCAGCAGTGTCCCGTCCGGGAGGCAGGGGGCCTCTATCCCCTCCAGGCGTGGTGCCGTCGGAGGCAAAGGACCAGCCGCAGGGCGGCCCTGCTGGGGGCCCTGCCGAGGGAGGGACGGAGGTGAGGCCGCGGGCCCCAGCGCTGTGACGGCTGCTTCCCTCGCCAACTCACCCCGAGCCAGCAGGACGGAAGGCTGCGGAAAGTTGTTCCAGAGGTTTCTTCTTGCTGGCTGCCTTCCCTGTGTTTTTCCGGAGGCCGCATTAGATACCAGGTTTCGGCTGAAATACGTCCTGTCTGACTTCCCGTGCCACGCGGCGTGGGTGTGCCACGGGCCGAGCTGTGGCCGCCTGGGCAGTGCGTAGGTCAGCGGGCTTTGCTGTTGGCCGCCGTGGGCCCCGCTCCTCGCTGCTGGCATTGGGAGCCTGGCTCCGGTTCCTGCGTCGTCTCCGTTGTGGGTGGTTTGTCCGGTCCCACAGGGCCGGGGGTGGCAGGCTCACCGTGGCCAGCCCGGGGCGTGGAGGCTGGGTTCTGGCGCGGCTGCTGGGTCTGCGTGGCTTCCTTCCCAGGCCCTGGTCCCTGGAGATGGCCGCTGATGACAGCTGTGACGGCCGCGGCCCCGCCTCTCACTGCCCGCTCCCATCATCTCTGCTGTCTGGGACCTGGGTGCGGAACAGGAAGTGGAGGCTCCTGGAGGGCCAGCGACGAGCTCAGGGTCACGTGGCTGGGAGCATGGGGCCCCAGGCCCTCCATGTCCCCCTCCCCCTCCTCCCCAGACCCTGCCAACTCCAGAGCAGGGGGGAGGAGAAGCTCTGGACGCCGCTCAGTGCCTGTGCGTTGGCATCGGCGAAGCACCCGGCCAGCCTGGAGCCTCGCTCTTTTAAACAGAGTGGCAGAGCTTCCGTCCGCTGGTTCCCTCCCCAGATGGCCGCCACGGCCAGGAGCTGGGAGCTCCACCCGGGTCTCCCACGTGGGTGCAGGGGCCCAAGCACTTGGGCCGTCCCCCAATGCCTTCCCGGGCACATCAGGGAGCTGGACTGGAACAAGAGCATCGGGGGCAGAACTCCGATGGGGATGCCGGCGTCCAGCGTGGGCAGTGGTGACTTGGTCAGCTGGGCCACACCGGCCCCTGGCCTGGAGCCTCAGTTTTGTCCTCTGGAAGGAGGGTGACACCACAGGGGAGCCCTCGGGCCGGCCAGCGGGGCTGGGGGCGGCGGTGAGATGCCGGCCGTTGCTGCTGTTAGTGCCACGAGGTCGGGGCCCCCACGAGGTCAGGGGCATGGGGCATGGGGGCGAAGGTGTCAGGAGCCCAGCTCTTCCTCTGGGATGGGGCCGGGGAGGGAGGAGGGGCTTCTGCTGCAGCACGGGGTGGGGCCTGGCCAGCTCCTCTGGACACAGAGTGGTTCCTGTCGCCCCGCACCCTGCTTCCCACGACCGGGGGCCTGACTCAGCCATCCTGCCCCCGCCTCCCACCCCATCTGGGAGGGCCAGGCCCTGGCTTGGCATGGCTCGGCGTGACTGGGCCCTGCGGGTGCTGTGGGTCCAGGCTCTCCTCAGGCGTGGCCTCCTCCTCAGGTTCGTGGCCTGCGACCGCCTCCCCTGGCTGGGCCGTGAGCGTCCGGCGGGCAGGGCGAGCTTTGCCTTGGAATTCTGCGGGAGCCCTGCCCAGTGCTAGCAGCTACGTGAATGCAGGGTCTGAGCAGGGAGGCTGCGGTGCCCTCCAGGGGTCAGGAGGCCCAGGCCGGCCCGGGAGCCGCGTGGCCTGTGTGCAGGACACGGTTCCCCCGACGTGCCCCTGCCAGGCGCCTGTGGCACTGCCCAGGCTCAGCCTGTTCCCCTCGGGGAGCGAGAACCAGGAGGAAGCTGTGGGGCCGGGTGCCCTGGTGAGCAGCGCACGCCTAGCGACACTTGGGCTGAACTCCAGCTCCCTGCTCCACTAGGAAGCTCCCAGGGCGGCGACACCCGGCTGCCTGCAGGGCCGGGGCAGGTGGACAGCCCCCGGGTGATGGTGACATGGGAGGGCCGGGCCCCGCCTGCGAGCTCGTGCGTTGGCCTCCCCCGGTGCCGAGACCTGTCCTGCTTGGGCCTGGGTAGCAGCGGGGCTGGGGTAGAGGCCGAGATGGGCAACATGGGGGCCGAGGGGCCGCGTGGGGGCGGAGTCAGGGGCTGTGCTGGGTGAGGCAGAGTACAGGCCTGAGTTGGGGAGCTGGGAGGGAGGGTGCTGACCGCTGACCACAGCCCTGCAGAGGCCGGGCGAGGTGGGCGCCGGATGGGCATGGCCTCCCCCAGCCGCACCGACCTCGCTGGACCTCCAGCCGCGCTCGGGAGCAGGAGCAGCCCCTCCCTTCTGTGTGTTCCTGTCTGGCATTTTGCATTCTAGAAAGGGCCTGAAGCGGCTACAGACAGGACCGAGCCGTCGGCCCATGGTGCCGGGCTGCCTGCCCGGGGTTGGGGGCAGGCTGGGGGCGGTGGGCTCTGGGGGCAGGACCTGGTTCCTGTGCTCTGTGTGCCTGGCCCTGCCGGAGCAGTCCTTTCTCTCTCACTGTCCCCAGCCTGCGCCTGTCTGCCCGGGACCCTCCCACAGCCTGGGGGTCCCTCTCCTGCCTGTGAAGACGGAAGTGCCCGGCACTGGGCCCTCGGTCCTCCTGAGCCAGGCATCCCCAGTCGCTCCCAGCACCTCCCCACTGCGCCCTGGCAGCTTCTCGGCCAGAGCTGGCCCCAGAGAGCCCAGCTTCCCCATGGCCCTGCCGCCCTTCGACCCCAGGGCCCTGTGCTGTGGGCTCGGTGTCCTTGAGGCGTGGGCAGAGGTGACACTGCGGGGTGACCTGGGACCGGACCCGACCGACAGCTCTGGCCTGCGCACGCGTGGCTCCCATGTGGCAGCTGCAGCTGACCCTTCTGTGCAGGGGCCCAGCAGGGGCGACGGAGGTTACGCAGCTGCGTGTCCACTGTGCCCGTGCTCTGAGTGGCCCCCCGGGGCGGGGCTGAGATTGCTCCGGTGTCGGCCCCCGGCTGTGGCCAGCTCCCCCGGCTCCCTGCCTCCTCGGATTTCTGTCTGTCATCTGTGCACACGTCCCCCAGGCCCTGTCGGGTCAGGGGCGAGCACCGCAGGGCCCGGGGCTGCCGACCGACCCGCTACCCCCTCTCCAGGTGCAGCCCGACCTCCGGGGCCTGCTCACTTCCCCTCCTGTTCATCTCTGGGATGGGCCCGGCCCTCGCTGGCTGCCGTCTCTGACATCGGTGGGACCCGCTGGCCTTCCACAGTGTCCACTCCGCACGCTCGCTGGCCGCCAGGAGCAGAGTCCAGCGCAGGGCCATTAACGTCCGAGGTCCTGCTTGAACACATTTCCTCCTTTTATCTGTGCTGTGCGTGTTTGCAGATCCACCTGCGTGCACACACGTGCACACACACATAGGCACACATACATGCGTGTGCATAGCCAGGGTTGAAGATGCCCAGCAGGTTCTGACCTGCCATTTAGAAAAACTGATCTTTTTACTTATTTGAAAGGCAGAGAGAGAGAGAGAGAGAGAGAAGGCTTTTTTCAAGATTTTAATTTAGAGTTACAGAGAGAGAGAGGTCCTCCATCTGCTGGTTCACTCCCCAAATGGCCACAATGGCCAGGCCTGGGCCAGTCCTAAGCCAGGAGCCAGGAGCTTCTTCTGGGTCTCACTCGCAGGGCAGGGGCCCAAGCACTTGGACCATCTTCTACTGCTTTCTCAGGCCACAGCAGAGAGCTGGATCGGAAGAGGAGCAGCCGGGACTTGAATTGGTGCCCATATGGGATGCTGGCACTGCAGGTGGAGGCTTAGCCCACTATACCCCATTGCTGGTGGAGAGAGGGAGAGGGAGAGAGAGGGAGAGGGGGAGAGGGAGAGAGAGGGAGAGAGAGGGAGAGAGATCTCTCATCTGCTGGTTCACTCCCCAGCAGGCTGCAGTGGCCAGGGCTGGGCCAGGCAGAAGCCAAGGGCCTGGAGCTCTATCCAGGTCTCCGCGTGCGGGGATGCAGGGGCGGTCAGGGGAGCTGGCTGGGGTGGGGCCGGCTGTAGAAGCAGAGGCAGGTGTGCGGCTGAGACCTGGGACGGGCTCCCCAGGTGGCCCGTATCCCAGCACTATTGTGGGAAGACTGTCCCCTCCCCACTGTGTGGGGCTGGGCAGGGGCCGTGGGCCTGAGTTCCCGCTGTGGCTGTGGCCTTGGGTGGCCTCTGCCTCCTCCCTGGGAAAAGGGAGGAGCTGAATCGAAAGGGCTGGTTAATCCTCATTGGTTGGCAGTGGCTGGCTGGGGAAGGGGTCTGAGGCTCAGCCATTGACTGGTGATGTCTGCCTGGGCCGTGTGTGTGTGTGTGTGTGTCCACTCCTGGACTGGCTGGTCCTCACGTGTTTCCCCCAGAGGCTCTGGGAAGCTGCCCTGCTTCTGCTTGTGCATCCTGATGCCAGGTTTGTGGTTGGCACGAGACTCCCCCAGGAAAGAGGGGAGCCAGGTGGGCGCTGGCGGGGCTCCGGGGAGTGGACATGGCTGTGGCCAGGGATGCCGGCCGGCTCTCCCAGGGCCTCTCTGGTGGGCCGTGTCTCCCTGGCGCAGCGTCTCGCCCAACTGGGTTGGGGCCGTTGGAGCCTTGGCAGGGCAAGAGCCCAGGGGGTCTCCGGCAGCTGAGGTGGTCCTGGAGGGCCTCCTGGAGGAAGTGCCGGGGCTGGAGGACTGGGTGGGCTAGCCGGGTGTGGGCGGGTCCGGGCAGCAAGGGCAAAGGTGCTGAGGCCGGCAGAGGTGGGTCAGCTCAGGGCGCGAGGCGGGGAGAGGCCGCAGGGTGGCGGGTGTCGCTCAGGCGTCCGGGGTTTTCAGACGCGAGACCTCGGTCTGCAGGGTGGCCAGCCGGGCAGCCGGGAGGGGCTGTGATGAGCTAACAGAGGCACCTGCCGAAGCCTCGCGCCAGGCCAGTCCTGGTGGCCGGCCGGCACCTGGGGGCTGCCTGCGTGTTTAGGATTCGGCCCAGGGTGCGTGGTGGGACAGGGGACAGGGACAGGGGACAGCTGCAGCCCTGCGGCGGCCACCGTGCGTCTCCGTCCTGGGCCGGCCTCTGCTTGCGCTTGGGCCTCGTTGCCCCCGCCCGTGGATGGAGCGTGGCCCTCTTGTCCCCTGGGGTGTCCTCTCCCTGCGGGGCCACCCTGAGTCCTGTGAGGTCACTTTTGTTCCGCCGGAAATTCGGTTTTAATTGGCCGATGGTTTCCCGTGGTTGTTAACGGTGGCGGCAGAAGAGCTGAGGCTGACGAGGGGCGGAAGTGGGGGCAGGCGGTGCCTCTGGAGTCACGGGAGCGTGGCCGTGGCTGTGGCCGTGGCCGCCTGTGTCTCTGAGGCTGTCCCCAGCGCTGGCCCAGTGTGAGAGGATTCCGACTCCAGAGAAAGCCTTCTGTGATGAACTGGGAAGGGCAAGCTGCCACGTTAGGGCTGCGCCGTGTTTGCTATGTGACCCGTTCCACTGTGACCCGTTCCCAGTGGCCGCCTCGTGGCTTCGCTCTGCATCTCCCTGAGGATCGGTGGCTCGGAGCCGCCTTCGTGTGCTTTTGGTCGCTCTGGAAGGCGCAGCTGCCCGGAGAAACACCACCCGCCTCTCTGCCCGTCTTTGCACCGGGATCTTCTGCCTGGTGGCGGCTCCCCGCCTGCCCTGGGCGTCCCGCGGGGCCCGGGCGGTTGGCAGGTCCGCGGGGTTGTTTTGGGGCAGTGCTTGGTGCCGTCCCCCCCTTGTGTGTGGTTGTTCTGGTGAGGCGCTCCCGGCTCAGACCCAGGCCGTCCTTGCCATGTCTTGTGCCACAAAGTCTCCCCCATGTGTTGCACCGTCAGCCCTCGTGGTTCAGTCGTGGATCGGCTCTGAGTGGTTTTGTGTACGGCGTGAGGTCGGCGCTCAGTGCCCGCCCCCGCACGGGGACGTCCATCTTGCAGGAAGTTCCCCATGGCCCCGTCGTGGCCCCGTCGTGGCCCCTCTGCAGCACTCCAGCGACAGGGCTTGCAAGGCAGGGGCGGCAGCGGCCTGGGCGGGAAGACGGGCGTTCCCCGAGCGGCCAGCCACCTGCAGCGTGCTGGCTCCGGGCCCCGCTCTCCTCTGCCCCCGCGGTCCGGCTGTCGCTGCCAGGCCCTGAGCGCTCAGGTTTCTGTCGCCGCAGCCGAGCCCTAGCGGCTGCCGGGGGGGGGGGGGGGGGGGGCGTGGCTCTTCAGCTCTCCGTGTTGGCCAGGTGAGCTCCGTGGCCTTGGCCCCAGGTGGGCAGAGGGAGGGTCGGGGGTGACGCAGAGCGCGGGGCCGTGTGTCAGCTGAGTCGGCAGTGGGAGCGCAGGTGTCGTCTCCTTAGGAAGCCACCGAGCCCCGATGTCAGGGCCCTGCCCTGGACCCTAATCCACCCAGGTCCTCCCCGGGGTCCCGCCTCCCGCACCAGAACTGGTGTCATTTCTGCCCGCATCCATCGGCCACTCATGCTCACCCACCGGCCCCGACGTGAGACTTTGGGGAGCAAGCCTGTTGCGCCTGGGTCTTTGGGGTCCCCACACTGCTGCAGGTCCCTTCCCGGGTCTGAGGGGCCGAGGCGGGGGACACTCTGGGGTCGCGGCTGTGACAGAGCCAGGGCAGTCCAGGAGCAGGGGTCAGCCCTCCTCGGCCCCCTGCCCGTCTGTGGGTGCGGTTGGTGAGGGGCCCCTGCACGCCTTCTCCACTCTGCGCACCTGCTCAAGGGGCGTGCGTGGGTTCACGGTTGGTGGCAGCGGCACCGGCCGAGCACTGCCCGCCCTCCCGCTGTCCCTGGCTGGGCTGACGCCTGCTCTGCGTCCATGGTCATTTCCTGTTCTCCCTCAGGCCCCTGGCCACCAGCGGCCGGAGCGGCTCCCGGGCGAGGGCCGGGAAGTGAAGCCGGCTCGGGGGAGGGCCGGCGGGCGGTGCTGGTGCGGGCTCCCGGCCTTTGTTGCGAGTGTGTGCCGGGGCTGGCGCTGGGCCGGGTTTGCTGCAGGAAGGGCAGTCCAGGCCGGCTCAGCGCGGGCACCAGGCTGGGAAGGCCCGGGCCCTCGGCCTCTGCAGCCCCTGACCATGCTGGCGTCCAGGGCCCTCCCTGGATCCGGGGCTGTGCCCCTGCGACACTGCCCTCGCAGCCCCCGCTGCTGGCCATCGCCCCTGGGAGGCTGGTGCCCCCGTGTGCAGGTCCCTGGCCGCGTGTGGCCATCGTGTGTGTCCCCGGCTCGGGTCGCCGGGCTCCATGTCCAGGCTGCCGACCGGGGAGCTGGGCTTCCAGACATTCCCCGAGCTGAAGAAGCTGTTTGGTCTCCATCTGCTCACTCAACGCCCTCCGTGGCCTCTGCGTGGGGCAGGGGCGGGGCTCCCCGCGCGTGTGGCAGAGCCGAGGGCCCAGCTCTCCCGCACGCCCGCTCTGCCCCGCCCCCAGACCACACGCAGGTGCGCCCGGCGGCGCTCGTTAAGTAATTAGTTCTCGGTTTTTAATTAAAGACTCAGTCGTGTCTTCGTTCAGTCTCCAGTCCGTGCCTGGCAGCCGAGCCCCCCGAGGCCACAGGGGCTGCTGGGACGCCGTGAGCAGTGAGACCTGGGGGTGTTCGGGGCCGGGAGCTTCAGGGACCCCACAAGGCTCTGTTCCCTGGGGACGGCGCTGCCCACCGTGGGGAAGCAGCAGATGCAGCTCGGAGGGACCCAGGCCCAGGGTCTTCCGTGCCTGGTGGGGAAGGGGCGCCTTGGTGGGCGGGGCCTGAACCAGAAGGGTCAGCTGGGCATGTAGGGTGGCTGCGTGGACCCCCAGGCTGGCAGGGCAGCGGTGGGGGTCCTGGCCACCTCTGCCCATTGGCCAGGGTTTCTCATGGATCGCCCCAGCCACATGGAACCTCCCCTGGGACGCCGTCCGGGGTTGCCCCAGCGTGACAGGAAGCACCGTGCCTGGCACGGCTGGAGCTCTCTGCCGTCCTGCGGTCACTGCCGTGGGGGACTGGACACCTGCCCCGAAGCTGCTGGGTGCTGGATGCAGAGCCCGGGCACCCAGATGAGGCTCTGGGCCGTGCCTCTTACCGTGTGGGTGCCCCCGCCTGTCCAGCGGCTGCTTCCACACCCGGCCCCGCGGGAGGGAGTGCCCGGTTCCCCGACACAGAACTTGGGTCCTGCGCAGGGGTCGACGGGCAGGGCCAGCGGGAAGGGTGGCCGTCTGCTCCTGCCCCCGGACGCCGAGGCCTGGACAGACCACACCCTCCTGCCCTGGGCCTGGGCGCTTCCACCTCAGGATCCTCTCTGATTTGGGTCTGAAATATGTTTGCTGGTGGCCCCCTCCCCCTCCAGACGCAGGCGTGAGCAGGAAAGACCCTGTGTCTTGGCGCCTGTGCTCGCTGAGCGGCAACCCCTGGTCCGGCTCCGGGCGGCCGACTCCGCCCTGTGCCCCCCCGCCCCTCCCTCCCACCTCCCGGTCCCCGCTGATGCCGCCGCAGGGTCAGCCCCAGGTGTTTTCCGAGTGGGAAGGGAGCCGTGTCCGGGCACCGTGCCATTGGGACAGAAGTGGCAAAGTCCCGTGGCCGTGGTGGGCGTGGGGCCCAGGGCCAGGAGCCGCGGGGGGGCCCGGGACGGAGGTCGGGGGCTGGCTGTGGGGCCGGGGCTGGGGGCTGGCTGGACATTCTCCCTCCACTGCTCTGTCCCCTTCCGGGCTGTGTCCTGGGGCACAGGCACAGATCAGCGTCAGAACCAGGCCCGCCCTGAGCGGGAGCCGGCGGGGAGGGGCGGGGCGGCAGGTCCGGTGCTGTGGGCTCCCAGGGCCCGGATGTGGCCCTCGGGCGCTGACGCAGTGGCCTAAGTATTTTGTTTTCAGGCTGCGGATGGTGCCGTGGAGGTTCCTGGTGCCTCTGCAGTTTGGTAAAAGCGATCCGAACGGCCTTGAGCGGAAGGGCCAGGGAGGAGGGGCCGTGTTGACCGTCCTGGGCTCGGCTCTCTGATCAGCCTGACATTGCACCGTCAGTCACGCCTTTGACCGAAGCGTTTGTCCCTGTAGATGTGCGTCCTGTCGGGGAGGGGGCTCTGCTTGGACAAAGAGCTTGGGGGCCATGTCCCCCCAGACTTAGCTGGCCCTAGGCCACGGCGGCCGTCCCGCCTGACCCAGGTGGGCACACGGAGGCGCCCCACCCCCCCGCCACTGTGCTGGGAGCCGCTTCTGGACTCGGCGGCCGGGCCTCCCTCCCCCATGTCGTGGAGACCCCCCAGCGGGGGCTGCTCCTGGGCTGTGTGTCTGCTTTGTGTGCACACCGCCCTCCCCGGGGACCAGGCCCGCGTCCCAGGAACCCTTGCTCCTTTATATTCCTCTTATCTGCTGAGCCCCAGCCGCTCTGCCTTCTCCCAGGAGCTGGGAACCAGCGGGAGGAGGGGCAGGGCCGGGACCCCGCCCCCCGCCGCCGCCCACGCCCGCTTCCTGCCAGGCTTCAGGCAGGGTGGGGTTTTCGAGAGGGTGTGTGTGGGCACGCGTGTGCAGGCGTGTGCCGTGCGTGTTGAGGTTTGCGGCCCTGGTTCTCCGCAGAGACCAGGCGGCTAGGTGTCCCCGGGGCGCTCGGCAGGAGGCAGGGCCCCTCCCCGGCTCCTTGGCAGTGGTGCCCGGGGCCCCCAGAGCCGTCCAACCTCGGCACGTGTCCAGGGGCGCGGGCAGAGCACGCCTGGTCGTGGGTCCCTGCTGTGGCTTCTGGCTGTGGACTCGCCCCGCGCTCCCTGGGATCCTGGTGTCAGCAGAGCCATGGGGACCGGAGCCGGGTGTTGGAAAGTGGGCACCGGGCCTGCTCCTGGGTGCCGGGGAGCGCCGGGCCGAGTGCCCCCAGGCTGGGGGAGGGGAGGAGCAGACCCAGCTGGCAGTGAGCGGCACGCCTGTCCTGGCCTCCCGGTTCTTCCTGCTGCGCCACCGGAGCGAGGGCCGCACAGCGCCGGATCCTTGGTCAGCTCTGCTGGCCTGCACAGCCCTGCTCCCGCTGCGTGCTGTGTGCTGCGTGCTGTCTCTGCCCTCCCTGGGTGCTGGGTGCTCGGTGCTCTGTGTACTCCCTGGGTGCTGGGTGCTGTCTCTGCCCTCCTGGGTGCTAGGTGCTGGGTGCTCCGTCTCTGCCCTCCCACGGGTGCCCGGGGCTGCCTGAGTGTGTGTTCCTCTGAGCAGTGGCACCAGCCGCGGCTTCTCACGCACCATGGCGGGGGGCGGGGGGGTTGGGGGAACTGCAGGGTCCCAGGGACTCTGGCCGAGCAGGTCTGCGAGGGGCCCAGAGTGTGACTCCAGCCGGCAGCCGGGTGCCCCAGGTGGAGACGCAGCCTGCAGGGGGCGCTCCAGACCCGCAGGGAGCCCGCAGCCACCTGGGCCGTGGAGCCTCAGGAAACCCCATCCATCCCTCCCTGTTCCCAGGGCCGGGGTGGGAGCTGGGGGGGCGGACTCCGGGGGCCAGCGTGCTCCTGGGGGGGGAGCTGCTGTCATCGCAGGCCTGCTGGCCACCCCCTCCCTCTCCCCAGGCCTCCGGAAAAGCGCCTCCCCTGCCCCCACACCTGCCCGGAGCTGCCTCTGGTTCCGTAGGGGATTGTCCTTGAAGGGCCTGGCTGGCGGTCCTGCCGGGAAGCGCGTGGTGCTGGCACCGGGCTCCTGGCGAGGCCCCGCTTCCGGCTGGCCGCCAGGGCGCCCCTGCCCCCATTCCCAGCCCTGCCTCCTCCCGGGAGCCCGCTGGCCATGCTTGTCACGTGGGACCCCGTCTGCGTGCCGTGGGTTTTCGAGAACATGGGGCCCTGGGCTGCTTTACCTCCACAAACAGCCGGGCTGCAGGCGGAAGAGGGTGGGGCTTCTTCGCCTTGGGTGCGGGACGGGTTTCAGTCGTCCAGAGACATCCCGGGCGGCCTGGGCCTTCAGTGCTGCCCCCACGCTGGGCTGCCCGTGCCCCGTGGATGAGGCCGTCCTCGGCGAGTGCCCGGGAGCAGCTCCGCCTGCCCGGTGACGTTGGCTTCGCGCCCACGGCCTCTGCAGTGTGTGCGTGGTGGCAGGGTCTCGTCTGTCCTGGCCGGGGACTGGTTGCTCAGGGAGGGAGTGGGGAAGCCGCGGAGGCTCCCTGCGGGCAGGAGGGGCCGGAGCTGGGAGTCCCGGTGGCTTCTGTGTCACTTGCGCTGGCCCTTCGCCCAGTGTGCCGCAGGGGTCGTCTTGGATTCCCTGGAGGGGCGGCATTTCCGAGAATTCCAGAATTTGCCCAAGGTCAGCTTTTTCCTCCAACCCTGCCTCAGGCCTCGCCGGGGACCCGGCCCCTCCCGCCGTTTTGCTCTGCCTCCTTAGCACCTGCGTCCGTCCTCAGACCCCTGGTCCAAAGTGGCGCAAGAGCTCCAGCCATCCTTTCTCCGTTTCAGGTGGTGGAAAGGAAGCCAAGTTAAGCAGACTTTTTTTTTTTTTTAAGATTTATTTATTTATTTGAGAGGGAGAGAGAGAAGTCTTCTATCCTCTGGTTCACTCCCCAAATGACTGCAACAGCCGGAGCTGCGCTGATCCGAAGCCAGGAGCCAGGAGCTTCTTCAGGGTCTCCCACGTGGGTGCAGGGGCCCAAGGACTTGGGCCATCTTCCACTGCCTTCCCGGCCACAGCAGAGCTGGATCGGAAGTGGAGCAGCTGGGGCTTGAACCAGCGCCCACATGGGATGCTGGCACTGCAGGTGGAGGCTCAGTCCCCTGTGCCACAGCCCGGCCCCTCTCTGCCTCTGCCCCTCGTGGACTGCAGCGGGCTGTCTCACGTGGATCACGTGGCCGTCGCTGAGGCTGAAGGCTGGGAGGCTGTGGTCCTGTGCCCGTCCTGCGGGCAGCCAGGTTCACGAGAGAGAGTTTGCCAACTCGCCCCGGGCCCCGGGAGGGGCTGGATCCCACGGCACTGTCCCCAACAAGGCGGCCCTGGGGGTCAGCCGTGCACCTGTGTGCGTGGCCAAGGCCAAGCTCGACCCTGTCCTCCGGCTCCAGCTGCCCAGCCCGAGGTCCACCGGGGAGGGAGCACCAGGGCAGCTCTGCTGGGGTCAGGGGCTGGGCCGGGTCCCCTCTTCTGCGGGTCTCTGCGTCTGCCTGCGGTGAGGCAGCGGGACGGGACCTGGGCGGCTTCCAGGTGCGGTGCTGGGGACCCCGTCCCTGCCCCCACTCTCCAGGCATGGCTGCTGGCTTCTGGGAGGGGAGGGTCTGCGTGCTCTGCAGAGAGCCGAGGGAGGGTGGGGTTGGCGTCTTGGCCTCTGGGGACCCCCGGCAGGGCCCCCGCTGTGGTGCTCCTGGGCAAAGTGCTAGGCAGCGGGGCCGGGCTGATTGCCCACGGGTGCCCCGTCCTCACGGGGACCAGCGACCCTGCATCTGCCTCCCGTCCCCCCACGGGACAGCTGGGGTGTGCCAGGGCCGTGCTGGGCCTGGGGGGAGGGAACCGTCCTAGACTGGTCTGTGGAAGCCAGGGTCCAGCTCAGGAGTGACCTTGGGCAGCTGACTCGAGTGTGTTTACAGATGGGGGGGCGTGATGGTGTCGGCTTTCGCTCCCCACGCCCTGGGCCCCCACATTTCCAAAACAAACAGGCGTGTTTGCACTGGCCGGGGTGGGGGGACACGCCCGGCTCACCAAGCTTCTGCACCAGGGTGGCCTCCAAGATGCTGGCCCCACCCCTGCCCCGTCTTCCCCTCACCCGCCAGGCGGGGGCGCTGTGCTGGGCCTTGCTTTGTTGGTGAGGGCCCTGGGGTGGGAGGAGCAGGTGGGGTCAGCGCCGCTGTCTCACCCCAGGCGTCCTGGAGGCCACATGTGCCTCCGGCTCGCTCCCTGGTCCCCGACGGGACTGGTCCAGGGTGAGTTGTCCGGAGGGCCGTGTCCTGGGCCCGCTGTAATCTCGCCAGGCTGTGACGGAGCCGGTTCTGATCCACAGAGCCGTGCCTGGGCCCTGGCTTCCTGGCTCTGACCCTCGCAGTCTGGGCTGTCCACGGGCAGGGCTCCGTGCCCCAGCTGGGCTGTGCAGTCCCTGGCCCGGGCCGCGTGGGCGCTGAGCTGTGCACCTGGGGCAGGCAGCGAGGGCTTTACCAGGGCACCGGAAGGGAAACACCGATTTGCCGGGTGGGCTTGCTTGGGAAGAAGTCGCCGTGCGCGGTGCCCGGAGGCGGCAGCTGCCAGGCCAGGAAGGGGGCTGTGTAGGGACCCAGCGCCTCGGGCCCTGTGGTCCCCTCCGTCTGCAGCCCTGTGTGGGGGCCGCTGCGGCCGGGGGTGGGGGAGCCGGCTGCAGCCAGAAGCAGCTCAGGGCGGTGCAGAGGAGGAAGGGGTGGCCACAGCCTGTTCCCGGCCCTCCCGCCGAGCCCCCGTGCCCTGTTCCCGGTCCTCCCGCCAAGCCCCTGTGCCCTGTTCCCGGCCCTCCCGCCAAGCCCCTGTGCCCTGTTCCTGGCCCTCCCGCCGAGCCCCCGTGCCCTGTTCCCGGCCCTCCCGCCGAGCCCCCGTGCCCTGTTCCCGGCCCTCCCGCCGAGCCCCCGTGCCCTGTTCCCGGCCCTCCCGCCGAGCCCCCGTGCCCTGTTCCCTGCCCTCCCGCCGAGCCCCCGTGCCCTGTTCCCTGCCCTCCCGCCGAGCCCCCGTGCCCTGTTCCTGGCCCTCCCGCCAAGCCCCCGTGCCCTGTTCCCTGCCCTCCCGCCAAGCCCCCGTGCCCTGTTCCTGGCCCTCCCGCCAAGCCCCCGTGCCCTGTTCCCTGCCCTCCCGCCGAGCCCCCGTGCCCTGTTCCCTGCCCTCCCGCCAAGCCCCCGTGCCCTGTTCCTGGCCCTCCCGCCAAGCCCCCGTGCCCTGTTCCCTGCCCTCCCGCCGAGCCCCCGTGCCCTGTTCCCTGCCCTCCCGCCAAGCCCCCGTGCCCTGTTCCTGGCCCTCCCGCCAAGCCCCCGTGCCCTGTTCCTGGCCCTCCCGCCGAGCCCCCCGCCCCGTGCCCTGTTCCTGGCCCTCCCGCCAAGCCCCCCGCCCCGTGCCCTGTTCCTGGCCCTCCCGCCGAGCCCCCGTGCCCTGTTCCCGGCCCTCCCGCTGAGCCCCCGTGCCCTGTTCCTGGCCCTCCCGCCGAGCCCCCCGTGCCCTGGGGAGGTGGGCACCAGGTTGCTCCCGGCCTGCAGGCTCTTCCAGCCCCGAGCCCCCAGCGTTCTGTGCAGTCCTGGCCGAGGCTTAGCCGCGGTGTCGCATCCAGGGGAGAGACCCTTCCAGCCCAGCACCCCTGTCCCCCTGTCCGCCCCCGTCCCTGCCCCCCGGAGCGTGCCCGTCCCGAGAGGGGAGGAAGACTGCGTCCCGGGCCGGCTTCCTCCCGGGTTCCCTGCTGAGTAGCCCCGTCGCCTTTCCCTGGGGAAGCCCCAGTCAGGTGCGTTCGTCCTGCTGAGGGCCGCCTCCGGTGTGCACCTTCCACGCCGAGGCTCTGAGGACAGCCAGTGGCCAAGGCCTTTGGGAGCAGGTCCCTTCGCTCGGGCTTGCGATTGTTCTCTTTTTTAACATTGATTTTTATTTTATTTGAGAGAGAGAGAGAGAGAGAGAGAGAGAGAGAGAGAGAGAGAGAGAGAGAGAGATGTCTTCCATCCACTGGTTCACTCCCCAGATGCGTGCAGTAGCCAGAGCTGGGCCCGGCTGAAGCTGGGAGCTGGGGACCCTCTCTGGGTGTCCCGTGTGGTGGCGGGGACTCAGATACCTGGGCCACCACCCACCCGCTGGCCCCGGCCCCCGGCGCCCCCACTCCACTTCCTGTCTGGCTTTGACTCCTCTGGGCGCCCTGTGCCTGGGCTCCCCAGGGGCCGCATGTGGGGGCAGTGGAGGCTGCACCGGCCACCCCGCCCTCACCGTGACCGCGGCGGCCACCTCCCCTGCTGGGCCACTCTCCGGGGCCTCGTCCTGTCCCCTGCCCAGGTGCTGTGGGGGCCCAAGGGGGAGCCCCCGGAGGGTGTGGGTCTCGGGGCACTGGGACTTTCCGGCTCTCTGTCACTCAGGTCGCCGTTTGCCCTGATGTCACCCCTCAGCCCTTGGGGTCTGGGAGAGTCTTTGTGGGGGGTCCCTGTCCAGGGTGAGTGGACTCTCGGGCAGGTCCTGGGGAGTGTGTGTTGGGGGATGTATGTGATGGTTGGGGGCTGCTGGCCTGAGGCCCTGGGCTGGCTCTGTCTCTGCTGGCTTCCGCGGGGCGTCCCCTCCCTGGGAACACCCGGGGTGGGCTGGGAGCCGCTGTGACGCTTAGTTCCCCCTCTAGGGGCTGTGGGGCCTCATGCCCCGCCCACACCCCCCGCTGGGCCGTGCAGGTGAGAGGGGTGGGCCTCCCTCCCCTTGTCCCAGGGGAGGCGGGGGCTTCTGGGTCCTCCCCCCCGCCCCTCCCCTGAGAGAGCCAGGCTGCCCATGAACAGGAGCCGGCCTCCGGGCCCTTGGCCGGCCTCATCCTCCGTGTGGCCTGGGAAGGTGCTGCCTCGTGCGGCTGGACGGGGCGAGAGAGGCCCAAAGGGCCATGGCAGGGTTACGGCGGCCTCTGCCTTGGGGGGAATTGGCCCCCTCCCCACACAGCCCCCTGACCGGAAGCAAGGGGTGTGTGTGCACCCAGTGGTCCGCGCAGTGTCTGCGGGGAGGGGGCTGTGACCTGCAGAGTTCCTGCTCTCCTGGGCCCTCCCTGGAGCCACCTGCCCGCCGTGGACACAGGTGCTGCCCAGGAGGCCCGGGACACACACTGGTGTCTGCATTGCTGGCTCTCCAGCCCCTTCCCCAGGGCGGTTGGAGCCACGCGGCCCCTGCCTGGGACTCTGCTCTGACGCTGGACATCGCAGGCCGGGTGACAGCCAGGCCTCACCGGGGCGCTGGAGAAGGCGTCTGAGGCGAGGGGATTTTGAGCAACCCCGGGCAGGGGCCTGATGGGGGCTGAGGTCCGGTGGGGGCAATGAGGGACGTGGGAGCGCCTGTGCCGCGTGAGTGGCAGCTGTTTGCGGCTTGTGCCGGGCAGAGCCATTGCTGCCGCAGCCGTCTGCGGGCAAGACCGGCCCTGGCATCGCTGGCCTGGAGTGCAAGGGTCTGAGAACACAGGGGCTGGCCACGCGTGCTCATCTGTGCTCATCCGTGCGGCAGGGCCACCCCAGCACGTGGCCCTGAGACACGGGGTGGGGGATGCGGCCACAGGGGGCTGCCCGCTGGCTCAGAACAGGTGTGTAGTCCAGGTCCTCCAGGGAGCTATGCAGAAGGGCCGGGCATGTGGACTCCGCCTGTCGGTGGCGTCTCGGGACCTGGAGGGAAGTCTCTGGGTCGCGGGGCTGACGATGAGCGCTGGGGACAGCCGTGCCCCCTTGCCTGGCTTTGGGGCTGACGTCGGAGGGGCTCTGGGCTTAGGCTGGGGTCAGCCTGGCTCCCCGGGGGCTCCACATGCCCCGGCGTCCTCCAGGGGGCCTGGGGCGTTGTGCTTCTGTGTGAATCCAGCTGCTTCTGTGTCCTTGGAGGTAGAGGGAGAGGCACCCGCTGTGAGCCCTTGGCGTGGGGTTCAGGTGCAGTAGCTTCCCGGATGAGCCACCGCGGGCTGCACGTGGGAGGAGCCTGGCATCCAGCTGCGAGGTGGGGAGGGACCGGCACGGGCGTGGGAGGCAGGACGTGGAAACGGCCATCGTAATCACGCACTCAGCCGAGAGTGTGTCAGTGACCTGTGCGTGCATTGGTGGACATGTGCACATGCGTATATGACATGTACATCTGCATGGGTACATGCGTGGATGTGCGAGTGCATGTGTAGCACGTGTTTGTATGTGGTGGGCATTCGTGTGCACACGTATGTGTACACGGGTGGGTCATGCACATATGAGCACACGTGTATAGGCATGAATAGTTGTACATGCTTGCGCACATGTGTGTACATGGGCAGGTCATGCGCATATGAGCACACGTGTATAGGCATGAATAGGTGTACATGCGTGCGTGCACATTGTGTGCATGTACACAAATGGGTTGTGCACATGTGAGGACACACATGTGAATGTGCACACATGTGAGTGGACACATGTGCATCACACAAATATGTGTGTATGAGTGCACAAATGTGTGCATGTACACTGCGGGCTGTGCACGTGTGAGCACACATGTGTACGAGTAGATGTGTGCACACGCGTGTGCATGTCACGGGTGGTGTGTGCGTGTGTGAGCGCACAGCCGTGGGTGTACACGTTTATGTACCGGTGTGCACTGGTGCTGGTGTTCTGAAAGCTCACCATTCATCCTGAACTCCCTCGTCTGCGTCTGCCCAGTCGGGTCAGCCCCCCGTGGGCGTTGGTGAGGGGTGTGGGTGCGCCAGCCCCTGGGGAGGCCGCCCGGGCACCGCCAGCACCCGCTGCCCCGTGGATCCCGTCACGGGGAGCTCACGACCCCTGCTGCAGCCCCGGCACTCTGGGGGCTGCTCTGATGGGGCCAAACCTTTCTGCTGCCGCCTCGGTTTCCCCGTGTCCATCTCGGCCCCAGCACCCATCCAGGACCCTGCGTCCCCTCCACCTTCTGCTGATCCTCCTCTGTTGACCTGTGACCTCTCACCTCTGTGCGCGAGGTCTGCCCAGTCAGCTCAGGTCTGCTCGTCCCTGTGGGCAGGCCCAAGACCATGGGGACCCGCGCCTGTGGCTCCGACTGCACTGCCCGAGGCCACAGGTGTGCAGTCGGCTGTCCTGTGGCTCTGCCGTGTCCTGGGGACACTTGCCGGGGTGTCTTGCGGGACAGGTGTGCCGGGGACTTGGACATGCGCTAGTCCACCGCCCAGGTCGACAGCACGTCCTCCAGGGGGCCTCCCTGATGCCCCTGTCTGGTGCTTGGTGAGGAGCCCCCATGGGAGCTCCCTGCTCCCAGCACAGTGCTGTGGAGTGAGGCCTGGGCGCCCGGGTCTGCAGTGGAGACAGGCTGTGGTGTCCAGCCTGGCCCTCTGTCCCCGGGAGGCTGTGCCGGGGGCCCTGGTGCACCACAGGCGGAGTCTGAAGCCGTGGCTGGCCCCCCGCTCTGGGAAGCTGAGGGGCCGAGTGCGTCTGTGTCTGTGGTCCGTGGACTCATGAGCATGCTCATCTCTGGGGAGCCTGTGTGGGAGCTGGGGAGGAGGTCATGCCAGGCTGGGGGGGTCAGCCATGGTCCTCGACCACTCCCGTACGGCTCTGAACCCCCCACTGGAGGTTCACTGGAGACCACTCGGCCTGGGGCGGGCACCTCGCGGGACATGGGCCGAGGGGAGGCGGGCGCTGCTGGGGCATCTCGCCGAGGCGTGGCTTCCTGGTGGGGGCCCTGGTAGGGGTGGCCTCTTGCTCCACCCAGCGACAGGTGCCCATGGAGGACCCTGCAGCGGTCCGTGTGCTCCGTGTGTGTGACTGTGCACGCATGTGAGCAGCTGTCTGTGTGCTCCGTGGCTCACGCTCCTGGGTGGCCTCCCTGGAGGCTGTGGGTGCCAGGGAGACGGTGTCTATGAGGGAGACGGTGTCTATGCTGGCCGGCAACGTCCCGGGCGGCTCAGGGAGAGGCGGAGCGAGCCTGGGAAAGTCTTCCGTGGGTGGACCAGGCCAGGTCCTGCTGTCACCTCTTAGGGCTGTGACCCTGGCGGGGGGAGAGGAGAGGGGAGGGAGGGGTCTTAGAGCTGTGTCCCCCAGGGGGGTGGGGTCTTAGAGCTGTGTCCCCCAGGGAGGAGGGGTATCAGAGCTGTGTCCCCCAGGGGGCAGGGGTCCTCCCGGCCTGTTTCCTCAGCTGGTCCCCCTGCACAGGGCAGCGGTGCCCAGTGTGACGGCAGAGGTGTGGGCTGTGGGCGGAGGAGCCCCAGGGACCCCCGTGGAGCCGCCCGTGGAGACGCCTGCTTCCCAGTCCCCGGTTCACCGTCTCCACCCCTGGGAAGAGAGAAGGTCCCTGGAGGAAGGTTAGAGCCGCCCGCCCGCCCGCCCGCCCGGGGCTGTGTTCCCGTAACTCCAGCCCTCCGCAGGGAGCGGGCGGCAGCCTGGGGCTTCCTCTGGGATGCGAGTACCTTGCAGGCAGTGACTCAGCTGCTGCCCTGCTCTGGGAGAGTCCCTGTGGTGGCGTGACCACCTCTGTCCCACCTCCCACGCGGTGCACCAGGGCGGGGACGGGGCAGGCCCTGGGCGTCTCCGCCCCTCCTGCAGCTGCAGCCGTGGAGCTGGGCGTGGCAGGGAGTGTCGGGGCGGGCGGGGAGCGAGCATTCACAGACAGTGAGTGGCCCGGGCCCACCCGGCAGGCTCCCCGGCCCCGGCACACTTGGCCCGGCTCCCGGCCTCGCACAGCCACAGGACCCAGCCCCCGGCCCTCATATTGATGTCGGGGGGCTGTGGTCTGTGCACCCGGCTGCTGCCCTGCCCTTTGGGTCCAGACGGCACTCCTGGGCCTAGCGACGCCCCAGTAAACCCAGAGGACAAACCGCAAGGCCGTCTGGTGTGAAGCTGGCAGCCGGAGCCCACGCAAAGGTCGGCTGCCGTGTCTGGGGCTGCGGCAGGCCGGCACCAGCTCGGGCTGCAGAGGGAAACCCCTGGTTCCGACTGGGCCCTGCCTGGAAGTTGCTGGGTGGCCGTCACGGGTCACTTGCGCCTCCCCAGCTGGGTTTGGGTTTTTCCTCTGTGAACTGAAGAATTGGACCAGATGGGGCCACGCCCCTTCCCCTAAGGGCTCTGGTTCCAGCCAAACTGCCTGGTTGGAGCAGAGCGACACGACACCGCAGGGCCTCACAGGACGCTTGTCCTGATGTCGTGGGCTGGGCAGGGTGTGGTCAGTGTTGGAGGGACTCCACGGCAGATCGCAGATGGCCAGGGCCTGCTCGGAGCACTGTGCCAGGAGGGCTACAGACGTGGCCTCTGGTCTGCGGGATCGATTGGCGATGCCTGCCCTGGGCGATGCAGCTCACGTGCCATCTCCACGGCCCAGGACCCGGAGAGAAGGGGTGCAGCTGGGGGCTGGGTGACGACTGGAACCCTGGTCTCCGGCATTTTGTGCTGGCTTCTGCCTCTGCCGGTTCATCGTGATCTCAGATGAGTTCCTGGCAGAGAGCACAGTGCCCGCCCCACCTGCCTTCCCCAGTCTCCCCTCCCGGCTCCCAGGCTGTCCAGGTTTTCCTGGCTGGGTCTCTGGCTCCCCTCCCTGGGGGTGTGGGAGCTGAGCCTTGGCCCTGTCGACCTCAGCCCAACAGGGGCCTCCGTCACTGCGTGCTGGCGGGCGGCCTGGCTGGTGCAGCCGATTGCAGTGGGGGAGGGGATGGTGGGGGGGCAGGGGGCACTCGGGCTGGCCCACGCCAGCTATGCTGGAGACGAGGGGGAATAAGCTCACCCCCCGTGTCGGGCAGCCGTGGAGACGTGGAGGGGGGAGGGTGTCGGGGGAGGACCAGGGCCTCACTCTCTTCTCTCCCCTCCTGGGCTCCGTGTCCTGGGGGGCAGGGTCCCGAGGCCTCCCCAGCCCTGCCCTGGACGGTGTCCTGGTCACAGTGTTGATGTCCTTGGGGCTTCTGCTGGGCCACCTGTGGGAGGGGCTCATCCGTGCCTCCAGGTCTGTTCCCTGCACGTGGCTGGCGACCCCTGGATGTGATCCAAGCCGGGGGGGGCGCCTGCCAGTCAGACTCCTGGCAGGGAAGTGAGGGTGGGGCATTCCCCGGGGACCCCAGCCCTGGGTGGCTGCTCCCCAGTGACCCTGCTCGGTCGGCGGCCACAGAGACGCTTGGGCTCCTTCCTGCTGGTGGGTCCTGCGAGGGCAGCAGCTGGGTTTGGGTTCAGGGTCATGCCCAGGGCCACCCCTAACATGGGACCTCGGGGGAAGTCAGCTGCCTCCTGGACCCCGCCTCCCCCTGTGGGGGGGTGCGTGGAGGCGGGGACATACGCAGGGGAATTGTAGAGGGAGTCCGAGGGGCTCGGGGAGGTGGGTGGGCGGCTGTTCGGGCTCACTCTTCCCTCTTCTCCCCTTCCTGCATCGGGAGGGGTGGGGGAGAGGGATCCATCCATCTGATCAACATCCACCACCCCTACACCTGTCAATCATCCATCCACCATACATCTGTCAATCATCCACCCATACACCTATCAATCATACACCCACCCATACACCTATCATCCACCCACCCATACACCTGTCCATCACCCACCCATACACCTGTCAATCATCCATACACCTGTACATCCACCCATCCATACACCTGTCAATCATCCACCCACCATACACCCATCATCCACCATCCCTATACCTGTCATCCACCCACCCATACACCTGTCAATCATCCACCCACCCATACATCTGTCATCCACCCACCCATACACCTGTCAACCATCCACCCACCCATACATACACCTGTCACCCACCCACCCATACACCTGCCTGTCACCCACCCACCCATACACCTGATCATCACCCCCCCACCCACTACACCTGTCATCCACCCACTCATACACCTGTCAGCATCCACCCACCATACACCTGTCACCCACCCACCCATACACCTGTCCATCATCTATCCAACCATGCATCCATTCATCCATCAATTTAGTGTCCACCCACCCATCCTCCCACAGCTCCATCCACTCATCCTACAGCCCCCCATCTATCTCCCACCCCGCATCCCCCGTCCACCGCCTCCGCCTGCTTGTCCACCCACTGGTAGAGCAGACAGGGGCCTCCAGAGGCTGAGGCGCAGGGGCCAGGCTGCCGCCCAGGACCTTGGCGGCCTCCCCCACGCTTGCACCTGAGGGCGTTGATCAGACCCTGAGAGCGGGGAGGTGTCTGGATTTGGGGGGCTCCGTTTCAGATCACGCTGAAAGCTCGGGCCAGGTGCAGGCAAGAGGACCGGGCCGGCTCTGCGACCGGGCCGGGGCGCGCCCATCCGTTCCCTTTGCTGCCGGTGGCGCTTGGCTCCGCCCCTCTCTGGGGACAGCCGAGCCTCCTCTCTGCTTCCAGGGGTCCCAGTGAGTGCATTTCTTGATTTTGCTGCTCAGCTGTCTTGGGGCCCGAGGTCCGGCTCGTGGCGCCTTCCTGCCCCCTCCCCCTTCCCCCTTTCCCATGCGGGGAAGCGGCCGAGGTCTCTGCCCCCGGGGTGAAGCTTGCGGTGGGCCGTGACCATCTCCCGACAGCCGCCCCTCGCGGGCTGCACCAGGGTTTTCCTGCCCGCGCTCCCCGCGTGTGGAAAGGAAACGCAGGATGAGGGCCTGCGCGGGGGGAGCGGCTCCCGGGCCCGGCGCTGCAGGTGCAGCCGCACTGCCGCGGGTTTCGCTGTGCAGGGAGGCCCCCGGGCAGCGTGTCCAGTGAGTCTGCCGTCCGGTGCCGAGCGGCATGTCCCGGGGACGGCTGATGGGGCAGGCCTGCGGCTCGGGCTGGGGCCGTGCTGACCCCGCTCGCCGGTCCCCAGTGCCGCTGGCCCCTCTCTCGAGCTGTCCATCCTTGGTGAGGGGTTCCCGTGTTGCCAGCCCTGCTGTGCCCAGGCCGGGGCATCGGGCAGGTTGCCTGGGCCGTTTCTGCCCCAGGGGAGCCCCGTGCTCCAGTCTTGGTCCCAGCTCTGGGGAAGGCGAGGGGCTGCTGGAATGGTTAGGCGTGTGCCGTGGCGGCTCCCACAGGGGTGCGGCCGACCCTGCAGGGGTTCCTGGTGGGCGGAGCATGCATGGGGGGTGGGATCTTCGGGGACCCTGGCTCTCGGTGGCAGCTTTGTCACCTGTCAGGTATAGTGAAGTTGAGCAGTTGGGCGGTTGGGGGGGATGTCATGAGACGCGTATGGGCACCCCTGCGCCCCTGCACACCCCGGGACGTCCGCGGCCACAGAGCCTGGCGGCGTGGGCATGCTGGGGTCAGGCCGGCCACTTCCTGAGGGGTCGCCGGGTGACCTGGGCCACATGCCCTCCGTGCTGGTTCTCAGTGTGTGCACCTGTTCCGCGGAGGCTGCACACAGGAAGTGACGTCATCTGGTGCTGATCCAACTGCTCGGCATAGGTGAGCCACCTATGCTGGCTCGTGTTCCGCCCGGGTGCTCATCCGCCCCGTCCTCTCCACCCCCACCCGAGTCAACACTGGCCAAGTGACCCCGCATGCCGGGCGCGTGGACAGCGGGGTCGGCAGGCCACGTGCTCGTTCGTTTCCTGTAGGTCCCGTGCCTGCTCACCTTCCCGGGACCTGGGCCCTGCTGGCCTCCTGGTGCTGCAGCTTGAATGGGGGGGGGGTGCTCTGCGGCGACCATGGCAGCGGGAGGGGCTTGAGCTCCTCTTTGCACCCCTGGCCGAGGCCCAGACTCAGTCTCTTGGTTCCAGGCCAGAGACATCCAACCCATGCCGTTCTCGTGAGCTCTGCACGAGCCGCTTTGTGTCCAGAGACGCCTGCTGCATTGGGCGCTGTGCATGGTGGCCGGGGAGTCGCCTGCGGGCTGTGCCTGGCTGCGTGGGCACTGTGCGTGGCGGCCTTGGAGTCACCCGCAGGCTGCACGGTGCAGGCCCGGGGCTGCCTCTCAAACCTTCCTGGACGTGCTGGCCCCTGGGAAGGGGCTGGGTGGTGCCGTGCGCCCGCGGATTCGCAGCCAGCACCCAGGCCCTCAGCCCCCGCAGCCATCCTGGGCCCTTCCCACCACCGCCTGCTTCTGCCGGTCACAGCGGCGCCCAGGCTGCCGACTGGGGGAAGAAAAGGGGAGCCGGCACTCCCTCCCTGCCGGCCAGGAAGCTGGGGCCGCACCGGCGCGGTCAGTTCCACCGAGACACGGGAACCTTGGGCAAGGCAGACTCCCGGCCCCTGAGCCCCTGCGAAGACTCTTCCAGCTGTCTGTGCGGACACCGGTGGGTCTGCTGGTATGTGGGGCCCGGGGGTCCCCAGCAGCCCCGGCTGGGTGGGGCCGGAGCCAGGTCGGGGACCCACTATGCAGACTGGCTTCGGTTCCGCGGTGGACTCGGTGCGCAGGGGCCCGCGCACGGGATTCTGTGCAGGACTGGTCCTCCTGGGGGGGCTCAGCTTCTCTACGTCTTGCTCCCCAACTCCCCCCACCCCCGCTCCTCTTCTGAGGGGCTGGGCTGTCTGTGGGGGGAGGGAGGGAGGCAGGGCCCGGTCTTCCTTCACCAACTGGGGAGTGGGGATAAAGGCTGTGAAATGTCACGCTGTGACATTTGCGTGGTAGGAGGAGCCGAAGCCCCGGAGCGCTGCCCGCGGGGACCTGGCAGTCTGTCCTGCAGGGGGCTCCAGCCAGGGCTTCCCCGGGGAGCTGCCTGTGCCTTGTGCTCCTCACTCCTCCAGAGGGTAGCTCTCGTGTGACCCACGGCCATCCCAGGGTCCCCTGTCTGCTCCCAGCCACACTTGCTTGGGCCCGGCCGTCGCAGTGGGGCCCCCAGCTCTTCCCTCCCTGCACGATGCCAGCAGGGGAGTTCACAGCCTCGGAGGACAGAGGGTGGGGCCCCCGGCACAGCTGGCCTGAGCCACAGCCGGGCTCCTGCTGGCTGGCGGCGTGACCCCAGGTGAGGAGCCGCCCGCCCGCTGCTCCAGACCCGGCTTCGTGCAGGAAGAGGCTGGGTCTGTCCCTGGGGCCGTGGCCGGCCGGACCCCTGCCGTGGTGCCACAGCACAGAGCAGGGCCCGCACCTCTGGGCCGGCAGCGGGCTCTGTCCCCTGCGTCCTCACTGGCGCTGGCACCTCCCCGCTCTCCGCGGAGGAGTCTGTGCCCTGTCCGGCTCACCGAGGTGCAGTGCCGCAGTTGACTGGCTATGTCTGCGCGGGCGGCTCATGTGGCCCATGTGGCCCATGTGTGCGGCTTCCATTCCTGCCCCCTCTGAATGTTCAGAGCTGTTGGCCGGCGCCGCGGCTCACTAGGCTAATCCTCCGCCTGTGGCGCTGGCACCCCGGGTTCTAGTCCCAGTCGGGGCGTCGGGTTCTGTCCTGGCTGCTCCTCTTCCAGGCCAGCTCTCTGCTGTGGCCAGGGAGTGCAGTGGAGGATGGCCCAAGTGCTTGGGCCCTGCACCCCATGGGAGACCAGGAGAAGCACCTGGCTCCTGGCTTCGGATCGGCGAAGCTCTGGCCGTAGCATCCATTTGGGGGGGTGAACCAGTGGAAGGAAGACCTTTCTCTCTGTCTCTCTCTCACTGTCTAACTCTGCCTGTCAAATAAAAAAAATATTCAGAGCTGTTGAAAGCCGAGAGTCAGAGCGAAAGCCCAGTGGCGGCTCGTGTCTGAGAGCCCCCTTCACTCTGGCTGGGCCGCTGCGTGAGAAGTGGAGCAGGCACAGCTACACACTGTGGTTCCTCGGTCACAGCCCCCCCGGCCAGCCCCTAGCCGCACCACCCCCAGGGAAGGGTCACAGCCCCCCGGGGCCCAGCCCCCAGCCGCACCACCCCCAGGGAAGGGTCACAGCCCCCCGGGGCCCAGCCCCCAGCTGCACCCCCCCCAAGGGTCACAGCCCCCCGGGGCCCAGCCCCCAGCCGCACCACCCCAGGGAAGGGTCACAGCCCCCCCGGGGCCCAGCCCCCAGCTGCACCCCCCCCAAGGGTCACAGCCCCCCGGGGCCCAGCCCCCAGCCGCACCACCCCAGGGAAGGCGGCACACGCGGCCCGCCCAGCCGCGGGCCCAGCTGAGAATGGGCCCTTCTGTGCGCTGGAGAGCAGAGCGGCCTGGGAGGACGTCTGAGGACCGAGCCGTGGCCGGGGACCGGTACCGGAGCCCTGTGGCAAGTCTGTCTGCTGCGCCTCCGCCCCGCGACCGCCGGCACCCGGCGGAGGTGCCCGTGGATTCGGTAATCCGTCTTACCACCCGCAGACGTGTGCACGTGAACTTGCTGCACATACATGAACCCACGCGTGTGTGCTGTGCCCTGTCCGCGCTGCGGCTCGCCTCTGCCCGCTCCAGGTGCCGTGTCTGGCCCTGGGTGTCCCCATCTGTCCCTCTGAGTGACTTGTTCCTCCGAGTGACTCCCTGTCCTGGGTGTTACACTGTGTTCAGGGGTCAGCTGCCTCAGTTTCCCCCAATTGTCCGTGGAGTGGCTGCGTCGGGGCTGCGGGGGCTGGGAGAACGGCTGGGGGCGCTGTGCGTCATCACACGGAAGCTTCCGGAGCGGCATTGTGGGCTGAGCCCTTAGCACTCGCGGCCTCGGCGGGGGGGGGGATGCAGCCCCGGGAGGGGCGCCTGCCGGGGCCGGGGGTGCAAGAGCCAAGACCCCCGTGGCCCTTGGCAAACAGGTGCTGTGCGTGGGCAGGTGTGAGCCCAGGAGTGCCTGGCCGGAGTTTTGGTGTCTACAGGTGCATGTGTGCGTGTGTGTGAAAGTGTGCACAGGTGTGTGCGGTTCAGCAGCATCCATGGCCCTCGTGAGTGACAGGCTCTCATCTCCCCAGGTCGTCTCGGCCGTGTGTGCGTGTGCGCATGTGTGTACATGTGTGTGCGTGTCCCGTGCAGTGACAGGCTCTCTCTCTCCCCAGGTCATCTCGGCTGTGTGTGTGTGTGCACATGTGTGTCATGTGTGTACATGTGTGCGCGTGTCCTGTGCAGTGACAGGCTCTCTCTCTCCCCAGGTCATCTCGGCTGTGTGTGTGCACATGTGTGTCATGTGTGTACATGTGTGTGCGTGTCCCGTGCAGTGACAGGCTCCCCCAGGTCATCTCGGCCGTATGTGCGGGTGTACACATGTGTGTGCATGTGTGCGCATGCGTGACCCGTGCAGTGACAGGCTCTCTCTCTCTCCCCAGGTCATCTCGGCCGTGTCGCGACTCTCCCTGCACAGCATCGCACAGAACAAAGGGATCAGGTGAGCTCCCCGCGGCCCCTGTGTGCTCTGTCCCCGCCCCCGTGTGCTCTGTCCCCGCCCCTGTGTGCTCTGTCCCCGCCCCCGTGTGCTCTGTCCCCGCCCCTGTGTGCTCTGTCCCCGCCCCCGTGTGCTCTGTCCCCGCGGCCCCTGTGTGCTCTGTCCCCGCGGCCCCCGTGTGCTCTGTCCCCGCCCCCGTGTGCTCTGTCCCCGCCCCCGTGTGCTCTGTCCCCGCGGCCCCTGTGTGTTCTGTCCCCGCGGCCCCCGTGTGCTCTGTCCCCGCCCCTGTGTGCTCTGTCCCCGCCCCCGTGTGCTCTGTCCCCGCCCCTGTGTGCTCTGTCCCCGCCCCCGTGTGCTCTGTCCCCGCCCCTGTGTGCTCTGTCCCCGCCCCCGTGTGCTCTGTCCCCGCGGCCCCTGTGTGCTCTGTCCCTGCCCCCGTGTGCTCTGTCCCCGCCCCCGTGTGCTCTGTCCCCGCCCCTGTGTGCTCTGTCCCCGCCCCCGTGTGCTCTGTCCCCGCGGCCCCTGTGTGCTCTGTCCCCGCGGCCCCCGTGTGCTCTGTCCCCGCCCCCGTGTGCTCTGTCCCCGCGGCCCCTGTGTGTTCTGTCCCCGCGGCCCCCGTGTGCTCTGTCCCCGCCCCCGTGTGCTCTGTCCCCGCCCCCGTGTGCTCTGTCCCCGCCCCCGTGTGCGGCCGAGAAGGCTGGTGGAGGAGGCGCCTCACGAGCGTGTCCCTGGCAGCTGCGAAACCTCTTTAGATTTCGGTAATGAGCCCGGCAAATCAGTCCTTCACGGCTCGTCCCCTCCTAAACTCGCCGTCCACAGGGCAGGACCAGGGGCTGTGGAGCCGGAGAGGCCGGAGTGTCGGCGTTGGTGATGGGGCCGCGGCGTGGTGGACCCCAGGAGAAGCCACGCCCAGGGCCTCTCGGTGCCGCGTTGGTTTCTCCTCGGTCTGAGGTTCCCAGCCTCATCTCGGGGACCCCGTGAGCCCTGGGGGTCGGGCCTTGCGGATGGGGGCGCAGGGGCCTCAGGAGAGGGGCGGGAAGCACAGGTGGGACTCAGGTGGGTGCCGAGCTGCCGGTGGGCGGGGTCGTGGCTGGGAGCTGTGTCATAGTGGGCTCCAGAGACGGGGGGGGGGGGGGGGTGACGGCGGGGTCCCCAAGAGGGGAGGGGAGGAGACCCTGCCTCGTGTGTGGGTGCCCCGGCTGCAGGGTGGGGCTGGCCGTGCCGTGGGCGGGGGCTCCCGGGACGCTGCGCTGGCGCGTTTGTGGAGCATGGAGGCCCTGGTGGGAGCCGTGAGCTGGGCGGGGAGAGCGGGGGCGGAGTCGCTGTGCCCACCCGGGGTTTCCACTTCCACCGGGGTCTCGGGGCCTTAGAGGTGCCGTTGAGTGGGCGGCGGCGTCTGGCGTCAGACGTGGGACAGACCTTTGAAACAGACTTGAGATGAAGTGGAAACAGGAATGATGACAGCACGTTCCTGGGCGCAGGGAGTGGCCGCCGGGCCGGGCAGCGGGGGCAGCGGTCAGGGGACGCCCGCCTCTCGGGAGGGGAGCCGGGGTTGGTCCCAGCTCCACGTCTGACCCCAGCTTCCTGCTGCCGCCCACCCGGGAGACCCAGCTGGAGCGCCTGGCTCGGCCTGGCCGTTGCAGGTGTTTTGAGGGTGAATCGGCCTCGCTCTGGGTCTCAGGTAAATAGAAAGGGAGGGAGGGAGGCAGCCTAAAGGCAGTCCAGAGCCCTGGCCTGCGCCCAGAGAACCTTCTAGAACGCAGCTGATGCCTCGGATGCCCTCCCAGCGACTCCCTAGCACCAGGGGCTGGTTGTCAGCTGTGTGTCCTCTGTGCCAAGTATGCTGTAACGTGCAGATTCCTTTTTTTAAAAAATAATTTATTCTAAAGGCAGAGTCATATAAAGAGAGGCCTCCATCCACTGGTTCACTGTCCAGGTAGCCACAATGGTCGGAGCTGGGCCAGGCTGAAGCCAGGAGCCGGGAGCTTCTTCCAGGTCTCCCATGCAGGTGCAGGGCCCAAGCACTTGGGCCATCTTCCACTGCTTTCCCAGGCCACAGCAGAGAGCTGGATCGGAAGTGGGGCAGCCGGGACTCAAACCGGCGCCCGTGTGGGATGCCGGCGCTGCAGGCGGTGGCTTTACCCACTGTGCCACAGCCTGGCCCCTTGAAGGCTTCTTTAGAAAGTTTCTTTAGAAAGACCCAGGTGGGTCTGCCAGGGCAGCTCCGCGGAGAGCCTTCCCCTCAGGCCTGGCGTCAGCCGTGTGGCGGGTGCGGGGGGGTGGTGGTGGTGACGGGGCTGGGGGCAGTGATGACCTGAGCCCAGCTGTGCCTCACCAGCCATCAAGGCTGCGGTCCGGCCTCCTGCTGCCGGGCTGCTCCTGCTCCCGACTGCGGGCAGCTGGCTGGCTCGTGGGTGGGTGCTTTGTGGAGCCGCTGCCGGCCTTGGCTGATGCCGCTCCCACACCTGGGCCCCGCTTGCCTGGCCAGAGTGCAGAGAGCGCCCACCCCGGCCCCCAGCTTCCCTCGTCTGCACAGCTGCTGTGTGTAGCTGCTGCTGGTCTCTTCCCGGGGCTCTGCGCTTAGGCAGAATCACTGTGCGTGCAGTACATGTGTGCACATGTGTGTGCGTGTACGTGAAGCCTGTGTGTCTGCAACCTGAGAGCCCCTGCGTGACCCGGGCGTGTTCTTGTGCAGCTGAGCCCGGGATGTCCTGGATCCCCAGGGCCCTGCTTGCAGGTTCCGGAAGGGCCGCTGCTCCTCCCGGTGGAGACCCGGCGTGGGCGAGGCTGCTCGGCCGGGCGGCCCAGGCGGGGTCGGAGGAGGGTGCCGCCGGCAGCCAGGCCTGGTCATTTTGGTTTCTTTGGGTTTAAGAAGCAGGAGCCACGGAGGCTGCCAAGGCTGGCGACAGGGCTGTCCCTGGGCGGGGACGGCCTTCAGGCCGAGTCAAGGACCCCAGTGAGATGGCACACGAAGGGCCTGTCTGGCTGGTTCCCGCCTGCCCTGGCCTAGCAGGTGTCATCCGACAGTGCCTGCCACACACCTGGGGGAGCAGCTGCTGCAGGTGGGGCGCAGAGTGGGGGGGGGCCGTGAACGTGGGGCGCTGGGAGGGACCCCCGCCACAGGGGAGGACTTCGAGCCCACCCCCACAGCCAGCCCGCACGCCTCCCCCGATGCCTGAGTGGCCCAGAAGGGTGGGAACCCCAGCCCTGCCACCTGCTGCTGAGACCTGGGGCACGTGTGTCTCTGTGGTGGTGCCGGCACCCTGCATGGGGCTTCCTAAGGACTGAGGGACACACCGGTGACTCGCTTGTCCTGCCACATGGATGTATGTCCAGCCCAGCTGCCCCGTCACCCTGCCACTGGGCAGAACGTCCGGGGAGTGCTGCCACGTCCTCTCTGCCACGGCCCCTTGGCACCGTGGTGCAGTCATGTGGCCTGGGCGGGGCCAGGCAGGAGGAATGGGGACTGCAGCCACAGGACGGGCATGGACAGCCAGCTGGCCCTCCACGGTGAGTGGGGGCTGCCTGTCTGTTTTTTATTTTAAAGATGTATTTATTTATTTGAAATTCAGAGTTACACAGAGAGAGAAAGAGAGGCAGAGAGAGAGAGAGAGAGGGAGAGGGAGAGAGAGAGGGCTTCCATCTGCTGGTTCACTCCCCGATTGGCCACAACGGCCGGAGCTGCACCGCTCTGAAGCCAGGAGCCAGGAGGTTCTTCCGGGTCTCCCACATGGGTGCAGGGCCCAAGGACTTGGGCCATCTTCCACTGCTTTCCCAGGCCACAGCAGAGAGCTGGATCGGAAGTGGAGCAGCCGGGACTAGAACCAGCGCCCGTAGTGGATGCTGGCACTGCAGGCGGTGGCTTTACCCGCTACACCCCAGCGCCGGGCCCGATGCCTGTCAGCTTGTAAAGAGTTGAAAATGCAGCAGCAGCCAGGACTCAAACCAGCGCCCGTAGTGGATGCTGGCACTGCAGGCGGTGGCTTTACCCGCTACACCCCAGTGCCGGGCCCGATGCCTGTCAGCTTGTAAAGAGTTGAAAATGCAGCTGAATGTCCGTTGTTGCTGTCCCAGGTCGTCACAGGCGTTGTCAGGAGTTCGCCTGGGCTGCAGGGGCGTCCACAGACACCCGCCCGGCTCAGCTGGAGGCCTTTTAGGATTCTTTGCTCCCTCTCCCCAACTCCGACCTGCCCGTCACCTGCATCTGTCCAGTCCCCGTCCATCCGTCTACCCGCCACGTGTGTACACACATCCACCCTTCCACTGACCCATTTATCCATCCGTCCACCTGTCACTCATCCATCCATCACCTACCCCTCCACCTGTCATCCATCCATCCATCATCAACCTTTCATCCATCCATTATCGATCCACCATCCATCCATCCACCTGTCATCCATTGTCCATTTGTCCTCCTTTGGCTGCTCTGCACGGCCGTGGGGGGCCAGCCCTGGTGCGCTACTCCGTCATTGTGGTCACGACCTCCGTGGTCCTGCAGTGGAAGGTCAGCACCCATCAGCAGGCACCCAGGGGTCTTATGAGGGGCGGGGTGGGTGAGTGAGCAGGACTCGCTTCCCGTGGGTTCCGTGGAGACACTGAGTCAGCTTCCTTTGCCCGAGCCTCACTCTCTCCCTGGCAGGCTGGGCCCCCCTCACCGGGTTGCAGGCACCCAGGAGACAGCATCGAGATGTTCTCAGTGTAGGGCTCGGCGCGCAGTAGGTCCAGGAGAGGGGGGAGCTGCCCCTTTGTGCCTCAGTCTCTACTTGCAAAGGGGAGGTCTTCCAGCTCCCCCTGGAAGGCTGTGGGGGCAGGAGGTGGCCGTGCACGCGGCAGGAGGCCCGGAAGGCGACTGCTGGTGCCGGGTGGGGGCGGCCGCAGCCGGTCCCCGGGGGAGCTCGGCCATCTCCGGAAGCCCCCAGGCGGCCCCCGGGCTGCGATTGTGCAGGGAGGCGGCGGGAGATGTCGGCGGGCAGCGTGCGGCTGAGCTCGCCTGTCTGCTCCGGTTTGCAGCTCAGACCATCACAGCAGCGCCCCGGGCCGCCTCCGGGCCGCTCGCTCTCCCGGCCCTGCCACGGGGGAGATGTCACAGGTGCGCCGGGGACGGCGGAGCGGCCGGCTGGCCCTGCCGACAGGTGTCACTTGTGTCAGGATGAGGGCACGGGCAGCCGGGCGGAAACCCCGCGAGCTCCCAGCCAGAGCGAGCGCTCCAGGCGACGAGACGGAAAACAAGGCGCCCGGTGGCCGGTCCTGTGTCGCCGTCGCCGTGGGAGGGCCACGCTCGCTGCAAGGAGCCTCCCCCGCTCCACAGATGGGGCGACTGAGGCGCAGCCGCTGCCACCCTGCGAGGTCTCGGGCCCCCGCTGGCCCAGGGAGTCGGCCGCCATTCGCACGCGGGCTCCTTTGTCCCCCACTTCCTTCACTCACACATTCCCTCCTCTTCCCTCTTCCTCCCCTCCTCCTGATGCTGCGAGGCCCGGGGCCAGGTGTGGGGACACTGAGGGACCCAGTCCTTGGGCTCTGAGGGGACCCTGCTGGCCCTGTGGGAGATGGACACTGTCCCTGGTCCCGTGCGGGTCAAGGCACTGCAGAGCAGGAGGCGTGGAGGGGGCACGGAGCCAGGCTGCACACCCAGGGCTGAGGGCTTGGCCTGGGTGCGGAGAGCTAGGCTCGGCCTGGCCTGGGGTGCGGAGAGCTGGGCTGGGGCCTGGCTCCTCGTCATTGCTGTGTGATTTTCAGCAGTGTCTTGGCCCTGAGCCGGTTTCCTGTCCCAAAGGGAGGCCCGCACAGCCCGGCAGAGTGTGTACCCTGGGCCACGGTCAGAGAGGGCCGCCTTGGGGCCCCAAGACCTGAGCACCCTGGCCCCCAGGGGCAGCTGAGTGGCACCCCCAGAAGCCAGGAGTGGGCAGAGGTAGCTAAGTTAGGGAGCGCTGGGCGGGGGCAGCCTGGACATACGGGGGCCTAACTCCAACGCCAAGGTCCTCAAGAGAGACATGGGAGAGGACGGGGTGGGGGTGTGCTGGCAGTCAGAGACCCGAGCTGTGTAGCTTCGAGAGCACCGGGGCTTCCCCCAGGCACACTGAGGGTGTGGCCCTGCTGTGGCCATGCGCCCCCCTGGGATGTGGGCTTTCCCAAGCAGCGAGCTCCAGGTCAGGGGTAAGGGGTCCCTCGGCTCTGTCCCCAGCTCCTAGCCTGCCCTGGGTGACAGAAAGCTCTGGGGCCGAGGTCTTAGCAAAGCCACCCTGCCTGCTGTGTGATGGGGGCTGTGTCCATTGTACGGATGAGTAAGCCGAGGCTGGGGCGTGGGTCACCTGGCAGGGTCGCGGCTCGAAGGCTGTGTGGCGGGGTTCCTTGCCCAGGGCTGTGACTCGGGACGCAGTGGGTCCTCGCCTCTTTCTGTGAGAGGCCCTCCCCACTTCCCCGCCTTTGCTCTCCCCTGGAGGAAGGAGCTGGAGGCAGTGGGGTCTCAGGGTGGATAGAGCCGGAGCCCGACAGCTCGTGGGCAGATGCCAGCCCTGTGAGGTGGGCACCTGCCCTGTGCTGGGGCGGAGGGGTCCCCCGGGGGGCAGGGCCGGCCCTTCCTGCCCCTGGGCTGCCACATGGGCCTGCACCGTGGAGCACCAGGTGCACCTGAGCGATGCAGAGGAGACCAGCCCCCACCCAGGGCCAGAGAGCCACGTGCTGCCCCCGAGTGAGCAGAGGCCAGGCAGGGCTGGTGTGGCCCGCGGCCCCTCCCATGGACTCAGCGTCCAGTGGCGGTCAGGACTGCACGCTCAACATTTGTGCATAACTCAGAACCAACCATTCTCCACCCACCCACCCGTTTTCCTACTCAGCCACTCACCGTCTCGTCTTCTCACCCATCCGTCTGTCTGTCTTGTCCGTCCATCCACCCCCTACCACTACCCGCTCGTCCACCCATCCACCCACCCACTGTCTTGCTAGTGCCATGCTGGAGGGGACGGGGAGAGGGATGCAAGTTCCTTGTGCGGGGTGGGGCTTCCCTTGAGCCTAGGAGGTGCTAGGGCTGTGGGGGGGCAGGGGCCTGAAGGCAGAGGGGGCGGGGCATGTTCAGGGAGTGGAGTGGACAGGCCCGAGCCTGACCAGCCTCCCCCTGCCCGTGCCTTCCTGCCGCCCTCACACCAGCGCCCTGCAGCCTGGCGGCCGAGCCTGCAGGGTCTCCAGGGCGCCGCCGCCCTCCTGCCCCCCCAGGCTGGCGTAGCCTGTCTGGCTGTGGGTGGCTCTATGGTGCTTGTGGCTGACGATTCCTGCTTTGTCTCCGTGGGTCAGGGCAGGTGATGGGGTCCAGCTGAGACCCCGAAAGGGACATGGGGAAGGGAAGTAGAAGGAAATTGCCTTTTCAAAAAACTAAAATAGAAAGGGCAGAGATCTGTGAAGTCGCTGTCTGGGTGTTATTCTGGTGGCACGAGTTAGGAACAGGAATGGGGAGTGGGGCCCTAGTGAGGCGTCGGAAGTGAAGTGTCTTGGTGCGTAGAGAAGCCTGGGTGGGGTGACGAAGAGTCCAGAAGCGGCACGGAGCTGCTGGCGTGCTTTGGGTCCGGGGAAGTGTGGGACGTCCGAAGTCCTGCACCAGCGAGCTCCAGGGCCATAGAGAGCGGGTGGTGGACCCAGGGTTCAGACCCGGGCTGGCCTGGCTCCAGGCCCTCCCTCCCGGCCAGGCCAGGTGGGTCTCGCAGGAGTGTAGGATGTCAAGGATAGGGGTGCTGCGGTTGATTAGTGATGTCTGCCTGGGCGCAGGAAGGGTGGGAGGAGGTGCTCGAAGGGGGGGGTGGAGTTCCCGGCTGGCCATTGTCCACCTGCTGCTGTGGCCACTGCTTCGACAGACCCCCAGCCACACCCCATGAGGGGTTTGGACAGAGCCACGTCCTGGAGAGCGGAGGACATCTCTGCCTCTTCCCCCCACCCCCCACTGTGTTCTGCACTCCGGGGCTCAGTGCTATGCGTGTTGAATGCACCACGTACTGTGTAGGGCAGGGCTGGTTTTTTAAGTTGATTTATAGGAGATGCATTTTCTATGCGTAGGAATTTCATGTGCACTTGTGACTAGGGATCGTGTCACGGAAGCAACCTCCTCGCCACTGAAATTTCAGAGAAAGCAGACGGTGATGTCCACCTGAGCAGGGGCCAGGGACCCCTGAGGGCCTGTCCTTGGAGTGGGCTTTCCTGCCGGAAGTGGGGAGGGCCGCCTCGGGTCTGCAGCACGTCCCAGCCTGGCCCGAGCCTTCCCTGGACGCGTGTGGTCACTGTGGGCGCTCCAGGTCCTTCGGCCGTCGGGGTCAGCCGAGGAGCCGGGTTGTGGCTTCTGAGCCCTGCCCCGGTCAGCCACGTGGGACCTGCCTGGGGCTCTGGGTTATCATGGGAGGAAGTGGAGTCCTGCAGGGGTCTCCAGGCTGTGAGACAGTGGGGACCATCCCTGCCCGTGGCCTCAGCTCTGTCCTGACCCTGGGACACACACCTCGGCTGGGGGACGCCGCTGTCATGGTGATGGGCTGACGGAAGGGGGAGGGAGAGAGCCAGCACAAGACGGCCACACTGGGCCAAGCTGTCCGCTTGGACGCAGGCTGCAGCCGTGAAGCCAGGGCAGGGCAGGGTGTGGACTCGGAGACCTCGGACCCGAGGCCCAGGGCCTCTGCGGGTCTGGGACAGAGCCCCGGGGGCCCAGACCTGCCCCGGGCCCAGTGGTGGAGTCTGCAGAGCAGCAGGTCCTGCCCCTGCCCCCCCACGTCTCTGCCCTGCTGAGCCCATGTCCACTGCCCGCAGACAGGCAGAGGTCCCAGCTGGGGCTCTGTGGGAACCTCGGTAATAGGTTTCCTGCGGAACACGGCCCGGGGCTGAGTGACATGTGTGGTTTAATTAAGGGGGCACAGCTTCTCCAGACAGGGTGGTCAGCTGGCAGCCCCTCCCCCGGCCTTTGATCCACCCCCCACCCCGCTGCCTTTTGGCATTCTAGCCTTTGCTCGCCCTGCCGGGAGCCCTGGCCCGGGGCCTCGCCCGTCTGTCTCAGGGCAGAGCGAGCCTCCCTGCCGGAGAGGGAAGGAGCTTCCTGCCCTGAGTCGGGTTCACAGGAGAGCGATTTGGATCCCTACCCAGGCGCAGGGAGAATCCCCAGACTCGGGGCGGCGCTGTGCCGCGGGGGTCAGGCTGCCTCTGTGATGCCAGCCTTCCTTGTGGGCACCGGTTCGAATCCCGGCTGCTCCACGTCCCACCCAGCTCCCTGCCGATGCACCTGGGGAAGCAGCAGAGGATGGGCCAGGTGCCTGGGCCCTGCACCGCGTGGGAGACCCGGATGGAGCTCCCGGCTCCTGGCTTCCACCTGGCCCAGCCCTGGCTGTTGCGGCACCCAACCCCAGCTGTAACTCTGCCTCTGAAATAAGAATTTTTTTTTGGTGAGACTTAGAGAAGGGCTGGATGGGTGCCATGCAGAGATGCCACTTGGCGCCCAGAAAGGGAAGGATTTGGGCTCCCGGGGTGGGTGAGGTGGGGGGGCGGGAGGGTTGGGGAGGGGAGTGTTGTAGGCAGGAGTCTCCTGGGTGGAGCAGCGTCTTCCCATGCAGGTACCTCCGGAATGGACGCTGTACCCGGCAGTGCGGGGCTGTTTTACAGAAGTGGTGTCTGGGGGCTGTGGGGGGCGTGGCTTTCCTGGGAGATCTGCGCCACGTGGCTCTCAGCCTTGAGGCTCAAGGTAACCCGTGTGCCGGGGACTGTTTCAGGTGTCAGCTGCTGAGTTCCTGCCTTCCCCTCTCCCGGGGATGCTGACCTCTCTCCCGGGGGTGCCGACCTCTCTGGGGGGGTGCTGACCTCTCTCCCGGGGGTGCCGACCTCTCTGGGGGGGTGCCGACCTCTCTCCCGGGGGTGCCGACCTCTCTGGGGGGGTGCCGACCTCTCTCCCGGGGGTGCTGACCTCTCTCCCGGGGGTGCTGACCTCTCTGGGGGGGTGCTGACCTCTCTCCCGGGGGTGCCGACCTCTCTGGGGGGGTGCCGACCTCTCTCCCGGGGGTGCTGACCTCTCTCAGTTGGGGGGTGCTGACTCTCTCCGCGGGGTGCCGCTGGGTTCCCTGAGTTCTCACGGGATTCTGAGCTGCTCGGCGGACACACGCGTGTGCCCAGGCCTGCAGGGGCTTTCTGACACCCGGTCTCTTGTCCTGTTCTCTCCCTGGGTGTCCTGGGACGTCAGATGCCGGGCATCCTCCAAGTGGGGGGCTCGGGGCCTGCCCTCGGCTCCCGGGGTCTCAGTGCCGTGGGGACGGGAGAAGCCCCGGCAAGCGCAGCCGCAAAGCCTCTCCCCTTCCCAGCACCCGGGCAGGTGCGCGCCATGTCTTAGCCTCCATCCAGTGGCTGAGTATTGTGTGTCCCCCTGTGTTGATCCCGGGGAGTGGGGGCAGCGAGGGAGACAGGGTCTCCCCCTTGTTGGGGGTGGGGAGCTGCGAGCAGGGCAGCAGGCAGGGAGCGGGGTGTGGGTGCAGGTGTAGCGGGGTGCGGGCGGCTCCCCGCCTGTGAGCACCTTCTGCACGGGAGGGAGTGCCTGCCCATGTCCAGAGGGGCGGGGCCGAGGCGTGTGAGGTGGGAGCCGCCAAGGGCCAGAGCGCAGGAAGGTGAGGCCTGAGCAGGTCTGGACCATGTCCTGACCGCTGGCCCCGCCCCACTAGCCAAGCATAGACTGGGCGGGAGCCGGGGTCGCGGCTGGAGATGGCGAGGCAGCCGCTGCGCTGGCCCCAGCAGGGAGATGTCGGGCGGCCGGGCCGGAGCCCCTGGCCGTGGGAAGCCCAGGTCAGAGGGAGAGGAGAGGGGGTGGGGGGAGGGTGACCTAGACCCTCCAGTGTCAGAGGTCGGAGGTGAGCCGAGGAAGGGTCCAGACAGGGATGGTGGGACACGCGCTGCTGGATCTGGCAGGGGGCGGGGGTGCCCGGAGCACCCTCGGGATTCTGCCCTCGGTAAGAGCAGCTCTGGTTTGGAGGGTGGAGGCGGCCCCTGGACCCACTGCTGAGTGTGCGGCTAGGGGAGGGGGACGCAGCAGGGCTGGGGGCTGCCGGGGGAGGCTCGGCCGATCTGGGGGTTGGGGACGCTGCTGCCCAGGGCGGGGGGACCTGGTGCGAGGGGCGTTGGCCAGTGTGGGGGGTGGCAGCCCCCCGCCCAGCCTGCGCAGCCCTTGTTCACTGACCCAGAGACCCCCGCCCTGGGTGCTCCGGGATCCTCCAGGCCCCACACGTCGTCCCCTCGGGGGTCTCCACAGAGCGTTTTCAGGCTCCCACCAAGGCAGCAGGGTGACCGGGACCAGGGCTGGCCTGACTCGTCCTGCGTCCCTGGGGTGAGCCGGGCCGTTTCCTCCCAGGGCACGGAGCCGCCCGTGCGCACCCCTGCGGCCAGCCGGGCCCCGTGGGACGTGCTGAGCTCACTGTCGCTTTCTGTCCTGCAGGCCTTTTCCGTCGGAGGAGACCGCGGAGAGCGAGGATGACGTGTACCGCAGCCTGGAGGAGCTGGCCGAGTGAGGAGCCGGGCGGGCGGGCGGGCGGGCTGCACTGTGTCCTGGGGTCCCTATGAGGGCCGGGGGCCTCCAGAGGGGCCCTTGCTTCAGGAGGAACTCGGAGAGAGGAGCGGCTCCCGGCGTCACGGCCGTGGACCCGGCTGTGGCCCCGTGGGCAGCTTGCTGGCTTGTGTTCATGACGACGTGGGACGGCCGGGGCAGGGTGGGGTGGGCGGGGCGCTCCCCCGCGCGCGCTCTGACCCCTGGCCCTGTGCTGGCAGCACAGGTGTTCCTGGGGCAGAAGCCCGGAGCGCAGGCTGGAAGCAAAGGTTTTGGTCGAGATCCTATCGTGGCCGAGCCGGGCGTGGGGGCCGGCCGGGCCTCTCCTTCCCTGCGGCCTGGGATCTGCTTGCCTTGGCTCCGCCCCCACCTGGCCTGGCCTGGACGGTGCAGCTGCCGGAGGAGGAGGCGGGGCACCGACTGCGGGGGCGGGACCGGGGCTGAGATGCGTAGGCTTCCCTGTGTCCTGGTGTCCTCCCGGTGCTGCTGCTGGCCGGCGGGCGTGGCCCCTGCCCTCCCGGGCGGGGCGGATGCCGCCGCGCCCCCCGGGCTTCCTGGCTGCCCGGGAGCCTGAGTCTTGCTTTACGACAGCACTTTCCTCTGTTGCTGGAGGAGCCACGCACTCCCACCGGGAAGGCGATTACCGGCCTGCCTGCCCTGCGCCTGCGGCCCCGCCGAGAATCCGATGCCAGTAGGAGCGAGCGCCAGGACTTACTGAGCGCTGGGGCTCTGTTTGCGGCACCGCGCGCCCCCATCCAGGGCTCCCTGTAGGGCGCGGGGCCCAGGTCTGCGCAGGATCCCCGTTTATATAGAAACACCAAAGTCGCCCACAGTTCAGTCCACGCCGCGCCCGAGCCCCTCGCGTGCAAGTCCGTGAGAGGAGCTTCTCCCTCTGGAGGTCCTCTTGGAGGTGGGCTGGCCAGGGGCCCTGCGGTGACCTCACGGTGGGGATCCCAGAGCCCCCTGGGACAGCTGGGGGTTGGAGGGCCAGGGAGCACCTGGACCAGGCAAGACGGCCCTGGGCCAGGGGCCCGCCCCCTGTGTGGCACCGTCCACTCTGCGCAGGCCTGGAATCAGAGGACCAAATGACTCGCACGGCGTCCTGTGGTGTGGGCCGCTCACAGGGAGGAGCCCGGAGCTTCGAGAGCCGGGGATTCAGGCCAGCAGCACCGGTGGGCGGGTCCCCCGGGGCTGAGGGCCTGGCGCTCGCCGAGTGAGGGTTGGAAGTGGCCACCTCCTACCCTTTGTAGGATTGGCCCTGGGTGTCCAGGTTGGCTCCGCCGTGGGGGGTCTGACCCAGACCCTTTGTGCGCCCTCCGCCCCCCACAGCAGGGCTGGTACTGCCCCTCCCCCTTGCTCTGTGAGGTCTGTGTTGTGGATGTCCCTGTGGAAGAGGGCGTGGGTCCAGAGAGGGGAGGTCCCGACCCGTGTCACTCAGCTAGGGGCTGGAAGAGCCACCATCTGACCCCAGGTCTGTGCCCCCTCCCCTCCCCTGTGCAGTGAGTGCAGCCCCTGACCCGCCCAGGGCCCTGGGAGGCAGAGGCTTGGGAGGGCGGGGCCCTGGGAGGGCGGGGCCCTGAGAGGGCAGGGCCCTGGGAGGGTGGGGCTGGTTGGCTGGGCTGCCCATCTTCCCCCGAGGGCCGTGCCTGACCAGGCCTGTGGCCAGTGGCTCAGGGTGCACACGGCGTGTTGACTGCTGTGTGCTGGGCCAGGCCTGGGCCGCAGGGTAACCCCAGCCCTGTTTCCCTCCGTCCGGTGCGCCCCTTCTCTTGAACCTGCTGCGTAGTGGGGTTCCTCCAGGGTGGCGCCTGCCCCCGGGGGTGTCGTACTCGTCTGTGACGTCACCAGGGAGGTCCCCAGGACTGCGGTTCCTGCCAGCGTAAACCGTCCGTCCGGGCGACGGGGAGGCGTTCGAGGGTTCCGCCTGCGGTTAGGGCCCGGAGGCTCGGGTTGGATACGTTCACGCCATTCACTCCCCCGCCCCCTCACGGGAAGGCCTGGCTTCCTGGCACGAGCAGGAGCCCCGTGTCTGCCCAGGGACTTAGGAAGGGAACGCGGTGCGGGGAGCGGCCCAGGTCCGAGGCCTGGTGGCGACAGGCGATTAGTGGGGCAGAACAGATCCGTCCCTTCCTTGGGGCTCGTGGCCCAGTGTGAGCATCGCGGTCACATGCTTGTCCAGAAGACCCCTTGCGGCCCTGCAGCTGTGGGCGGGAAGCCCCCTCTCCCTGCCGTGCCCCTGGGGGCGGGACCAGAGAGGGGCCCCGTGTGGGAGGTCCTGGTGTCCGTCCTGCTGGACCTCACACCTGAGCCGGAGCCCGTCCTGCTCGGGCCAGCCCGGGCTGGAGCCCTGCTCTGCACGTGGCTTGTCTGTCTCCTCTTTGTGTCCCCGCTGCAGCCTGTGTCGTGGGGCGGTCGGCCTCAGGTGGACGGGCGGTGGCTCTGGGAGCGGTGTGAGTGGCCGGTGCCTGGCAGGCGGCCCGAGAGCCGAGAACGCGACTTATCTCCCCGCCGCCCGGCGACGGTGATGGCGGCCCCGCGCAATTGTCAGTTCTCAGCCTGAGAAGAGGCAGGGCAGCGAATCAAGGCTGAGCCTTGGCCAGCTCTGTCCACGCTGCTGTCGGGGCGCCGCCTCATCCGTGTGACAGCTCTGCCCCGGGCACTTCCCGCTGTCCCCGCTCGCACCCAGTCGGGCGTGATGGGTGCTCGGCCCGACAGCCTCACGTGACTGTGGCCGGGGCCGGCGCGCTGGGCAGCTGGGTCTCGGCTCCAGAGCCGCCTTCCAGGAGCAGCGCGGAGCCCCACGTGGGGATGGTGAGCGCCGGCCCGCGGCCTTCTCTCGAGCTGCGCGTCTTGAGAGTCCTGAATGCTGAGTCATCAGGTGCAGCAGCTGGCTGAAAAAATCAGCACAAATGTCACCTCTTGGGAACGTTTCCGAAGAAGCCAAAAAGGAGAGGCCCGGTCTTAACCAGCTCCAGCACCCAGCCGGGCATTTGCATCACTGTGGGTCCCTGGCGGGGCTCTGCCCCTCCCTTCTCAGCCCTGGGTGCCTGCCCGGGGCCGGGCGGGGGTCTGGGGGCTGGGTTGTTCCCGCAGGTGAGACAGTTCCCCGCGGGAGCGGCAAGAAAGCAAGGCAGGCTTCCCAGAAGAGGTGACAGCCGGGCCTGGGAGCCCGAGCGGAGCTGGGGGAGGAGCAGGGTGCAGGCTGAGAGGCTGGAGGACGCCTCCGGGCGTTTGGGACAAATCAGGATGACCAGGGCTCCCCTGGGACCCCCTCCCACTGAAGGCACAGGGGCTACTGTGGCTCCCAGCGTTCCAGTGGCCGAGCGCACCCCGCGGGGAGGTCAGAGCTGCTCACCAGCGGTCTCCTCCCTCGGTGGCCAGCCCCAGGCCACCCCCGGCAGCCGGTGCGGGGCCTGGCCCCTTCTGCCTTCTGGAAGTGCGTCTCTGGCCTCCGTTCCTGGGGCCCCTGCCAGGGACCCCCAGTGCCCCAACCGCCTGTGCGCTCAGCTTTCCCTGGTCCGTGCTGCTCACCGGCGCAGGTGCAAACAGTGCGTCTCCCAGGGATACGCGGAGAGGAGGGGCCTGTGGAGGCCACACCCACCCCAGAGCCCGGCCTGAGTCAGGACTGGAGGCGCTGAGGGACCCGGGAAAGTGAAGGCTCTCGCCTGGCCTGGCCGGAGGGCAGAGCAGGGTCGACCCTCCCGAGCCGACTGCTTCACCTGTGCAGCCGAGCAGGGGCCGAGCCCAGGCCCCTCCCAGGCCCTCCTCTCCTCTGCGGGGCCCGGGCAGGGGTGTCGTCCCGTCCCGCCTGCTGTCTGAGGAGGCTGCTGGGGGTCTTGGGAGCCTCCGTGTCTCTGTGCTCAGGGTCTGGGGCGCGGGGGATGCTGGGGACTGACAGCTGCTTGCCTCTGCGCTGGTGGCGGCCGGCACTCAGCCGTCCTGGCCGGGGGGAGGGGGGAGGAGCGGGTGCTGGACCTTTGGGGCCAGGCCCAGACGGGTCCCGCCTCATTTCCACGGAAGCTTCTTGGCGAGGTGCCATCTGCACGGGCAGGTGCCGGGTGCCGGGAGCTCAGGGCTGCCTCCTTGTCCATGCAGCAGCGCCGAGGGGGCGTGCTCCTCGCACACGGCCAGGCTTTCTAGAATGACGTGTCCTGGCCCGGCCCGCTCCAGAGAGCAGCTGACCAAGGCCACCTGGATGCGGGGCCAGGATGCTGGGGGCCCCCATGTGGGCTTTTCCACGTTATTTCTGTGCGTGCAACACAGGCCAGACATACGGCGGCACGTGAAGCACGCGTGGGAACCGAGGTTTGACTGCCTGGCAAACCCAGCGCCAGTCCCCTGCTGCAGGAAGCTGACCCCCACCCCGCCCCCGGCTGACCCCGGCTGACCCCGGCTGACCCTGGCACGGTGTGGCCAGTGTGGACCTGCACGGTTCTCCCTCCTCGAAGGCCGTCCCTGGGGGGACGGAGCCTGGGGGCGGGTCCCCACGGGAGTGGGACGTTTCCCCGGGGTGCTGGCAGCACCCTTTTTCACAAGGGCCCTCGTTGGGGCTCCTGCGGCCGCCCCGCGCCCCCTGGGGTCAGGCCCCGCTCCGTTCTGCCCCACGGGGCTCCGGACCCCATTTTGCATTGAGGAAATCGAGGCTGGGAGAGGGGAAGTGACTTGGCGAAGGAGGAATTGAAACCGGCGCCTCCCCAGGGCCTGGCCTCGTGACCGGGCCCCAGGTGTCCTTCCATTCTGGTCCTGAGTGTCTCAGACGGTGGGAGGGGGTCTTCCGCTCCCTGCCTGAGGACAGGAGCTGGGGGGAGGGTGTGCAGTGTGGTGGGGGGCAGGGCCCCGGAGCTGGGAGCTGGGGGCTGAGTCTCGTCCTGGAGTGATTTGGGGGCCCAGGGACCCTCCTGCCCTCTCTGGTCCCACCGGGAGAGCTGCCCCCACCTCCTAGGGGTGTTTGGAGTCTGCCCAAGGCCTGGGAGGCTCGGCCCCTGGCGTGCAGAGGTCCTCCTGTCTGTCTGTCCCCAGCATGACCGCCCAGCTGCAGCCCGCCTCCGCCTCCTCCGGGTCCTGGGCGCCCTCTGCCCCCAGCCTGGGCCCCAGGCTGAGAGCTGTGGGCAGACGTGGGGCAGCGGCGCCCTCCTGGGCGTAGGTTGGTGGCGGCTGAGCGCCAGGGGCCAGCAGGAGCCGTGTTTCATGTCTGTGGCACGCAGTCCCTGGAGCAGGCCCCGTGGGCCTCACCTGGTGGGGGGCCAGGCTGCGGGGGCGGGGCAGGGGGTCTTCGCGGCTCTGGAGGGCAGCAGCTGGGCCCCCGCCGCCGGCTCTGGGGCCATTGTGGAGGCAGAAATAATTGCCGGGATTTAGCTCTGTCGGCACAGCTGAGTGCCTGCGCGGAGACGGCTGGGGCGGGGGCAGGGTGGGGACGGGGGCAGTGTCTGGGCGGCCGCGGTCCTGCCCCGGGCTGGGTCACCCTCTCACTTCCTCACGGCGCCAGGACGGGGAGGCCCAGGCGGCCTCAGCAGTGGGACAGTGACCGGGGCAGCCCCGAGGCCCCGGGCCGCTGACCGCCCCGTCTGTGTGGCTCTGAGCGCGGCCCCCATGCTAGGTGTCGTCTTGTTAAAGGATGCTCCGTCCACGGCCACCACTGAGCGCCTGCTGTGTGCAGGGCCACAGCCATCACTGAGCGCCTACTGTATGCAAGGCTATCACTGAGCGCCTGCTGTGTCCTAGGCCACAGCCACCACTGAGCACCTATTGTGTACTGGGCCACGGCCACCACTGAGCACCTATTGTGTGAGGGGCCATGGCCATCATTGAGCACCTACTGTGTGCAGGGCCACAGCCACCGCTGAGCACCTCTTGTGTGCGGGGCCATAGCCCTCATCGAGTGCTTACTGTGTACTGGGCCGCAACCCCCCACAGCACCTACTGTGTGCAGGACCACAGCCCTCATTGAGTGCCTACTGTGTACTGGGCCGCGACCACCACAGCACCTACTGTGTGCAGGCCTGTGCTGGCGTTTGCATGGAGGTGATTCTGGCAGCTACTCCTCTCCCTCTGCAGGGGGAGGCAGAGGCTTGGGTCGTCTTCCCAGGTGTTCAGAGCTGGGATCAGGCAGGGCTGAGGTCAGGGTCCTCCCAGCAGGGGGCCTGGTGCCCCCTGTGCTAGAGGGAGGCCGACCCCAGTTCTGTGGTGCAGCTGCCGTGAGGCCGGGCGGGCGAGTTTTTCTGAGGAACAGGGAGCCTGCCCCCCGCACCGTCGGCTCCCCGAGACCACAGCGCCAAGACAGAAGCCGAGCTCGTGCGGCGGCCTGCGCGCCCTGATCTGCAAAGTGCCCGTGGGCGTCTCCAGGCCCCGTGGAGGCCGGGCTGGGGCTGGGGCAGCTGGAGGTCGCGCCGGCCTCTCCCCTCCGGGCTGTGTGGGTCGTGGGGGCTGGCTCAGGTCTCGTGCACCTTGCTGTCACCGCACTGCCCGCCCCGGAGGCCCAGAGCACTCGGCGGCCTCCTCGGGCCTCCCTGCCCCAGGACCTCCGGCCAGCCCAGCCCTGCCGTGGGTCGGGCCGGGCCCCGCTGGCCACGTCATCCGCTGCGGGCCTGCTCGGGGTTCGAGAGCTGTCGTCCCTGTGCAGGAACCGGAGCCAGCTCCTGCCTCTCCCGTCCCCTGTTGCTGTGAGAGTCGCCCCGCGGCTGGGCACAGCTCCGGAGTCTCGGGCCTGGCTCCGGCGCCCGCTCGCCCCGTGCAGGTCCCCTGGGAGGCAGCGTTGGTCCAGCGGGAGGAACCGGAGCTTGTCCCCCACTCGGTCACACCGCCGCGGCGTCCGCTGCTCACCTGGAGGTCCCGGGGCTCGCGCATGGCACTGCCCCTGGGCTCGCGCTGGGATCGTGAGGTCCACGGGGCAGAGTTAGCACTTGGTCACCCCTGGGTCCCGGGAACCCACCGAGGTTCCGGTGCTGAGTTGGTCTCAGGACAAATACTGATTCCGCCGATCAGACCTGGTGGCGGAGTTGATCTTGCCAACATTTGATGTTTTAGAGAAATGCGTTTGCTGTGACGTCCGTAGTGTCTGCATTTTAGGACCAGCGCTGAGGCTTCGGTGCTGTTCTGTGATCTCCATGCTCCTCCGTGGCCGCCGGCCTGAATCAGGCGGCAGGTGCGGGGTCCTGGTGCACGGGCGCATCGCCGACCCGGGAAGCCGGATGAGAGCTGGGACGGCTCTGAGCCGGCACAAAGCCTGCGCCCCCTGCTGGGTCTCGGCGTGGGGAGCAGGCGTGTGTGGACCCGGCGTGCCAGGCGGAGAGGCAGAGCCCGGCTCTCCCTTCAGCGTTCCCGGCTGCTCCCTTTTAACCTCGGTGCCTGGAGGACGGGGAGAGGTGGGGGAGGTGGTGCTGAGATGGCAACGGGAGCGAGCACTTCTGTGGTCAATGATGCGCGGGAGGACGGGGCACGGAGGACCTGCAGTGTCCCCACGTCCCAGTGCCCAGAGCAGGGACTGCAGTGTCCCCACGTCCCAGTGCCCAGAGCACAGAGGGACTGCAGTATCCCCATGTCCCAGTGCCCAGAGCGGGGAGGGACTGCAGTGTCCCCATGTCCCAGTGCCCAGAGCGGGGAGGGACTGCGTTGTCCCCATGTCCCAGAGCACAGAGGGACTGCAGTATCCCCATGTCCCAGTGCCCAGAGCGGGGAGGGACTGCAGTGTCCCCATGTCCCAGAGCACAGAGGGACTGCAGTATCCCCATGTCCCAGTGCCCAGAGCGGGGAGGGACTGCAGTATCCCCATGTCCCAGTGCCCAGAGCGGGGAGGGACTGCAGTGTCCCCATGTCCCAGTGCCCAGAGCGGGGAGGGACTGCAGTGTCCCCGCGTCCTGCGCACAGGGCACAGAGGGACTGTAGTGTCCCCGGGTCCTGTGCCCAGAGCAAGGAGGGACTGCAGTGTCCCCATGTCCCAGTGCCCAGAGCAAGGAGGGACTGCAGTGTCCCCATGTCCCAGTGCCCAGAGCGGGGAGGGACTGCAGTGTCCCCACGTCCCAGTGCCCAGAGCACAGAGGGACTGCGTTGTCCCCAGGTCCTGCGCCCAGAGCACAGAGGGACTGCCGTGTCCCCGGGTCCTGCGCCCAGAGCAAGGAGGGACTGCAGTGTCCCCATGTCCCAGTGCCCAGGGCAAGGAGGGACTGCAGTGTCCCCGTGTCCTGCGCCCAGAGCACAGAGGGACTGCAGTGTCCCCGTGTCCCAGGGCCCAGAGCACAGAGGGACTGCAGTGTCCCCGCGTCCTGCGCCCTGTGTCGGGTTGACCTCTGTGGCTCTGTCCCTTGCTTCGCAGCGCCGTGGCCTGGTCCCTTCTGCAGGTGCAGAGGGAGAGGAAGGGGCCTGCAGTGTCCCCGCGTCTGGGGGAGCTCCCGGCCCCTTCCGGGGCGCTCCCTGCCCTGTGGGCCCACGCACGGTTTGTTCTCCCTGGACGCCGGTTCCTGCTGGTTGAAATGAGTGTTTTCGGGGTGAGACGTAGCCGCGTGAAGGCGCAGCCGGGTCGGAGCATTGCCCCTGCAGCCGGCGCTGACGGACACTGGGGAGAACACACAGAATTCTGTGTCTCTGCAGGCCTGAGGGGGACGGAAGCTGAGAACTGGAGGGCGCCTCCCGGGAGGGACTGACTGCAGCCGGGGCGGGGGCAGGGGCGGGGTGCAGCCAGCCCCGGGCAGAACCTGGGCTGGGAAGTGTGGGGGCCGGGCTCCCCAGGTCTCCCCATGGAGCCCAGTTGCATGCTTGGCTGACCAGCGGGCCTCAGCGGCATAGCTGAGACGCCGAGGTGTCCGGGAGAATCCAGCGGCCGCCGGAGGCTGGCTCGCCGCGGGAAGGCAGAGTGCGGTCCGAGTCCAGCCGAGGGAACCGTGGGAGCAGCTGTGGCGCTGCAGGGAAGCTGCAGGGCCCAGGGCAGCTGCCTGGGATCCCTCGTTGCATCCAGCGTCCCAGTGAGAGAAATCGCCGTGGAGGCAGCTCCCAGACGGTGCCGGCGTGGCGGTCAGCAGCCGGGCTGGGGCCTTGCAGAGACAGAGCCCACGGGGTCAGGGAGACGGAGGGGGTTTCTGACGGGAAGCGGGGGCTGGGGTCATCGAGGCAGAGCCGTCCCACCATCTGTGGCCTCAAAGCTGGGGCCCCAGCACAGCTGCTGCTGGGCCAGGCTGCGCCCCACGGTCTGCGACCGGGGCGCAGAGGCGGAAGCCACAGGCCAGGGCCGGCGGGAGGACACTGGTGTGGCCCAGAGCCGAGGCTTCCTCGCTCCAGGAGAGGGAGAGTTCCTCCTGTCTCGCCCTTTGGCTCTGCTGGGGCCCTCAGTGGTCTGGGGGACGCCCAGCCAGGTCAGCCAGGTTCTAGTCCCGGCTGCTCCTCTTCTGATCCAGCTCCCTGCTGTGGCCTGGGAAAGCAGTGGGAGATGGCCCAAGTCCTCGGGCCCGTGCACCCACGTGGGAGACCCGGAAGAAGCTCCTGGCTCCTGGCTTTGGGTTGGTGCAGCTCCGGCCGTTGTGGCCATCTGGGGAGTGAACCAGCCGATGAAGACCTCTCTCTGTGTCTCTGCCTCTCAAATAAATAATAAGCCTTTTGAGAAAGTTCAGAAAACTGAAAATCAGGCCGTGAGCTGCCGGATGTGTGTGATAAAAGCTTGGGGGCGGAGGGGGCGCGGACCCTGGGTGGGCTCAGTGGAGGGGGCGGAGCTAGAGAGGGGCGACAAGACGGGCGGGGCAGCGGCAGCCAGTGTAACCGGGGTGTTGTTGCAACCCAGAGGAAGGAGAGAGTGAGGAGGCGGGAAAGAAAAAGCCCAAAACCTCCGAATTTCCAAAACCTCTGATAAGAGTGCAGAATCCTGCTGGGGGGAGTTAAAGACCCAGGGCCGTGGAGGGTCCGCGGCTGCAAGATGAGCTTGGTGGTTGGCAGCTCTGCCCAGAGCGAGCAGCAGGTGAAGCCGGTGCCCTGCACGGTCCCAGCCGACTTCTGGACAGGACTGCAGGGTTCGTGCGGGAGCACCCAGGGCTTTGGGCTGTCTCGTGAGAGCACCCAGCCAGAGATCGGTGCGAGCTGACTTCAGGCTTTCCTGAGCAGCATGGTGACCAACTGGGCGCCTTGGGGGCCACGCAGAAGGTTCTAGAACAGAGTTCTAGAAAGAGCTGCACGGACGTGGTCTTGCTGCAGTCCTCAGTGGGAGCAGCGCATCTGGCCAGCTGATCTAGGACACCTGGGTGCTGGGGGGGGGGCCCGCTCATGCCCGGCACAGGAGTGAGCCTGGGGGGCACAGCAGAGCCGCACTGTCACAGGGAGATGTCGGAGCAAGTCCTGGGTGGCTCGGGGCAAGCAGAGGCTTCACGGACAGGACACGGGGCAGTCGGGCAGCTCAGGGGAACGATTTGGAAAGAGCGCCCAGAAAACAGACAGACCGGGGGGCCTCACCAGAGACAGAGCTGGCAGGGGCCAGGGGCTGGCGTACGTAAAGAGCTCCCAGAATTCAATAACAAAGTACAGGCGGCCAAGCAATAGAGGTGGACGGGGTCTCGCAGGCCCGGCAGATTGCTCAGCGTCATCAGTATCAGACAACCCCGGGAACGGTTCACCGGCAGCAGGGGGATGCGGTGTGCACGGCGGGTGGGGATGGCACTCGGGGCGGCAGCCTGTGGTGTTAGGCTGGCACCAGCTCTCATCCAGTACAACCACGCCGGATCGCCAGACTCCCTCCCTGTCGAACTCCTGGGGTCAGGCCCGGTGCCCTCAGCACCAGGGTCAACCAGTAGTCTGGGTGGAACAGCGAGTGCACACACGCACGCACACACACACAGCTTCTGTTCCTGCCAGCCGCCCACAGGCCCGCGGAGTGGACAGTGGACGGGGGCTAGTGCTCGGCGGGGCGGAGGCAGCGGCGTGCGTGATGGCCAGGGCGGGCGCTGAGGACGCGAGGCCGGGCCCGTGAGCGGGCGCAGCGTGGAAGCCCCGGCTGTGAGCGCTCAGGACTGCCCTGGGCTGGCGGCAGTCAGGAGCGGCCGCCCGGGCCGGCCGAGGGGCGGGAGGGACACAGACTGGGCCGGCCGGGTGTGCACTTGCTCCTTACAAGCCCTGTGAGAAACCTACGCGTGGCGTTTCTCTCCGTGCCCCGTGGGTGCCCAGGTGTGTGTGTGTGAGGGCTCTGCCCTAGGCTGGCCCAGGGCGAGGAGCTGGGGCGGAGCCGCCGTCCCCAGGGTTCCTGGGCCAGTCTGTTCCCGCGGTGGGGGGCAGGGGTCAGCCTCGCCTCACCGCAGCACCGGGACGCCCTGGAGCTCTGGAGAAACCGAAGCCCGGGGCCGGCTCGCTGGTGGGAGGCTCCGGGCCGGGCTGTGCGCCCTCCGCACCTGGGAGGTTGTGGCCCGGCGCTGGCACTGGCGCTGGTGTTGGCATTGGCATGGCGGGCGCCCCGGGCTTGCTGGGTGCGGGAGAGCTGCGTGTCTCTCGTGAGCACCTTCAGGAGGACTAGCTTTGTCGGGTCGGGGTCTCGCAGCTCTCGGGTGCCCCCAGCAAGGCAGGGGGAAGTGGGAAGGGGGCGTCCCCGCTGGTCCCCGCCCCGTGAGGCCCCCTTTATGTCCATTCCATCAGCGTTGGCTTAGTCGGCCACCACAGCCCGGCCCCTCCCCGCTCCCCGAGGCGTCGCCGGGTGGCGGCACTAAGCAGCTGTGTCACACCTCGGTTCCACGCCGTCAGACCTCTGGGCAGTAGCCTCACCACCAGCCTCGCTCCGCTGCACGACAGCCCGGGGTCGCCAGGCACCTGCTGAGCGCGAGCCCTGTGGCCAGAGCGGGGGCGGCCGGCACCTGCCGGGCTGCGTGCAGGGAGCTGATTTGTGTGGTTGAGTGTGACGGTTGCCCCCCGCCCCAGTGGATCAGCAAGGAGACCCAGCGCCCTCTCGGCTTCCTGGGTGCTCTGGGGGGAGCCCCTGCCAGGGCCCACTCCCCGGGCAAGTCCACGCCGGCGGACACGGGGAGAGCAGCGGCGCAACCCCGGCCAGCACCTGCCTCGCTCCTTCCTGCATTCGCCTCACCTGCTGGCACTTTGCTTCCTTCTTCTTTTCTTTTATTTTTTTAAGATTTCTTTTCATTTATTTGAAAGAGTTACAGAGAGAGGTGGAGACAGAGAGGTGGAGACAGCTACAACGGCCGGATTTGGGCTGACCAGGAGCCAGGAGCTCCATCAGGGTCTCCAACGTGGGTGCAGGGGCCCAAGGACTTGGGGCATCTTCCGCTGCTTTCCCAGGCCACAGCAGACAGCTGGATGGAAGTGGAGCAGCCGGGACTTGAACCGGCGCCCGAATGGGATGCCGGCACTGCAGGCCGCCCCCGCCAGCTTTTCCAGTGCCTGGGCACACGGGTGGCAGCCGCTCGTGCAGTCGTCAGGATTCTGCTGGCCTAGTCTCGCGGTGCCACCCGTCTCTTGCCCATTCTCAGCCCCCACACAGCAGGAGTGGGGCAGGAGACAAGGACCCCCCCCCCAGCTTGCTCCGCTCTGCGCCTCTGCCTGGGAGAGTCCAGGTGCTGCAGCCCCGGGGCGGGGGAGGCTCAGGCCCCTGTCGGCAGGTGCCGGGGTTTGAGGAGCACCCACCTGGCTGCTCTCACTACAGGAGACGTGGGCCCGTGCCCCAGAGCCAGGTGTGGGTCGGGGCCGGGGAGGCCGCTGGGCTGGGCACCCAGACACAGGCACTCCCGTGTCACTGCTTGCTCCCCCGTCCTGACCTCTGTCCGGTCTGAGCCGTCTAGAAGCGAACTGGCCAGGCCCACTGCCAGCCAGGCTGTGAGATGCCTCCCTCACAAGGCAGGGCCGTGGTACTGGGTGCAGCCTGCCTGAGGACCCCGGGCCTGAATCTCAGAGCACAGGGACCCCAGGGGCTGGGGAACAGGCGGGCGGGCGGGTGGCTCGTTTGCTGGAATTTTCGCTGAGTACCTGCACGTGTCAGGTCAGCAGGCACTTATGGCCTCGTGGGAAGGGCGGCCAGGACAGGAGCCAAGTGACAGTGCCCGGGGCGATCCTGGAGGGCCTCCGGGAGGAGGTGTCCATGCCCCGAGTCCTGTAGGTAAAGGGTCACTCGGTGGATGGGGTCCAGGCATCAGCTGAAGCAGAGCTTTCTCGCATCCAAACCAGGCAGGAGCTTCTGTGGTGCTGGTTTGGAGAAGCCCGTGTGGCCGTCCATGCAGCTCCCAGGCCGCCCGGCCCTGGGGACGGCGCCTGTGGGCACTGCACCCTGGACCATCCCACCCTGGGGCTGAGGGTGGATGTGGCCCCAGGCTGGGCGCAGCCCTGGCGGGTGGGCCGGGCCCGGGGCTCTCTGGTCTGCAGGCAGGAGCTGAGGGCAGAGGCTGTGCCCGTGGGAACGCACCTGTGTCAGCCGCAGTCGTCTCCCGGGGAGGCCGTCTACACTGCCTGAAATTCAGACCCTGGGGGGACAGGTGCCCACCTGGGGGTGTAGACTGAACCCGGGTGGGGATTCAGATCCTGGGGAGGGAGGTGCCCACTGGAGGTGTAGACTGAGCCCGGGCAGGGGACCTGGCCCCAGCCACCTCTCATCCCCCGAGGCCCCGGGCGGCGACCCCTCACGCACCTCGGTTGGGGCCTGGCTGGACCTGGCCTGCCCCTAACTGTCCGCCTCCTGTGCAGTGAACATGACCTGGGGGAGGACATCTACGACTGCGTCCCCTGTGAGGAGGAAGGGGACGACATCTACGAGGACATCATCAAGGTGGAAGTGCAGCAGCCCATGGTGAGGAAGCCCCGCCCCTGCCCGGGAAGCCCTGCCCTTGCTCGAGAAGCCCTGCCCAGAGGGAAGCCCCGCCCACGGGAAGCCCCGCCCCTGCTCCCCAGAACCCTGCACCACTGGGGGAGCTGCTCTGGGTGCAGGGGGGCCCCTGGGCACGGCCATCCCTGAGAACCCCATGGTGTCGCCAGAGGGCTCCCCCTCCATGGTCCTTGGCGCCCGCCGCCCGGGGACGCTGTGAACAGTGACTGGGCGCTGCCTCCCTCCTGCCGCCCGCACCACCCGCGCCGCTGTATGGAGCGAGGACATTGTCCGCCCCGACCGGCCAGGCCGTCCTTTCTACCGCCCGGGGCTTTGTTTCCCAGCAGGCGCCGCCCACTAAACTCCCGACACCATTTGCACCCATACGGGTTTGTCGTGGGCAGCTGCTCTGGGGGACACGGGGCCCGGTGTGTGCGGGACGGCAGGATGGGCCTGGGGAGGGGCAGGCTCCAGCTCCCTGGGGCCCCCGGCTCTGCTCGCCCGTGGTGGAGGGTCTTCATGCCCTCTGCTGTCCCTGAGACCCGGGGAGTTTCTGGAACACGCATTCCGCTGGTTCCTGTCGTCCTGGGAGTAGCCAGCTGCTGCTGGTGGAGAACAAAGCAGGAGAGCAAAGAACAGGGGCCCCGCGTGCATGCCGACGGCACCTGCTAGGTGCGGGCTCACCAGCGGGGTGCTCGGCGCGGGGCCCCGCGTCTCACGCGCCCGGCCCAGCCCCTGGGGACCGGTCTCCCATTTTGCCCCGGGTTGCCTTCTCCATCACTGCTGGGACTCTCGCTCCGGGAGCACGGGGCAGCCCCGCCCTGGGTGGTTCTGCTCCCCCTCGGCACGGCGGCCTCTTAGTGGGGCTGGAGCCTCCCTCCCTCCCCAGCGCTGGCCTGGGACACCCCCCAGGTCCTGGGGCCGGCAAGGGCCTCACTGCCCAGTCCTGCGACAGCTGGGCCCCCGCGGGCAGAACCGGAGCCTCAGGTGCCGCGGCCCTGAGCCTGTTTGGGGGAATCTGTCCCCGGCCAGAGCTGGCGATGCCTGCAGCCCTGTGGTGTCCCCGGTCCTGTAGCTGCCTTGAAGGGACCTGAGGCTGTTTGGAGACCCTGCTGGCTGGGGGCCAGGCTGCCCGTGTCCTGGGATGAGCCGGGGGCTCGTGTCCTGCCCTGGCACTGCTGTCCTCATGCCCATGTCCTCTGGGATAAACGCTGGTCCCCTCCTCCCCGTCAGACCTGGGACCGCTGTGCGGTCCATCTGTAGGCAGCAGGCATGGCGCCCCCCCCAGGGAGCACGAGCCCGAGGGTGGCAGGTGTCACCCTGAGAGCCACGGTGGGGAGCCCGGCCACCAGCAAGGCGCACACGAAGGGCGTGGCTAGTGGTGGGGTGGGTGCCCCTGGCGCCCCAAGCCCACCCTGCTCAACCCTGTCTTATTCCCTCCTCTATGCCTTCAGATCCGGTACATGCAGGTAAGTACCTCTCCACCTTTCCCGAGACGTCCTGGGACCTTGTCCCCAGGGGCTCTGTCAGCGCCCGGGGCCTCCCCAGCCCCCATGAAGCCCCAGGGTGACGAGGGACCCCCTTCTGGGCAGGATGTGGGGCTCCTGCCCAACCCTAGCACCCGCCCGCATTGGGCAGCTGGCCTCCCGAGGACTCGGGGGGACTCCGGGGTGTCCAGGAGGACGGAGACGGTGTTGGGGTCACCTGGGTGCAGACGGCTGGCCACGCACCACAGCGCAGAGCCTCCTGGGCAGATTTGGGGCAGACAGAGCCGGCGTGGCCTGGAAGAACCCAAGGAGCGTGTTGGGCAGCTCACTGCCCGTCCACAGTGACGCCTCCTGTGCCCCGACCCCGTGCCCTGGCCACACAGCTTCTGGGTCAGTCCCACCCTGGCCCTGCTCTGCGGAGGTGTCCTGTGACCCCTCCCACAGGCTGTTAGCGTGGGGGCTCCCGGTCAGAGGCACCGTGGGGTGACTGGTGCCGGGTCCTCATGGGGTCTGCAGCCCTGTACACCTGCCGTGTGCCGGCGGCGTGGGCGGCTGAGGCCTGGCCTCTGGGGAGCCGAGTCTGTGATTCCAGAAACTTCTCTGCCCCTCCTCGCCCTCAGTCTTCTCACGTGTGAAATGGACCGAGGGGTTGGGCCCCCACTGTCTCCCATCTGCGCCGAGCTGGAGTCCTGTGGTCGTGTGCCCGGGCAGCCTGGCCAGCGCACACGGGCGGGCGGCGGGCTGCGGGGACCCCGGCTCACGTGTGCTGCGCCCCCGCAGAAAATGGGCATGAGCGAGGATGACAAGAGGAACTGCTGTCTGCTGGAGATCCAGGAGACCGAGGCCAAGTACTGCCGGACCCTGGAGGACATCGAGAAGGTGGGGGCTCGGGACCCCCAAAGGGAGGCCCCCCTCCCCGCCACAGCCCTCCCGGGCCCCATCCTGTTCTGACACCTGATCAGCCTGGCCCTGGCTCCGCCCCTTCTGGTACCCCCATGCCTGGGCCACACCCCTTGACCTCTGCCCTGGCTCCCCTCTGTGATGAGGGACACACAGCCCTCCGGCACCCCCATTTCTGGGCAGTGGCCATTTTGGGCCCAGCTGTCCTGCTCCTGGGGTGGCCAAAGACAGGTCCGGCGGGCTGGGTCCTTGGGACAGACACACTGGGAGCTGCTGCCGCCCGCTGGCCAGGAGCCCACCGAGGAGGGGACGTGGCAGGGCCCCCAGGGGTGGCGGGCAGGGCAGGAACCAGAATCTCACAGACCTCATGGTCACGTCCCACGTCTCCCAGGGCCAGCCTGGGGCACTGGGCACAGCCAGGCCCGGCCTCCGCCCCGTGATGACAGCTCGGGCTGTGTGTGGGCCCAGGCTCCCGAGTGTGGGCGGGACTCGTGCCCCAAACCAACGCTGGGGTCGTCGAGGTGGCCCACGCTCCAGGCCTCAGCCCGGTGACCGGCCCCACGGGGTCGGCTCGCGCTGTGGGTGCAGGTGCCTGGATTCTCACCCGGCCCCAGCCCTGTACCCCTGCATGCACCGTCCAGCAGTGCTCGGGCGCCCCAGCCTGCATGGCCGTCCCTTAGGGCCTGAGTGGAGGTCTCGTTCTCTCCAGAACTACATGAGCCCCCTGCGACTGGTGCTGAGCCCTGCGGACATGGCCGCCATCTTCATCAACCTGGAGGTAAGGGTGCCGGCTGCGGTCCTGGCCGGCCAGGCACCGTCTCCGGGCCCGGGGCTCCCTGCCAGCTGCCCTCCCCCCGGGGGCGGGGTTTCTGGGTGTGGCCCGGAGCCGCTGTGTACGCCAGCTGGGGTGAAGTGGCCCAATTCCCCGCGGCCCTGGCAGGGGCACTGGAGCCCCCCCGGCAGCCTGGAGGGAGGGAGATCAGACCCCGCCTGCCCCGTGGGTGTCAGCACCGCTAGACGCCAGGCGAGCCCCCGGGGGACGTCCCCGTGCCGTGGTCGACAGGGCAGACTGCGTGTGGCTAGGCTTCCTCCCAGGGCTGTTTCTGGCTCTTCCCCCAGCCTCTAGTCAGTGGCAGGGGTGGGCTCTGGTCCCCAGGCCCTGGACAAGGCCGGCCCAGACCCCAGGGCGTCTCACTCTCTGTCCCCTCCGGGCGAGCCAGGGACCGCAGACAGAAGCGAGGCCGGAGGCGGAGGGGGGCCCCGGTGCTGCCTGCTGGACACCTGTGCCCCAGGTCGAGCTCCGTGGGCCGGGAGGGCCTTGGCTCCCCTACGAATGGAGGCCGTGCTCCGTCCCCTGGGACAGCCTCCGTGTGGTCTGTGGGGGGCCCAGACCCAGAATGCGCCCAGAGCTGAATGACGCCGGCTCTGGTGGGGCTCGGGTTCCGCCCAGCACCTGTGTCTCGCGTGTTGTCGGGAGCCGCGCACCCCCGCCCCGGCCTGGCCCGCTCAGGAGCTCCCCGCCCCTCCCCCAGGACCTGATCAAGGTGCACCACGGTTTCCTGCGGGCCATCGACGTGTCCATGCTGGCAGGGGGCAGCACGCTGGCCAGGGTCTTCCTGGACTTCAAGGAAAGGTGAGAGGCCGCCCGGCCCTGCCCTGCCGTCTGCAGAGCCGCGGGAGAGCCCTGGGGGCCGAGGTGGGCGGCTCTCTCCCCCAGGCCCCAGCCTGGGGGTGCCCGGGGGCCTGGAGCCCCCCGCCACGTTTCACTGGTGGGTGCTGGTGGCTGTGCTGATCAGCCCATCGCAATGTGCAGACGGGCCCAGGGTGTCCCTGGGCAGGGCTGAGCGGGGCCCAGGGCCGAGCGGTGAGCTGGCAGTGGCTGAGCCGCTGCCTGGTGCCGCATTCTCCTCTCATCTCGGGCTGGGATCCTCTGGCTGGCTGAGCCCACCAGCATTATGGAGCACCTACTGGATACAGCTCTGGGCCAGGAACACCCGGCCGAACGGGACAGAGAGGACCAGAGCAAAGCCCCAGAAGCAGGGACTCCTGCACTCTGCTGGGGACCCCGGGGCCGGGAGACCCTGGGGGGCCCCCGGGGAGGTGGGGAGCGAAAACTCGGGGGACGGCGCCGGGGAGAAGGCCTAGCTGGGGCTGTGCTGGGGTCTCCCAGGCCGAGGGCAGGGCGAGGAAGGGTGTGGTGGCTGATAGCTGCAGGAGGCGAGCTGGGATGGACGAGGGGGGAGGCCGCAGGTCCCTGCCCCTCCCTGGCCCGGGCCATCTGCATGTGCGCCCGTGGAGGTGACGAGGACCAGCCTTTGGTCAGGCCAGGCCGGGGTGGGGGACTTCTCTCCTGCCCAGTGTGGCCCTCTGCAGGGGGTGGGGGGCTGTGTGAACCCCGTGGCCTGAGCCCCAGAACCACAGAGGGGCTCCTCGGGCCGGGGGAGGGCAGGCGGCCTGCGGGAGGGGACGAGCCACGTGTGCGGGGCTGGCTCAGGCGGGCCCACCCGCGGGGGCGGGAACCGGGCTGCGCTGTGCGTGCATGTGCGTGCTCCACGCATGTGCTCACGCGTGTGTCCGTCCAGACTCCTGATCTACGGGGAGTACTGCAGCCACATGGAACACGCCCAGCTCACGCTGAACCAGCTCCTGGCCAGCCGGGAGGACTTCCGGCAGAAAGTGGAGGTAGGGGGTCTTCCCTGCCGGGCGGGGGTCGGGGGCATCGTGGAGGCTGCCGCCTGTGGGGGGGTGGGGGTGGGGGTCTGTTGGTCCTTTGCTTTCCACTGAGCTGGGGAGGGCTGGTGGAGCCACAGCAGGGCCTCGGACCCGCCCCAGCTCTGCGAAGGGCTGTCACCCTTGACCCTCTGCTGACCCCAGAGGGGCCCACGTGGCTTTGGCTGGGGGCTCTGGGGCTGCCCTGGGCCCGTCCTCAGCGTAGGCCCAGGCCCCTCCGGTCTGACCCCACTGGCCTGAGTTCAGGGCTCAGACCTCCCCTGCCCGCCGCTGTCCCGTGCCAGGAGTGCACCCTGAAGGTCCAGGACGGGAAGTTCAAACTGCAGGACCTGCTGGTCGTCCCCATGCAGAGGGTCCTCAAGTACCACCTGCTCCTCAAGGTGCGCGGGCTGGGCGGGGTGGGGGCGTCCCTGGTGGGCGGGGCCGGAACACATGGTGCAGGGAGTGCACAGGGCTGTGCAGGGCCAGCAGCGCCCCCTGGTGGGCTGAGCCGGAGCACACGGTGCAGGGAGTCTGCGCAGGGCTGGGCGGGTTGGCAGCGCCCCCTGGTGGGCTGAGTTGGAGCACACGGTGCAGGGAGGGAGTCTGCGCAGGGCTGGGCGGGGTGGCAGCGCCCCCTGGTGGGCTGAGCTGGAACTCACGGTGCAGGGAGTCTGCGCAGGGCTGGGCGGGGTGGCAGCGCCCCCTGGTGGGCTGAGCTGGAACTCACGGTGCAGGGAGTCTGTGCAGGGCTGGGTGGCATGGCAGCGCCCCCTGGTGGGCTGAGCCGGAACACACGGTGCAGGGAGTCTGTGCAGGGCTGGGCATGGCCTGCAGCACCCCCAGATGGGTGGGACCAGAACACACGGAGGGAGGGAGGCTGTGCAGGGCTGGGCGGCTCTCCCGGCCCAGGCCACACGCGGTGATCGCGGCGCAGGCGCACGGGAAGCAGGCAGAAAGGTGTCCCCGGGGCCGGCACCGCGGTGCAGCGGCTCGAGCTCGGGTGCTGGCCACTCTGCTCCTGACCCAGCGCTCTGCCGCAGAGCCTGGGGCGGCAGCGGAAGGCGGCCCAATCCCTGGCCCCTGCACCCGCGTGGGAGACCCGGATGGAGCCCCTGGCTCCTGGCTTCGGCCTGGCCCAGCCCTGGTCATTGCGGTCATTTGGGGAGTGACCCAGCGGCCAGAGTCCCTGTCTCTGTCTCTCTCAAATGAACACAGGTAAATCTTACAAACAGCAGCCAGGCGTCCTCCGGCCGGGAGCCAGGGGCTCTGGACCGGGCGACGTAACTCCCTCTGGGCTTTCTGGTGGCCACGGCCTGCGGGCAGCGTTGGCCTGGGGGCGGAGGCTCTGACGGCGGCGCAGTGCTGTGCGTCCTGCTGCCCACGTGTCCCTCTGCCCAGCCACGGGCTGACGAGACGTGGTGCCCCCGGCGTGAGGGTCCCGCCTGCGGAGCCAGCAGGGCCTGGGTCGGCCAGCGGGTGGCTGTGTCTGCGGGCCTCGCTCTGTGCACACCCCGTCCCGAGCGGGGGCGAGGGCAGAGGCCGGGACCCCTGGGCGCTGACGCTCCCCTCCCCCACCCTGCAGGAACTGCTGAGCCATTCTGCCGAGCGGCCTGAGAGGCAGCAGCTCAAGGAGGCCCTAGAAGCCATGCAGGTGTGTGCGGCGAGCAGGGAGCAGCCCTGACCAGCCACGACGGCGGGCGTGTCCCTGGGGTCACAAGAGGCCAGGCAGGGGCAGGAGCGTGCCGGCCCCGAGGGCCCGGAGCCCCGAGCCGGCCGAGAGCCACTCCTGGAGCCCCCGCCCCCGCTGCCGCCCCCAGTGCCCAGCAGGGCCATCCTGCCGTGGGCCCCGAGCCTCTGGGAGTCTCTCCCTCCCTCGGAACGCCAGGGGACCAGGAAGCGGCCCCTTGTGCCCTGGGTGTGGGCCGGCTTTCCTGGCAGCGGGCGGCGGGGTTCTCCAGGAAGACGGACGGGGTCTGGAGGCGGGAGCTGGCTCCAGACCCCCGGCCGGCCCAGCCTCTTGCATTTTGGGGATTTCCATGGCTCTCGTGGCCACGGGGAGGGCTCTGGGCCCAGTGGCCAGGAGGCTGCACTTTCTGACGGAGGTGGGCACTGCCCCCTGGTGGCCGGCGGGAGGGTTGCAGCGCGGTGGACAGGTGCCGGGAGGGAATGTCACACAAAAGGGCCTTGCTGGTCTCCTACCCCACCCAGGCTGTGACGGACGTGGGAGGGGGCAGGCGGTGTGGCCTCTTGGTTGGCGGGGTTCCCACGCGTGAGAGTGGCTGGCCCAGGTCTGGCGGGCTTTGTGGCCTGCCGTGGCTGACACAGGGCTGTCCGTTCCACACTCACTCTGGAGCGGGGCCATGCGGTGGGCGGGACGCACCGGGGTCTTGGCGTCATCGCCCCGGTGTGCACCTGGAGTCCCCGGCCTCCCCATGCCTCAGTTTCCCCGCTGGCCGTGTGATGTGGGGGGAGGGTGGGCCGGCCCCTTGCTGACCCCTGGTGCGGTTCCAGGACCTGGCCATGTACATAAACGAGGTGAAGCGGGACAAGGAGACCTTGAAGAAGATCAGCGAGTTCCAGAGCTCCATCGAGAATCTGGTGAGCGCGGCGGCCTCGAGGCCTCCGTGTGGGGAAGCCACGTGCCGCGTGCGTGGTCCGGCGTCCCCGCCTCAGCCCAGAGAGCGCGGGAGCTGACGCCTGCCTCCTCTGTGCGCGGCCGAGCAGAGCCAGGGCTGCCCGCCGCGTGGTCGTGTCCAGCTCCGGTGCCAGGCCCCTGCATCGTGCTTGGGCCCGTTTTAGTGGCCTCGGGCTCCCTGAGTCCACGGGCAGGGCCGTGGCCCCCTGCTCCCAGGAGGGCAGTGGACAGGGTTTGGTCCTGGGTGGGCGGGGCCAGCAGCTGCCCCTCCCCTTCCCCTCAGCCTCTCTGACGCTCCCTGGGGCCGCGTCCCCCTCCTGCTTCCTCAGAGGCTCAGGCCGGGGCGTCCGGCGGTCACCGGGCCCTGCTTGGGGGAGAAGCCGGGCGTCGCAGGGGCCGACACATCTGGGTCTGTGCCGGCCACCGCCAGCCTCGGCGGGGTCTGCTCGGCCCTGACTCCGCTTCCCCACCTGGCCGCTGCCGCCTGTTGCGCCCAGGTCGCGCCCCTGGGGTGGCAGAGTCCCCTCGGCTTCGGAACCTCTGGTTCTGCGCCAGCATTTCCACTCGCGGCCGTGTGCACGCTCAGAGCAGCTTGGCCGCGCCGAGCGAGGGCAGCACACCCAGGCCGGCACCCGGCGCCCGCCCCCAAGCAGGTGCAGGCCCCGCCCCTGCAGAACGGGTGGGAGGGACACAGCCACCCTGTGCCTCCGCCTGCACCTGCCTGCTGTGTGAGCCGCGTGCGCACCTCAGGAGCCCCCGCCTGCGTGGAGACGTGGGCAGAGTCAGCCCGAGCTGCCGGGGAGCCAGCCGGGGTGCAGACCCGCAGCCGCCTCCCTCGGCTCTGCCGCCGCTGGCGTCTTAGGCTCCGCTTGTTCCCCTCCAGGCCGGGCTGTTCTGGGCCCGCACAACGGCGCCCTGTCACTGCGCCGGGCCGTCAATGGCTCCTTGTTCCCCAGCTGGACGGAGCCCCGCGGGGCTGGCCGGGCGGCGGGGGCCGTGGTGAGGCAGAGCCAGGAGCCGGCACGGGCGCACCTCCGCTCCTCCTGCCGTGAGCCCTGGCCCTGGGCGCGTGCCCCCTGCCCGGCCCCGGCCCCGGGGCGATGGGGGAGGGGCCCACGTGGGGCTGACGGCCCCGTCCTTCCCTTCCCAGCAAGTGAAGCTGGAGGAGTTCGGGCGGCCCAAGATCGACGGGGAGCTGAAGGTGCGGTCCATAGTGAACCACACCAAGCAGGACAGGTGAGCCCTGGGTGAGCGGGGACTCTGTGCCGAGGGTGGCGACACAGCAGCCACGCTGGGCTGGGCGGGGCTGGGAGCCATGCCCAGGAGACCCCAGTGCTTTATTGCAGAGTGGCTGCTGGGGACGGTGAGCGAGGGCTGGGGCGCGGCAGGTTTGGGGCCTCGTAGGGGAGCGGGACTGGGAGGGAGCCCAGGCCCGACAAAGGCCCCACCAGAGCCTCGGGTCACTGGAGCTGGGCCGCGCAGGGCTTCCTGGAGGAAGCTGGTGTGTGCCTGGGGGGCAGGAGTACGGGCCAGCCCTGGTGGGGGGAGGGGCTCCTGCCACGGAGCCCGGGCAGCCGCTGGCCTCGGCACAGCTCCCAGGCGCTGGCTCGGGCCGCCCCGTGCACGGGCAGGTCCTGCAGCGGCGTTTGAGCCGTGCTGACGACCCCGGCGCCGCCCGGCCAGGTACCTCTTCCTGTTCGACAAGGTGGTGATCGTGTGCAAGAGGAGGGGCTACAGCTACGAGCTGAAGGAGGTCATCGAGCTGCTGTTCCACAAGATGACCGACGACCCCATGAACAACAGGGACATCAAGAAGGTGCGGCGGCCCGGGGCCCAGAGGAAGTGGAGCTCAAGCCCACTCCGGTCCCGGCCAGGGTCCCCGGGCCCGGTCCTGCCCAGGGCGTGGGCACAGCAGGGTCCCAGCGCCCCACGGAGGAGGCTCAGGGCCCCTCAGCCTTGGCTTTCGACCGTGGCCAGCCCGGCTCCAGCCCATGTCGCCCCTTAGCGAGCCGCCATTCCTCAAGTGCCCGGGAGGGGCGGGCGCTCTGGCTCTGGCTGATGGGGCAGGGGGCAGGGGCAGGGCAAGGGGACCGTGGCAGGGGCAGGGGCAGGGTAAAGGGACTGTGGCTCTTCGGGATGGGGGCCTGGCCGCAGGGTTCAGCTGAGACTCTGCACACAGCACTGCAGTACCTACTGTGCACAGCACCGGGCCGGGAGCCGGCCATAGCAGGTGCGGTGGGGGTGCAGGCCCAGCCCAGAGGCAGAGACCGCACTGGTCCCAGAGAAGTGGCCTGGGGTCCCAGCCTCCCTTGCCGCCCCCTCCCCGGGCTGCGGTGCCCCACCCCGGGCTGGGCGGAGCCTCATAACCACCTTCTCTCCCCTCCCCCCTCATGCTTCCCAGTCTCACGGGAAAATGGTAAGCACCTGGCCCCTCCCCACCTGCTCCCGGCACCGGCGCCTGGCGCAGGCCCTTCCTGCCCGAGCTGGGCCGGGGGCTCCGGGTGGGCCCGAGAGGGCCCGGCCACGGTTTCCGCCCTCTTCCTCCCCCGGCCACGGCTCCGCCCTCTTCCTCCCCTGGTGTCTCGGTCGGGAAGATGACGGCACAGAAGCCTTGCCCGTGCCGCAGGGCGGGAGGAAGCCCCACGCCAGAGGGGCTGCTGGGCTCCGGCCTCCGCCCTTTGTCCCCGCCTCGTGCCCGGCCTGGCTGGGGGCTCCCGGGCCCGTGGCCGCCCTCTGCCTTCACAGGTGCAGAGAAGGGAGTTCCCGTGGCGTCAGTCCCGGTTAGGGGGTGGAGGTGACAGGCAGCCCTGGGGAGGGCCCTGGCCGAGCAGCGGTGACCTCCGCTGGGGGCGCGTCCTTGGGGGCAGGGTCCCAAACACCTGCCTGCACAGGGGCACAGGCAGACAGCGGGGCATCCTTGCACACACACACACACACACGCCACGCCCGAGTGCGTGTGCACAACACGGCAGGACACGTGTGTGTTCAGGCACCAGCACACACACGTACCGCATGCACGCGCACGCGCGGGAGCACTGTGCGCCTGGACACGGGTGCACGGGCGTAGACGCCCGTAGCACACGCAGGAGACCCACGGGCGTGGGCACACACGGGCTGGCACGTACACTCCCGGCGCTGCGGGAGCGAGTGCGTGCACACGTGAGGGGCCTGTGCGCACGCGTGGTGCCGTGGCAAGCGAGCGTGTGGCTGCCCCGCAGTGGTCCTACGGCTTCTACCTGATCCACCTGCAAGGGAAGCAGGGCTTCCAGCTGTTCTGCAAGACGGAGGACATGAAGAGGAGGTGGATGGAGCAGTTCGAGATGGCCATGTGAGCGGGCGGGGCCACGGGGAGGGGCGGGGCCACAGGAGGGCGGGGCCATGAGGAGGGGCCATGTGAGCAGGGGCGGGGCCATGGGAGGGGGCGGGGCCATGTGAGCGGGGCGGGGCCATGCGAGTGGGGGCGGGGCCATGTGAGTGGGGCGGGGCCATGTGAGCAGGGGGGGCAGGGGTGGGGGGGCCATGTGAGTGGGCGGGGACGGGGCCCTGGGGACCCTGGGCAGGAGGGCAGGGGGAGGAGGGGGCTGAGAGACTCGTGCCAGGGGCCCGCGGGGCCTGCCCTGCCTCCGGGGCTCCTCTAAAGGGGCCTCCCGCAGCAGCCCTGGGCACCACCAGTCTGTAAACTGGGGGGGGGGGCAGATGGAGATGGGAGAGGCTGGGGCTGGGTCGTTGCCGGCCGGGTCACAGGGGCCTTGGCTGGCAGAGCCCCAGGCGGCTGCTCCCCTGCCCCCGGTTTCCGTTGCGGACAATGGCCAGAGTGGCGGGAGTGTCTTCTCACTGCACGGAGCCCCGCCCTGCCCGCCTGGCCTGCATCCCTTCATGGGGCCCCTGACCGACATCGCGGTGTGGACAGAGTGTGGACGCCGGCACAGCCCGGAAGGACCACAGGGTGCCCAGCGTGGACTGGAGCTCAGCGTCTGTCTGGACTTATGAAGTTCAAGTGGCTGTGGTCGGCCCCTTCCTCTGGGGGGCGTCCCGAGACCCCCAGGGATGCCTGAAGCCGCGGTTGGGCCGAGGCCTCCGTCAGCAGTGCCTCCCCCTGCACCTGGTGCCTGACAGCACCAGCTGTAGTGACGGGCACCTGTCAGTCACACGACGGGCACCTGTCAGTCACACGACAGGCACCTGTCAGTCACACGACGGGCACGCGCGGGGCCCAGAGACGCCAGAACAGCCACCTTCTGGAAGGTTCTCCCGGGCCGGCACTGCCGCGTCTCGAGGCTTCTGTTGCGGGCGGGAGCCCGCCCTGTGCCGGGGCCCCTGACGCCCTGACGTCCGGTGGTTCGCGGGGCTCGGGGCCCCTGTGACGGCGGCTCCTGCTCTGTGCTCCCGCCAGGTCCAACATCAAGCCGGACAAGGCCAACGCCAACCACCACAGCTTCCAGATGTACACGTTCGACAAGGCCACGAGCTGCAAGGCGTGCAAGATGTTCCTTAGGTGTGCCCCCCCCCCGGGCTCCGCGGGCCGCGTGTCTCAGATGGAGCGGGTGGGGGCAGGGCGCCAGGCTGGGCAGGAGGGGGCTCCTCGCTCGGAGTGCGCCGGCTCAGCCCCGCCCCGCCCTGTGCAGGGGCACTTTCTACCAGGGCTACCTGTGCACCAAGTGTGGGCTCGGCGCGCACAAGGAGTGCCTGGAAGTGATGCCGGCCTGCAAGATCAGTGAGTGCCCGGCCCCCGGCCCCCGGCCCCGCTCCCCTCGCCCCGCTGTGTCCTCGGCACCCCCCCCCCCCCGCAGCCCGGCCTCCCGCGCATTCTCCCGCAGGCCGGGGTCGAGGTCAGGAAAGCGGGGCTCAGAGGGGAGACCCCGGCCTCAGGTCCCACGCGGGAGGGGTCCCATCTTCTGCCTCTCCCTCTCCCACAAGCCCCGCCCCAGGCCTGTCCACCTGCCCACACCCCTGCCCACACCCCTGTCTACACACCTGCCCACACCCCTGTCTACACCCCTGCCCACACCCAGTCGTCTTCTAGTCCTCTCTTCTTGATGCTCCAGAGGACTTCAGACGGGTCACAGAAAATGAAATTGGAACTGAGTTTCCCTTGCTTATTTGAGAGCCGGGGCGAGCGCTCCCGTCCGCTGCTGAGCTCCCCAGATGCCGGCCGTGGTGGGGCCGGGCCAGCCGGAGCAGGAGTGGGAGCTGCAGCCGGGTCTTCGCGGGGGGGGGGGGGGGGGGGGGGCGGCAGGGACCCACGTGTGAGCCAGCGCTGCCGCTCCGGGGTGCCGCTCTGCGGGAAGCTGGAGCAGGAGCTAGGGCTGGCCTGGAACCCGGCACCCATGGCCTTGAGCCCGGCACCCCCAGCCTGGAACCCGGCACCCATGGCCTTGAGCCCGGCACCCCCAGCCTTGAGCCAGGCACCCCCAGCCTTGAACCCGGCACCCACGGGTTAACCGCTGTTCTGAGAATTTTATTTTGGTGCAAAGAAGACAAGCCCTGAGACCACACACAGTTTCCATAACAGGACCCTGGGTGTAGGAGGGGCCTCTCGGAGCCCCGCCCCAGCAGGCCTCAGCTGGATCCCAGGGGGGTCCCCTCCGCTGGGGGCCGCAGCCCCTGCCCCAGCTGCTCCGGGCGGCGCCTCAGGCTGTGTCCTCCCCCGGGGCCTTGCCTGTGGCTGGTGCCAGGGCGGTGCCTGTTCCGTGGGAGGTGCCCACCGCACTGCCCGGCCCACCCAGGCCCAGGGGGCTGTGTGCACCCAGGGTGGGGTCGGACCTGCGCTGCTGAGATCTTGCTGTGTGCATGCGTGTATGTGTATGAGAGTATGCACGTGTGTCCACACATTCGTGTGCATGTGTGTGCGTGTGAGTATACGAGTGTGTCCGTGCACACGTGTGTACATGTGTGAGTATACATGCATGTACATGTGTGTGCATGTGTATGGGAATATACACATGTGTCCATGCATTCGTGTGTGTTTGTGTGCATGTGTGTCCGTGTGTATGGGAGTATATGCGTGTGTCCATGTGTTATTGTGCACATGTGTGCATATGTGTGTATGTCCATGTGTGTATGGGAGCATATGCGTGTGTCCATGCATTCATGTGCATATGTGTGCATGTGTGTGTACATGCATGTGTGTCTATGTGTTTATGGGAGTGTATGCATGTGTCCATGCATTCATGCGTGTGCATGTATGTGCATGGGAGTATATGTGGGTGTCCATGCATTCGCGTGTGTTTGTGCACATGTGTGTACATGCATGTGTACACGTGTGTGGGAAGTATGCTGTGTCCATGCATTCGTGTGTGTGCACATGTGTCCATGTGTGGGCGTGTGCATGTGTGTGGTGGGAGGGTCCTCTCAGCTCTGCAGGTGGGCAGAGGAAGCTCAGCACCGTGTGTCTGAGACACTGTGGCACAGGGGCGTCCCTGCGATGGCTCCTTAGCCCCTGCCCCTGGCAGGCATTGCTAATCAACTGCAGAAAGCTCCCCTTGCCCCCCCCCCCCAGAGTGGCCCATGCAGGAAGCCTGTTTGCCACCTCGGGCCAACCCCTGCCCGAGAGCTCCAGCCGCCCCAGGTCCAGAGCTCGGGGTCCGTGGTAGAAGCCGAGAGACTTGCACAGCTGCTCCCCAGTCCACGCCTCTGTGACCCCCCGAAACCAGCCGCCGTGTGGTGCCCCTCGTGGAGCTGGGCCCGGTCCCACTGCCGTGGTCAGGGGCCCTGCTGCTGTAATCTTGGGGGGCCCCGCTGCCGTGGTCTGGGACCCCCGGTGCTGTGGCCAGGGGCTGGGGTCTGGGACCCCCAGTGCTGTGGCCGGGGGCCGAGGCTGGGGTCCGCCTAACTCTGCTTTGCTTTGTTTGCAGCGTCTTCTGCAGACCTGGTAAGTCCTCGCTGAGCCCTGAGGGAAGCCCCATTGTCCTGCCCGCCCAACCCTGGGGGCTCCCCACGCCTTCCATCCTCCCATCCACGCCCCGTGGCTCCACCACAACCATGGGCGTGGCTCTGACCTCCCCAACCCCCACCTGGTTCAGTCCACGGTTTGGCTGAACTGGGGACGGAGTCCCTGTGGCTACTTCTAGGGGAGGGGTTTCGTGCCCCCTTGAGTTTCGGGTCCTGTCACTCACCAGCACCCAAGGCCCCTCGAGCCTAGGGTCCAGAGGGAAGGGGAACCTGGCGCCAGGCAGGGTGTGGTCAGGGCGGGCTTCCTGGAGGAGGTGGGGCAGCCCTGAAGTTCAGAGTGGGCTGTCCCACGGGGAAACAGCGCCATACGTGCCGTGCCTGTGGGGTCGGGCTGTGCCCTGTGCCCCGCCCCTGCCTTGCGCCTCCTCTGTGGGGGGAGGGGTCATGGTGGGTCCAGCGGCTAAGCGCCTCCCTCCCTCATCTCTACTGTCCATCTTTGTCCTCACAGGACTCCTCCGGAGCAGGGCCGGGTGAGTGCCGGACGCGGGCACCTGGGAGGCGGGTGGGGCTGCATCGCGAGCGGCCTGAGCCCCTGCAGCCCCAGTGCTGTCCCCCCCCTTCACGTGAGGGCTCCCGGCACAGCTCGGGAGGAAACCACGGCGAGTGCCGTCTACACAGCACCGCGTCTGAGTGCGAGAGCTGCTGCCCTGGCGGTGCCCAGTGTCGGTGTCCTGAGACCGGGCGCCCGGGGAGGCCTGGGGTGGGGGCCGTGGGGGCGTGGGCCCCTGGAGGCCGAGGCCAGCGACTCGGCTCGGTCCAGGCTGGGCTGGAGCCCCCGAGCGAGCCGCCCCTCCCGCTGCTGCCCGCAGGTCCCAAGATGGTGGCCCTGCAGAATTACCACGGCGTGCCGGCCCCTCCCGGGAAGGCCCCGCTCACCTTCCAGACCGGGGACATCATCGAGCTGCTGCGAGGGGACCCCGAGGCTCCATGGTGGGAGGTGCGTCCTGCAGCCCCGCCCCCACCCCACCCCGACTCCCTCCTTGCCCAGGCGGCCCCACGGGTGCGCTGCTGGCGTTGGAGACTCGGGCGCTGGGCGGGGGGTGCAGGAGGCCGGGCCCTGCTCTTGGTGCCCCCAGCCCCGCCCCGGGCGTCCGCTTCCCGGTGGCTCTGCACAGCTGCCCTGCAGGGGTGAGGTAGGAGGCAGAGTCTGCCTCCGGTCTTCTGGGCGAGGGGCCGGGGAGAGCCAGGGCAGCCTAGCCCATCCCAGCTGGGTCCCGGGCCCTGTGCTGATACAGGTGGGAGGGGCCGGGAGGTGGGGCTCCGAGGGTCTCTGTGTTCTCTCCTGTGGAATGGGTGTGCCCTCGCCCACCCGCCGTCACCCACCCACCGTGTCCCCCCCCCCAGGGCCGGCTGCTGCAGACCAGGAAGTCGGGGTATTTTCCCAGCTCGTCCGTGAAGCCCTGCCCGGTGGATGGGAGGGTGAGTCCTTCCCCATGGAAGCTTCCGGAACATCGTGGCCAGGCTGTCCGTGCTGGGTGACCCCGGAGTGGAGGGGCGGGGGCTGGGGTGATGTCGTGTGTGTGCAGGGCCTGGCCATGGCAGGCGTGTGCCTGGGTGAGGGGCGGGTCCCCAGCTCCCCGCGGGGGGCCTGTCCAGCCCTGGCCCCGTGGGCCGGCCAGCGGCTCTGCATGGGGAGGGAGTCGTGAGGACTAAGGGCGCCTTGCACAGGTCCTGGGACTGGCAGGGTGGGGGCAGGGGGTAGAGGGTCGCTCACCCCCTCCCTGGGCCCCAGCTTCCTGGGTGCATGGGGTGAGCAGGGGCACAGGTGGTGTCTGAGGACCCCCAGGCTGTGGGTGGGGGAGGGAGCTGGGGCCGGGCAGAGGCCAGGCTCCCAGGAGTGGCTGTGTCTCTGGATGGCGCCCTCACCCCGGGTCCCTTCCGGGGCTCCGGAGGCCTCCAGCCGTGGGTGAGACGTGGCCACAGAGAATCCCGCACCCCCGTGCTCCCCCTCCCATGGGGTTACGTGCAGCTCCTGGTGGCTCCTCATTCATTCATTCTGCGAATCAGTCGTTCATTCCATCAAACCTGAGTGGAAGGCACCCGATCGTGCCCTTGGGGCCCTCAGGGGGCGGGGGGGGCGGGGCTGAGCCCACGGGCGGTCCCGGCCCTGTGCAGCTGGTGGCACTCACAGTGAGCCCTGTGGCCCCCGCACTGTGGCCGGTGCCCGCGGGGACATAACACAGGTGTGTCTGCTCCCCAGCCGCCCGTCAGCCGGCCGCCGTCCCGGGAGATGGACTACACTGCCTACCCCTGGTGAGTGGCTCCTGGCCCGCGGTGGGTGTGGGCGTCCGGGGCCCCTGTGTGGGGGGCTGTGCCCCCCGCCCCTGAGTCTAGGAGCATCCCCAGGGTGGCTGAGCCCGGGGACTCCCAGGCCCCGCCTCCCCCCTCGGTTCAGATGGGGGTGCTCAGGCCATTTTTCAGTGCGGTCGTAACGGATTGTGGGAAAGCAGGGAACATGAGCCAGGCATCATGGGGGGTGCGGCCACCTGACAGCTGCCCAGCGTGCAGGGGACGGGGGCGGGGTCTGGCGGCCCAGACACGCGTCAGCCTGGGTCCCCTTGGCACCTCTGGTGACAGTGACAGGCGGCCCCGCGCGACCACACGGATAGCGGACAGCAGCCCGACGAGGACTCAGGCCTCGTCCCCAGGCTGGGCTGCGTCTGCACGGGCTGGCCACGGCTGCCCGGTGCCTCGACGTGCCCGGCGCATCTGTCCCGTGCACGTCCACCCTGCCCTGCACTCCGGCAGCCCGGGACCCGCCTGCGGTTTCCCTTCGGAGACCGACAAGCAGAAATTGGGTTTCTAGTGTCGGTTCTACCGTGGTTGCACAGAATGTGTGTTTTTGAAGGTTTGCTTGTTTTGAAAGACCGACAGAGAGGGAGGGACAGAGAGGTCTTCCGTCCTTGGGTCACTCCCGGAGTGGCTGCAACAGCCCGGGCAGGGCCAGGCTGAAGCCAGGAGCCTGGAACTCCATCCGGGTCTCCCACTCGGGTGCGGGGGCCCAAGCACTTGGGGCATCCTCCACTGCCTCCCAGAAGCATCAGCAGGGAGCAGGATAGGAAGTGGAGCAGCCGGGACTTGAACCGGCGCCTGTAGGGGATGCCGGCACTGCGGGCGGTGGCTTTACCTGCTACACCACAGCGCCGGCCACAGGGTGCCGTGTCAGGAACGTGCCAACTCCTGCCGAGGAAGTGCCGGGGTGGCAGTGTGCCCGGGGGAGCCTGCCACGGCTCAGGGTGTGGACGCCTGAGGTGGAGGTGGAGGGGTTCTCCCCCAGCCCTCTACGGCCCCTGCAGCAGGGGGCGGGGGCGCCGCTGACTGTCCGTGTGCTCCGTGCTCTCCGCTCCGGGTGTGGACAATGCTTGCTGGGGAAGTGTGGCCGCATGGAAGCGGCACTGAGCAGGTCTGGGGTGCGGGGAGCAGCCCAGTGCACCTGCCGGGCGGCCCCCAGAGAGCTCCGCTCGTGCCCGGCCCCCCTCCACGCCGTGCCCTTCATGCCCCCCCACTCCATGCCCCTCATGCACGGCCCAGCGGGGAGCAGCCCAGTGCACCTGCCGGGCGGCCCCCAGAGAGCTCCGCTCGTGCCCGGCCCCCCTCCACGCCGTGCCCTTCATGCCCCCCCCACTCCATGCCCCTCATGCACGGCCCAGCGGGGAGCAGCCCAGTGCACCTGCCGGGCGGCCCCCAGAGAGCTCTGCCCGTGCCCCCCTCCCCGTGCCCTTCGTGCACAGCCCATCCCCCTTCCCTGCCCCTCGCTGCAGGTTTGCGGGCAGCATGGAGAGGCAGCAGACCGACAACCTGCTCAAGTCCCACGCCAGCGGCACGTACCTGGTCAGGGAGCGGCCCGCCGAGGCGGAGCGCTTTGCCATCAGCATCAAGTACGTGGCGGCCCCGGGGGTGCAGGAGGCCCCTCCATCCTGGGCCTGCTGGCGGGCGGTGCGGGGAGGGGGTGTCACCTCTCGCCCAAGCCTTTCGGAAGGAGCCCTGGAGTTAGCCCAGGACACACACTTGTGAGCCCTGGGGGCTGGGCTGGACCAGGTCAGGGGCAGGTGGAGACCCCGCCAAGGACTTCCCAGCAGCCCCACGGATGGGACGCGAGGGCAAAGGGCCCAACCTGGCGGCTGGGGGCCCTCGGAGAACTTAGGGGGCTGCTGCTGTCTGTGGCTCCGGCCAGCGGCCCTCTGTCCCCGCATCCTCCCGCCGCACACACCCCCCACCCTGCTGGAGCCGCCCCCACCCCCCACAGAGGGCCACAGACTGTTCAGAGACAGGCCCTGGCTGGCCACGGGCAGGAGACTCCGGCCAGTGACCGGAGCGTGGGGCCCGCCCCGGCCTCGCATGCAGGGAAGCCTCCTGCGTGCTGGCCAGGGCGGACCTGGGACCTGGGGCATGTCAGCCTGGGCGTGGGGACTGCAGGGTCAGAACCAGCACAGGAAGCGAGCAGGCTCCTGGCGGGACATGGGGTGCGGTGGCAGGTGTCCCTGTGCGGCCAAGCGGGGCTCTGGGCGTCACGGAAGCACCTCGGGCCCTCGGGCAGGTGCTCGCAGGCCCCCCGGTCCTGAACACGCGGCCGCCCCGTCTCTCACTCCCAGCTCTGCTCCTCTCCTTCTCTGGACCCCCGTGTCCTCCACATCTGCCCCCAGGGGTCCTGGGTCCCCTGAGTCCCCAGTGACTGGGCAGGGGTGCAAAAGGTCCTGCCCCCACCCCACACCAGGGCCGGGTCCCCCCTCCCAAACTGCTGCTGAGGGAGGAGACCCCAGGAACAAACGCACTGGCTCAAAGCGCGTGGAGCAGCGGCCGTGCCGGCAGTGACCCAGGGCTGGACACGGCTAAGCCTGGTGGGCAGCGCCTGCCCTGCCAGGCGGCCAGAGCACCCTAAGGGGTGTGGCCATCAGGGTGGGCCCCCAACAGCGAGGCCCCCCTCAGCGAGGCCCGCGCGTGCCCTGGGAGGAGAGGCCAGCAGGCGGCCCGAGGCCAGGCAGGGTGCAGAACACTGCCCCCCTGGTGGGCGTGGCCAGGGCCCCCAGTGGCGGCCCCTAAGCCCCGCCCTGGGGGAGCACGCGGGGCGCTCACACCCCGGCCGCCCCGACATCGGCAGGAAGGACTCGGCTTGCTGAGCAGTGCTTCACCTCTCAGCTCTGTTGGGGGTCAGAGCGGCCCTGCAGTGCCCGTGAGTGTGGGCTGTGGCGAGCCGTGGGGACAGCGGTCTGCCGTCTCCCTGCCCGGCCTGCTGCTGGCCGCCAGGCCACTGGGTGCGGGGGGAGCCGTGAGGACCGCAGGCGGCCGGCTTCCTGGGCACGGGGGAAGGCCAGCACCGAGGCCTGGGTGAACGTGAACTTGGATCCTCTGAGCAGCCACCGAGCTGGAGCCAGAGGTGCCACGGTGGCCGGGCGGGAGGAGGGTGCTCCCGGGACCGAGAAGCAAACCCGCTAGGGCTGGGGTGCGGGAGCCGCACTGCACAGGGAGGGGGCTCGGGATGGGCCCCCAGGGGCTCCCACAGCCGGCGCAGGACCTGTTCTGTCACTGGAGCCTGGGACCAGGCTACTGCACAGAGAGGGTCCCCTGGCCACTGTGTCACATGTGGCAGAGAGGTAGAGGGGACGGGCCACTGCAGGAGCTCCATGGCAGGGGTGGCCTCGCTCACAGCAGCTGCTCCCCTGGGAGCTAACCCAGACCCGGGAGCCCCTCCCCACACACCTTGTCCGTCTGTGCCTGGGGGGTGGAGCCCCGGGACCTCAGGACTTCCCACAAGTGCACCACAAACGTCCTCCGCGCTAGCATCACCCCACTGGGGCCACGTGCAAGCCACGGCTGGGCAGGGGGTGGGGCTGGATTGGAAGTGTGAGGACAGGAGGGGGTGTGGCCGGGAGCGGGGTCACCCCGGCTGGGACTGAGCCTGGCCCCGTGCGTGCCCAGGTTCAACGACGAGGTGAAGCACATCAAGGTGGTGGAGAAAGACAACTGGATCCATATCACGGAAGCCAAGAAGTTTGAGAGCCTCCTGGTGCGTGAGCCGGGCCCTGCTTCCCACCCCGCCCCGCCCCACCGCAGCGCCCATGCGGCCTCCCCTGCCCCAGCCCCGGGCCAGCAGCCCCTGCCCGGTGTAGACGCCCCGGAAATGGGTCTCTAAGGCCCCTGGGAACAGCTGGGGCTGTGGCTCAGCCAAGACTTGGGACTCCCGATGCCCAAGGCTGCACATGGCTTGGCCCAGGCACTGGCCCCCAGTGTCAACCTCCCAGTGGCACGGCACACTCTCGAGCCGTCGACAAAGCACCCCAGCCCCTGGTTCACCCCTCCTCCCTGGCTCGCCAATGCTGAGCTCTGTCCTCACCCGGCCGGCACGCGGTAGAGGCGTGGTTCCCCGTGGCTGGTTTCCAGCGATGGCCGTTTCTCAATGGCACATGCTGCGTGTGCTGAGGACGTGGGAGCAGAGCGTCCGAGCCCTGAGCTCCCCACCACCACCATGCTGCCGTCATCCCAGCAGCGACCCCACCAAACCGAAGCCAGCGTGCACGTGTGGGCGTGTGGCTCCGTGCCGTGTGTCCGCTCCTCTGAAAAGCAGGGCCGGGCCAGGCTGGGCCTGGTGTGCCAGGGAGCCGCCTGGGCTATGACACTGGGGTCCCGGTGCAACCAGGCGCTTCTTGCACGGGTGTGCGGGGCCCTGGGGTGTTCCTCTGCAGAGGCCGCCCCGTCTGCCCCGGGGCCAGTCTTGGCTTCCCCCACATCATTTCACAGCATCTGTCTGGGCAGTCCCTGGGGCTGAGGTCTTCAAGAAGCCCACCACCCCTGTGGGCGGGATGTAGGGAGGAGCAGAGGGGCGTGCTGGGGGCCGTCTCCCAGGCTTGACCCCGCGAAGGTGGGGGAGAGAGGCCAGGGGGCCGGCGGGCTGCCTGGAGGAGGCGGTGGACCGAGCGCTGCCCCCTGCAGGAGCTGGTGGAGTACTACCAGTGCCACTCGCTCAAGGAGAGCTTCAAGCAGCTGGACACCACGCTCAAGCACCCCTACAAGTGCCGGGAGCGCGCCGCCCCCCGGGCCTGCAGCCGGGCCCCAGGTAACGCCCGGGCCGACCCCACGCCCGCGCTCCCCTGGGGACCCTCCCCTGGCCCCCGTCGCAGGCCTGCCCCGCTCTCAGGGACACAGGCCAGGAACCCCCCCTGCCCCGGCCCCCGGGAAGTGAGGCGCCCCCACCCCCACCCCCACCCCAGCCCCGGGGAGTGAGGCGCCCCCACCCCCATCCCGGCCCCGGGGAGTGAGGCGCCCCCACCCCCACCCCCACCCCCACCCCAGCCCCGGGGAGTGAGGCGCCCCCACCCCCACCCCGGCCCCGGGGAATGAGGCGCCCCCACCCCCACCCCGCGCCAGGGCCGTCTCGCGCTGCCCCTGCACCCTGCGGGCCACGCGGCTGACTTGCTACCTGCTCTGTGTTGCTGCTTTGTCATGGGCTCCGCCCAGAGGGCAGCGTGGGTGGTCCTCACGGGACCCCTGCACTTGCCGTGGCCACCAGTGGGAGAGCACAGGGCCTGTTTGCAGAGGGGACCCCAAGCTCAGGGCCGCCGCGTGGCTTCCAGCCCAGGCCTCTGTCCCCTGTGCACGGGGACCGCGGGGCTGTGGGCCACACGGGGCGGGCAGGGCAGGAGAGGAACCGGGCCTTGAGTGAGCACCTGCTGGTGTCCGGGCGGGGTGGGAGGAGGTGGCCCGGCTGCTCTGGGCGGGGCTCTGGGGGCCTGCTCTGTCCTGCTGCTGGCTCGGCCCCTCAGGGCTCAGCCCCCGCGGCCCGCGGCCGCCTGGACGCCCCGCTGCTGCCTCACGCGCGCTCTCGCCTCTTCGCAGCCTCCTGCGCCTCCTACAACTTCTCTTTCCTGAGCCCGCAGGGCCTCGGCCTTGCTCCTCAGGGCCCCTCCGCTCCCTTCTGGTCAGGTACCCGCCATTGCTCTGTGTGGGGCCCCCGGCCCGGGCCCGGCGTGGGCTGGGGGAGGGAGGGCTGGGAGGTCCCCCGGGGACCTGTCACGCTCTGGCCGTGCCTGCCTCGATGCACACGTCCTCCCCGGCTGCTGTCCCTCGTGGCCGCTCGAGGACTCAGTGGAGAACAGGCCGGCGGCCGCCCCGCAGAAGCCTTGTGCGGCTTGGGTGTGGGGCTGACGGCCGGCTCTGCCCCTGCCACGTGCCCGGCTCTGCCCCCGCCACACTGCACGGACGGCTCTGCCCCCGCCGCCTGGCCAGCTGCCGCCTGCGCCTCCCCAGCCTGCATCCTCCTCGCCTCTCCCTGGGGACTTCCGGTGCCAGGCTGGGCTGGGGGGGCTGGGTCTCCCGTGGGCTGTGGGACCTCAGCAGCCGGCACAGTGGCTCCTGCTCTTGTCCCTGTGAATGCACCCGTCGCCTGCGACGGCTGCCCAGGGCCCTGGGGCTGGAGCCAGCTCGTCTCTTCTCTCGGGACACATAGGTCCAGGCATCCGGGGTGGGGGACTAGCACAGCACAGGTGCCCTCCCAGCCCTGGCAGGCCCCGCCCCCTGCAGCCGGCTGATCTCCCCCAACAGTGTTCACGCCGCGGGTCATCGGCACGGCGGTGGCCAGGTACAACTTCGCCGCCCGGGACATGCGGGAGCTCTCGCTGCGGGAGGGGGACGTGGTGAAGATCTACAGCCGCATCGGCGGGGACCAGGGCTGGTGGAAGGGCGAGACCAACGGACGGGTGAGCAGCCAGCCCCAGCCCGCCGGCCCCCACCCGCAGACCCGGCCACCTGCCCTGTGCCGGGCACCCTGCGACCCGGTCTCCCTCATCCTCACGGCACCCAGAGGTCCAGGGCTCACGGGAAACTGAGGCCCCAGCCGCTCACCATGAGCCCCAGGAATCGGCCACGTGGGTCAGATGTGGACCCCGGCCCCCAGACTGCCTGTGCCTGGCCCTGCCTGGGCTCCCCTGGTGGCCGCTGCAGAGATGGGTGCTGTGGCCGATTTCAGGTCACACCCAGGTGCGCGAGCCCCAGAGCAGGAAGGCCACAGGACTGACAGCAGGGCCTGGTGTCCTTGCCGGCTCCTCCTGCCGTCCTCCAGGCCCAGGACTGGCCCAGTGAGGGAGGGGGGCCTGCCATGTTCCTGCCCGCTGAGGTGGGAGGGGCTGGTCATATCCCCACCCTCTGAGTGAGCTAGGAGGGTCCTGTCAAATCCCTGCCCTCTGGGGTGGAAGGAGCCTGTCATTTCCCCACCCTCTGAAGTGGGAGGGTCCTGTCAAGTCCCCGCCCTCTGAGGTGGGAGGGGCCTGTCATGATCCTGCTCACCCTAAGATTCTGGAAAACCTCACAGCCCCTTGAACCCAGCCCCTCATCCGGACCCCCGGGTGGTGCCCCAGCTCTGTCAGCACCCACCTGATGGCACCAGCGCTCTGTGAGCCGCCAGTGGAAAGCCCGTGGGCAGGTGCACCGGGCAGTGGAGGGGGAGGGTGGAGGGGGAGGGCCCATTGGCCTCCAGTGCCAACCAGGAAGTTGCCCAGGGGCAGGTGCCGGTCAGCCTCCGTAGCCTGGGCCTGCCCCTGGAGGACCTCAGCTCTGACCCGTTTCCTGCCCATCCGCCTCCGGGGGTGAGGGCTCTGAGTCCCAGGCAGGGACCACACGGTGGCCCCGTGTCACCGTGTCACTGCGCACCAAGCACCAGCCCAGACGCGGTGTCTGCACCACTACTTTGAGCCTCGCGGCTACTCCTGTGCACCTGGTGCTGTCGGCCTCAGGAGATGGTCCCCTCTGGTCTGGAGTCCTCCTGCGGTGTCAGATGACGCCGGCTTTCCCTGAGTGGCGGCTCTGTGGGCAGACTTTCCCCCTGTGCTGTTTTTCTGTCTCCTGTTTGGAGTGAGTCTCTTACGGGTCTTGGGGTTTCCTGAAGCCGTTGTCTGAATCGATGCGTGTGGCTCATTTACATTTAGTGTAATTCCCAGGCCGTGCGGGGCTGAGTCCCTCATCTAACTGCTCCTCCCTGGCTTGCCTTCCGTGCCTGCTCTTGGGTTAATCAGCATCTTTTTTCTCTGCACACCCTCCCTTGGCTGGTTTCTGCACCTGAGACGGTGCAGGGTGTGCGCTGACTTCCTGTCGCCTGTCCCAAGTGAGCAGTTATCCTAATTCCCAGACAGGGTGGGGACCCCGGGGTCCCACGCTTCTCCTGGCCGTTCTGCAGATGCCGTCCTGGCTCTGGGCTCTGTCGTGTTCACCCCGGAGGCCTGGAGTCTGCTCACTCGGGGTCACGCGTCCTGGCTTCCCCCAAGGCCACAGTCCTGCAGCCCGGCCCCCACTCTAGAATGTTCTCTGGTGTGAGTCAGCAGTGAGTATGTTTGCAGGTGTTGTTGGGTCTAAAAGCGTCTTTATATTTAATGTTGGCATTGTAAAATGTATCTTTTTAAAAACGATTTATGTGTTTGAAAGAATTATAGAGAGAGAGAGAGAGAAGGGAGACAGACAGAGATCTTCCATTGCTGGTTCACTCCCCAAATGGCTGCAACAGCCGGGGCTGAGCAGGGGCCCAAGCACTTGGGCCATCTTCCACTGCTTTCCTAGGCCGTAGCAGAGAGCTGGATTGGAAGTGAAGCAGCCAGGACTTGAACCGGCGTCCACAAGGGATGCCGGCGCTTCAGGCAGAGGCTTGACCCACTGCGCCACAGCACCAGTCCTGCTGTTTGTAATGTTAATTCTGATATAATTTCAAATTTAGCCACACCCAAGACTTCTCTTATACACAAATGCGTGTCCTGTTTCCAAATGATTTGGCGCTTCCCCCCCCCCCACTTGGGGTGAACCCTGGCAGAAGTCCTATTCCTTTATCCCCATGTCTTCCCTGGGGTCCGGGACATTTCCATGGGGTCTAGCACGATTCTTCCATCTGCTGTCCATTCTAAATGTCACTGCTGGTCCCAGAGGGACTTGTGGGTGTTTGCTCGTGGGGCTGTGTCCTGCACTGTGTCTTGGGCTGTGTTCTGGGCTGTGTCCTGGGGCTGTGTCCTGCACTGTGTCCTGGGCTGTGTCCTGGGCTGTGTTCTGGGCTGTGTCCTGGGCTGTGTCCTGCGCTGTGTCCTGGGGCTGTGTCCTGCACTGTGTCCTGCGCTGTGTCCTGCGCTGTGTTCTGGGCTGTGTCCTGCGCTGTGTCCTGGGCTGTGTCCTGGGCTGTGTCCTGGGGCTGTGTCCTGCGCTGTGTCCTGCACTGTGTCCTGGGCTGTGTCCTGCGCTGTGTCCTGGGCTCTGTCCTGCGGCTGTGTTCTGGGCTGTGTCCTGCGCTGTGTCCTGGGGCTGTGTCCTGCGCTGTGTCCCGGGCTGTGTCCCGGGCTGTGTTCTGGGCTGTGTCCTTGGATGTGTCCTGGGGCTGTGTCCTGGGCTGTGTCCTGCGCTGTGTCCCGGGCTGTGTCCCGGGCTGTGTCCTGGGCTGTGTCCTGGGCTGTGTCCTGGAGCTGTGTCCTGGGCTGTGTCCTGGGCTGTGTCCTGCGCTGTGTCCTGGGCTGTGTCCTGGGCTGTGTCCTGGGCTGTGTCCCGGGCTGTGTTCTGGGCTGTGTCCTGGGCTGTGTCCTGCGCTGTGTCCCGGGCTGTGTCCCGGGCTGTGTTCTGGGCTGTGTCCTGGGCTGTGTCCTGGAGCTGTGTCCTGGGCTGTGTCCTGCGCTGTGTCCTGGGCTGTGTCCTGGGCTGTGTCCTGCGCTGTGTCCTGCTCTGTGTTCTGGGCTGTGTCCTGGGCTGTGTCCCGGGCTGTGTTCTGGGCTGTGTCCTGGGGCTGTGTTCGGGGCTGTGTTCTGGGCTGTGTCCTGGGCTGTGTCCTGGGCTGTGTCCCGGGCTGTGTTCTGGGCTGTGTCCTGGGGCTGTGTTCGGGGCTGTGTTCTGGGCTGTGTCCCGGGCTGTGTTCTGGGCTGTGTCCTGCGCTGTGTCCCGGGCTGTGTCCCGGGCTGTGTCCTGGGCTGTGTTCTGTGCTGTGTCCTTGGATGTGTCCTGGGGCTGTGTCCTGGGCTGTGTCCTGCGCTGTGTCCTGCGCTGTGTTCTGGGCTGTGTCCTGCGCTGTGTCCTGGGCTGTGTCCTGGGCTGTGTCCTGCACTGTGTTCTGGGCTGTGTCCTGCGCTGTGTCCTGGAGCTGTGTCCCGGGCTGTGTCCTGGGCTGTGTCCTGCGCTGTGTCCTGCACTGTGTCCTGGGGCTGTGTCCTGCGCTGTGTTCTGGGCTGTGTCCTGGGCTGTGTCCTGGAGCTGTGTCCTGGGCTGTGTCCTGGGCTGTGTTCTGGGCTGTGTTCGGGGCTGTGTTCTGGGCTGTGTCCTGGAGCTGTGTCCTGGGCTGTGTCCTGGGCTGTGTCCTGGAGCTGTGTCCTGGGCTGTGTCCTGGGCTGTGTCCTGGAGCTGTGTCCTGCGCTGTGTTCTGGGCTGTGTTCTGGGCTGTGTTCTGGGCTGTGTCTTGGGCTGTGTCCTGGGCTGTGTCCTGGAGCTGTGTCCTGCGCTGTGTTCTGGGCTGTGTCCTGGGCTGTGTCCTGGAGCTGTGTCCTGGGCTGTGTCCTGGAGCTGTGTCCTGGGCTGTGTCCTGGAGCTGTGTCCTGCGCTGTGTTCTGGGCTGTGTCCTGGGCTGTGTCCTGGAGCTGTGTCCTGGGCTGTGTCCTGGAGCTGTGTCCTGGGCTGTGTCCTGGGCTGTGTCCTGGGCTGTGTCCTGGGCTGTGTCCTGCGCTGTGTTCTGGACTGTGTCCTGGGGCTGTGTCCTGGGCTGTGTCCTGGGCTTTGTCCTGGGCTGTGTGCAGTCCAGGGTCAGGAATCACTCACTCGTCATGGCTCTCTGTGATCTGGAACTTTCTCCGTCTTTGTCTCTCAGGGTTGGGCAGTGTGGGGCGAGTTTGAAGGCCAGGGGCGTTCCTGCCCTCGGTCTGGGCTTTAGCTGCTGCTCGGCGGCAGGAATGTGGCAGTGAGCATGTCGGGCGTGCCTGGTGATGGTGCAGTTGGTTAAGGTGGTATTTGCCAGGGCTCCTCCACCAATTAGCAGCACTCAAAGGATCGCGCCTGGGGGGAACTCGTGTCCTTGCCGGGGCAGTGGAACGTGGTGGTACTGGTGAGCCCTGCGGGGCATCTGGTCATCCCGAGACAGCGTCAGGTGCGCCGGAGGACGCACACAGGCTGCCGCGGCCGCTGTGACACCGCACACGGGGACTTGAGCGTCCTCGGCTCTCGGCATCTGCCCAGGGCCCGGGAGCCGGTCCCCCGAGCCACGGCTGTGCTCGGAGATCAGAGAAACTCTGTCCAGGGCTCCTCTCTCATGGTGGGAGGACGATCGGCCCCGGCCCTCGCGTCACCCACGCTGCCTCACGTGTGTCCTGTGCCGTCGGCCCATCTTCCAGCCTGCTAGCCGCCACCCCGCCCCGCCGTCTTCCGCTGCTGTCTTTCCCTGGGACTCTTCATTTCAATTGCTGTGTCTTCACTCCTAGCAGCTCTGACCCCGGCCTGCGGGTGGACGTGTGTCCCTTTCCTGTCAGGCTCCACGTCGCACTCGCCCACGCCCCTCAGTGGCCGTGGGTTGGTCGGGCGTCTCCTTCGTTGTTCTGTTTTGTTCTCGTCTTTGTCCTGTGCCAGTGGCGCGTGCAGGGCTTAGCGTTTCTCTGGCCACGGCTGCTGGGTTTCCCGGCCGCCCTCACCCAGGGCTGTGGCTCCTCCCCGGGCCCTAGCGCGCGGCCGGCCTGGCCCCGTCCCCTCTGTTTGCCGCCACGGGTGCCCTGCTGTCTGTTTCAGATCGGATGGTTCCCCTCGACGTACGTGGAAGAGGAGGGCGTCCAGTGATGGTGGAGCGTGGACAGGCCCCGTGGACCGTCCTGGGAGAGGCGCGGACGCCGTGCCTCGTGGAGGAGATACCCGCCAGCCTTCCAGTCCCGACCACCCACAGGGACGGGGGAGGTGTGCAGAGCCCTGCCCGGGAGCCGTCTGGGCGTCCGTCCGCCCGGGGAGGCGCTGCCTGTACATAGAGATGTGGGCCGGCCCGGCGCAGCCGCGAGTCTGGCTGGGCTGTGGTTCCCGCCACTGACGCTTTCCCAGGGGACGGCGAGGGGACCTTGTGCTCTCAGCCCCCACCCCCATTTTCCTGCTGCTCTCAGGGGGCCCTCGCTCCCTGGGGGGCCCACGGGACCAGAGCCAGGCTGTCTACTGTGGCTTCCGCAGCCCAGCTGTGCTGGGTAGAGGACGAGGGAGCCTGCAGGGGGACCCTCCGGTCACTCTGGCTTCCAGAACTTGCCCTCCTGGCCAGGCAGGCGGGCCGCTGCCGCCCCCACGCCCCAGTCACTGGTACGCTCCGTCCTGGTGCTCCGGGCCCCTTCCCGGCATCCCAGGGTGTGGCTGCCCCGCCCACCGCCCAGGATGCGGGGGAACAGGGTTCTGCCCCGGACAGGCCCCCGCTGCCCATGTTCTGCCCAGCAGGTGCCCCACGCGGTGGCCCCAGGGCCCGCCAGCCTCTGCACCCGCGTGCTGGGCTTCCTTCCAGCTGGGCCTGGGGCCGGCTCAGAAGTGCTCTTGGGGGCTGCTCGCCCCGCATGTCCTCTCCAGCCTTTGGCCTCCAGCGGCCTCAACAGACCCCGGTTGCTCTCCCCTGGAGTCGCCGGGGCCCGGCGGTGCTGTCCGGCTCTGAGCTCCAGCCCGAGCGTCTGGGGAGCCCTGGGCCCCCGCCGGCTCCCCCTTCTCCCTGTGTCCGCTGCACAGCAAGACTGGGCCAGGGCTGGTCCTGCTGAGGGCGAGGTCTGGGTGCCACTGCCCACCTGGGAGCTCCTCCCAAGGCTGCCTGGCCGGGCACCCCGGGGCGGGGGGCGGGGACAGAGGCGACCGCGGCAGGGTGGGGGTGGGGGTGGGGAGCACACTGGAAGCCTCCGTGGCAGGGCGCACCGCGCACTTTGTGGGGCCTCGGCTCAGCTGCCCGCCGCGAGCCCGGGAGCGGGGAGAAGGCCAGGCGACCCCCGCCGCGGCCCGCGTCCACGCCGTCTCCGCAGTTCGTGTTCGGTTGCTGGGTTGCTGTTTCGTTGTCTTTTCTCGGCTTGTTTGTTTTTTGAGGGGGGAAACCCAGTTTGTAACGATTTCATCCAGGCCTCCTGTTACGTATCTGTGAATAATGAGGAAGAGATTTTATAATCGCAGGAAGAGGATGTATATTTTAGTTCGTCGCGAGACAAGCCGCCTTGATCATGAAGACACTGACAAAAAATAATTTAGAAAGCCTGGTTTTGCGCAGTTTCCTGCTTTGTGTGTGTATTTGGGTCGGTTTCGCTCCGCGCTGGGGGTCCCCAGCGGGGGAGGGGTGCCCTCCGGGGGGCTCACACCAGCTTGGGAACCAGGGGTTGGGGGTCCCTCGGCCGGCGACAGCCCCAGTGGGCTTTGGCAGATCGCGGCGTCCACTGCCAATAAACCGGAGATGTCTCCTGCAGGAGTGGCTGGGGGCGCGGCTCCTCCCTCCGTCCTCCCATGTGGGCGGGGCCCAACCCCAGCCCCGCCCCCAGGCAGCACCTGCCCTTCCTCCGCTGTTCAAACAGTTCGTAGAAAATGGAGTTGAAACACGACTCGGGTGCAGAGCTCCGTGCGTGGTTTTCCCCATGAATTTCGAAGCCCCTCCTGCCCCCTGCAGCCCTCCTCGGGCTGGGATCCGGTCCTGGCTGCTTCGACCCCGCCTCCCTGACTGCAGGCAGCGGCCTGAGTCCCAGGACCGAGTTCCTGGTCAGGGCTTTGGCCGGCCCGGCTGTTGCACTGTTTAAGGAGTGAACCAAAAGTCTGCCTGCATTTCTCTCTTGTCGCTGGAAGACAGCGGGGCCACGGGGTGGCAGCCAGCGGCCCTGCTGCAGCCCCTGTCTCTCGCTCCGGGAGCAGCAGGAGTGACCCAGCCCACGGGCAGCGGCTGGCAGCAGGGGAGTGCGAATGCCTGGGGGCAGAGCTGAGTTGGGGAGCGCGACCCCGCCCTGCCTGTCGGGGCAGCCCCTCCTGCCACCACTGGGGGCCCATCTGGGGGTGCCAGGAAGGGAGCAGACTGACCAGCCCCTGGCCCTCCCCTTGACTGCCCAGGCAGCAGCCCCCCACGCCAGCCTGGGTCGCATGAAGGAAGCTAGTGGGGCGGGGGGGACTCCGGGGCCCTGGGAGAAGCAGCAGCAGGCAGGGGACAGGAGAGGAGCAGACGGGACAGGAGAGGAGCGGACAGGGGACGGGAGAGGGCAGGACCGGACAGGAGAGGGCAGGACCGGACAGGAGAGGCTGCCCAGGGCCTCCAGCACCTGCACAGGGTGGGGGTGGGGGGTGGCGGCTCCGGCTCCTGCCCCAGCTTGTCCCCGGCCAGGTCCCGGGCAGTCCTATCCCAGCCCTGCTGGGAAGTGGGCCAGAGCCACGCCGTCCTGGTCAGCCAGGGCTGGGGACCGAGGCATCGGATCCCCGTGACGCCGACGGCCGTGGGCTCCGCTCCGGCCTCCAAGGCCGCCGTGCCGGGAGTGTGCAGAGCGCTCCCCGGATGGAGATGGACGCTGCGCCTTCTCTGTAGGCAGAAACAGGCGTGGCTGTGCCAGTGGCCACCCAAAGCCTCCTGGCCTATCCTGGCTCCTTTGTCTCCCGCAGTCCCTGGGTCCCCACCCCAGACCCTGGCCTGGGCGTGTCCGCACTCTGACTGCCCGGGGGGCCCAGGTGACCATGCGCCAGGAGGAGCTTCTGTCTGGGGCTCCGCCCCCGGGCTGTCCCCCAGGCTTTCTTGCAGCCAGACTGGGCGTGTGCCTCTGCACAGTGTGTCCACCATCGGGGGCCTGCCCCCTCCCCCCCCCCCGCCAGCCCTTCCTGCTGCGCGCTGAGCCACATGTCTGCAGCCCCTGACAGCTGACCGTGGGGTACAGCTGCCTACAGGACTGGACGGTCAGGGATCGGAGACGCATGGGGCTCGGCGACACGGTGGTGCCCGTCGGTTCAGGTCCCCGTGCCCCAGGAGAAGGCACAAAGCTACCGCCTGTCGCCTGCTGTCACTGCCTGGAGCGGGCAGCTGCCATTTGTCCTCAGAAGCATCAGCTGCGGTCACCACTCGGGTGGGGAGGCTGAGGCTGGACCGCCGAAGACTTGGGTCACTGCTGCCTCGTCCAGGTGGCCGGAGGGTCCAGGGGCAAACCTCGGATCCCCGGCTCAAGCCAGAGCTCTGGAGTAGGCCGCCTGCGGTGGCAAGGACACCCCCCAGTGGCTGCTACTTGCCTGGCCGGCACCAGGAGGCCCCCTGCATCCTGGTGGCACAGGCTCAGGGTCCACTGCCCCATCTCAGGGCCACGCCCCCTCCAAAGCTGGGACAGCCAATCCCATGTCAGCATGCCCGTTACCATCCTGGCTCACCTGCTTCTGGCCCAGCTGCCCACTAGTGCATTCTGGGAAGCAGCAGGCGATGGCCCCTGCACCCCAGTGGAAGACCGGATGAGGCTCCTGGCTCCTGGCTTCGGCCTGGCCCAACCCTGGCCGTTGCAGTCATTTGGGGCATGTGGGAAAGGGCTGTGCGGGGGCTCAGGCAAAAGACCGGGGGTCCTTGGGGACTGACACTGGCACAGCGGGTTAACGCCCTGGCCTGAAGTACCGGCATGCCATATGGGCACTGGTTCGAGACCCGGCTGCTCCACTTCTGATCCAGCTCTCTGCTATGGCTTGGGAGAGCAGTAGAAGATGTCCCAAGTCCTTGGGCCCCTGCACCTGCGTGGGAGACATGGAGGAAGCTCCTGGTTCCTGGCTTTGGATCAGCACAGCTCCAGCCATTGCGGCCAATAGGGGAGTGAACAAGTGGATGGAAGACCTCTGTCTCGACCTCTCCTCTATCTGTGTAACTCTGACTTTCAAATAAATAAAGAAATCTTAAAAAAAAAAAAAAGACCAGGGGCCCTGGAGGGAGGGCCTCATCAGGGAGGAAGTGACCAAGCCCACAAGGTGTGGACAGTGTGGACGTGCTGAGCCCATGGCCTGGAGCGTGGAGGATGGGACCGCCAGTGGTGGGGGAGGGGGCTGCTAGCCGGAGGGGCTGCCAGGGAGGGGGGCTGCCAGCCGGGTGGGGGCTTCTGGAAGCTGCAGGGAGCAGGCCGGGTTCCCCAGGGCCTGGCTGGCCAGGACACCTTTCCCGAGGCCTCTGCAGTCTTCCCCGCACCACAGTGGCCAAGGTACCTGCGTGACCAGGCCGAGACCAAGCAAGGCTGGGCTCAGAGCACCGGGCACAGGGTGGGGGTGGGGGGCAGATGTCCCTCCGCTGAGCCCAGTGACCAGGCCCTGCCAGGCTTCTCTCCGTGTTGCCCAGGGCCAGGTGCTGAGGCCAGGGGTGGCACCTGAGGGTCTTGCAGTCCCTGAGCCCCCTCCCCACCGCCCAGGCCCTGGTTCCGTCCTGCCCCCCCACCCCGCCTGGCTGTGACTCACCACCACGTCACATTGGGAGGGTCTCGGTGCAGAGGGAGGCACCCAGCCCCAGCGGGCGGGGTTCCCATGGCTGAAGCCGGCCGTGGGCAGTCCCCATCCATGCCCCCACCCATGATGCACTCCGGCATATCCCCCCATGGAGCGTCCCCTAAGCTTGCGTGCACCAGGCACAGGGCCATTTGCTGCAGTCCGGGTTTCTTGATTGCTCACCTGGGAGCCCATGGGGAGACGGACAAGGTCTTGGCCAGTTCCAGCAGCATGAGTCTGGGGGCCAGGCGTGGCCGCTCTGCAGCCCCAGCCCCCGGTACAGACCCTGGAAGGCTGAGGGGCGCAGGCGAGTGTAGGTGGAGCCAGGGAACACAGCAGACCTGGGGGCTCGGCCCAGCTCAGCTCCGCCCGCACCCTCGGCCCCGGAGGGGGTCCCGTCACAGCAGACCCGGGAGCTCGGCCCAGGGCGATCTCGGGGCTGGGACCGGGGTTGCCACTCTGCCGGCATCAGAGCCACAGCCGCAGGCTCTGCGGGGCCCCCGTCGCCCGGATGCTAACAGATGTGGGGGCACTGGGTGTGCGGGAGACTTGCAGGCTGTCAGAGGGCAGAGGCAGTGGGCAAATTCGCATTGAAACCTCGCCCCGAGTGCCTACAGAACAGCCGGGAGGGGCCGGTGCTGTGGCTTAGCAGGTAAAGCCGCCACCTGCAGTGCTGGCATCCCATAGGGGGGGCCCACTTCCGATCCAGCTCCCTGCTGTGGCCTGGAAAGCAGTGGAGGATGGCCCAAGTGCTTGGGCCCCTGCACCCACGTGGGAGACCCGGAGGGAGCTCCTGGCCCCACTCTGGCTGTTGCAGCCATTTGGGGAGTGGACCAGCAGATGCAAGACCTCTCTCCTGACGAAGCGCTTGACTTCTGCTCCCAGGAGTTTGAAGGTGGAGCACACAGGGAGGAAGCGGCTCCGAGCCACACCCACTCGCCCTGCGGGAGTTCTGCAGGCT
>OX463243.1:96779525-97057586 GCA_949820135.1 Sylvilagus floridanus | reverse complement strand
TCCGGGGCCTCCCCGGTGGGCGGGGTTGGGTCTGGGCTGGCTCTGGCTGGGGCCTCCACTCTTCCCCAGGGCTGCAGGAGCCATCTGGCTGGGTGGGCTGCCCTCCACCGAGCGCCTTCCTGGTGCGCCTTCCTGGTGTGCCCCCCACATCTTCCCGCAGCCTGCAGAGGGGGCGCCCCTGCCCCCCGCCCTGGAGGTGAGGTGGTTGCTCAAGGCCTGTCCTTGACCCAGCCCTGCCCCCGGCCCTCTGACCCTGCCCCCGGCCCCTGGGAGGCTGACTCAGAGCAGGCGGGGCTGCCGGCCAGGCCAGCAGGTAACTGTTGAGGCAGCTGCTTCGGGCGGGGGAGACACCAGCTGCCCGGTGGGCCGGGGCGGCGAAGGGGGTGGGTGTCAGCTCCGAGGCCGGCAGCGCGGCCAGCGGCAGGCCGGGCCCTGGGCAGCTCCGAGCGGTGGGGCGGGGGGCAGGTCTGGGAGGACCTCCCTTGGTGACGTCGGGCCCACTCTCCTCCAGCGGGACCCCATCTCTGCGGCTCTGGGGAGACTGAGGCCCTCAAGGACCAGCGGTATGCCCCTGGGAGTGACGGGGGGCTCCTGCTGCCCCCTCCTGCCCCTTCCTCAGTGCCCCCCGCCTCCCTAGCCAGCCTGAGAGCTGGGATGCCCCCCCATGGCCCCGGCGCCTAGGACAGAGGTCTGTGCCTAGCAAGGGCTCGGCCGTGTCCACAGGTACGGGGGGGGGGGTTAGCCGTGGGTCCCCATCTCCCCCGCCCCCCAACACCAGCCCCGTGCTGTCTGCAGGCCGGGTGGCCGGGAGCCCTGTGACCCTGGCCGGCTCGAGGGACTGTCCGTGTCTTGGTCCCCCCCACCCCCGCCGAGTGTAACCTGGAGACAAGGGTCAGGCTGCCCCCATGCAGCTTAGCACACAGCGCTCACCTGGGCCGGGCGGGCACCTGGACTCCTCGCTAACCCGAGCAGGCAATGCGGGCCCTGAGCAACCCCCAGGATTAGCTGCTGACGCCAGATGCCTGAGAGGCGCCCTTCCCTCTCGTGGGGGCGGAGGGCTCACGAGGAGGTGGGCTCCCTGTCCGAGTCCCACCCCTGCCACAGGGCTCCTCTGCCTTGGGTCCCAGGGGACCTTGGGGCCGATGAGGGAGAGGGGTGGAGGGGGCAGCTCCCCGGGGGGCAGCCAGAGCCAGGCTTGAGGGTCAAGGGCCCCCACCCTGGGGCTGTCACCCCTGTGCTAACCTCCCCACCCCCCGGCTCTCCTATGTTCGCCGTGAGTCCCCCCGGGCACAGCTCCTGTGCTGTGGCCTCTGCCCCCTGCCCAGCACCACCCGGCAACACCAGGGCTCTCCCCCGCATTGACCCCGCATCACAGCTGCCTGCCCCTCCCCCAGGAAGCAGCCTGGGCCCTGACGGGGTGCTCAGGGCTCCTGGGGATGCCCTGCCCCCGACACAGCCTCCTCCACGACTCAGGCTCCCTGGAGACCCTTGGTCCTCTGTTCCCCCCGCTCTCCCTCCCCAGGTAACCCCACGTCTCCCTGCAGACGTCAGCCAGCCCTGCCATCTCCTCTTCTCCCCGGCCCCTGGCCCCGAGCCCCCTCCCCATGTGTGTGGGTGGTGGGCAGCAGCAGGGGGAGGCCCGTTTTCTCCCTAACACCCACCCCGCCCTGCTCTGCCCCCAGCTCCCCATGGTGCTGAGGCCCGGAGCCCCCATGGCCGCCCTGAGCAGAGCCTTGCGCATGGCTGCCTCGTGCCCTCGCCGGACGCTGACCGGTGCAGCCGGCCCCACGGCCGAGAAGAACGTGCCGTACCAGCGGACCCTGAAGGAGGCCCCCAGCCCCTCGGGGGAGGCGCGAGGCCCTAGCCGGCCCCTGCCCAGCACAGCCAATGTTGTGGTCATCGGCGGGGGCAGCCTGGGCTGCCAGACCCTGTACCACCTGGCCAAGCTGGGCGTGGGCGGGGCCGTGCTGCTGGAGCGAGACCGGCTGACGTCGGGGACCACCTGGCACACGGCAGGTAGGGGCCCGAGGCAGGCCTCAGAGACTCGGGCCTGGGAGCCCAGCCAGCTGTCAGCTCAGGGGGCGGGCAGCCCTTCCCTGGCCAGAGCTGCCAGGGTCGGGGGCGTCCAAGCGGAGTGGAAGGAGGTCCCGGGTGCTGCAGAGCTGTGCCCCCCGTGTGTGGGGCCGGCCTCCTGACCTCCTGTCCAGCTCAGCCACGGCTGTGGTACAAGCCCTCCCCTAGCCTGGCGGCTCTCTAGCGAGCAGGGGGCTGTCCCTGGGCTCGGAGCTGGCTCCTGAGAGCTGGACCGAGCCTGCCCCTGCACACACGGCCCCTGCCTCCTCTGGCTCCCATGGCCTCTCGCTCAGTGTCACAGTGGCCACATCCCCACCCCCAGCCCCCAGTCTCTGCTGCTGACCAGGGAAGCATTTGAGAGCAGGAACGTGGACTAGGCTCCAGGCAGCCCTGGGTGGTGTCCAGCCCCGAGGTTCTGCCCTGTGGCCTTGACCACTGGCTGTTTCGGGCACCCGTGCTCCACCTGCAAACAGCCCCGCCTGCCTCTCGGGGTTGGTCTGGGGGCTTGGCTCACAGCAGGGGGTGCTCCTCGGCCGTGGCTTTGGCACCGTTGCCCTCGCAGCTGCCCAAGCCGGGTCCTCCGGGCGCCCGGCTCTGCCCCGGGTTTCCTGGCCGGGCGGGCTGACGGCGGGCGCCCCCTCGTGGCCAGGCCTGCTGTGGCAGCTGCGGCCCAGCGACGTGGAGGTGGAGCTGCTGGCGCACACGCGGCGAGTGGTCAGCCTAGACCTGCCCGAGGAGACCGGGCTGCACACGGGCTGGATCCAGAACGGGGGCCTCTTCATCGCGTCCAGCCGGCAGCGCGCTGGACGAGTACAAGCGGCTCATGTCGGTGGGTGCGCCCCCTGCGATGGGTCTCACGGTGCTGGGGCGCCCCTGGTGGCGAGAGCGGAGAAGAGCAAGGGCGGGGAGGAGCCTGGGCAGGCTGCCCCTTGTTGGCTGCGCTGCTCTTCACTCAGAGCCGCTGGAGAATCTGATTGGCTCTGCCCCCAACCCCGGTTAGCAGGCGGAGCCTGTCCTGGTGGGCCACGCCCAGGAGCACTTGATTGGCTGGCTGTGAGCCAATCACGGTGGAGGGGTGTGGCCTATCCGAGAGCTTGGCGGGGTCACTCCCAGGGAGCTGGCCGGAACCCATGTTTGTTTCTCTGGGGCAGAGGACTGGCCATTGGCCCTAGTCCTCTGCAGCTGCTGGCCCTGTGCTAGGCGGATCCCGGGGCTCCCAAGCCTGGAGGCTGCAGGGAGCAGGCAGGGGGTCAGTGCGTCCCCTCCCCCCCCCCCAGCTGGGAAAGGCCTACGGCGTGGAGTCCCACGTGCTGAGCCCCGCGGAGACCAAGGCCCTGTACCCACTCATGAACGTGGATGACATCTGTGGAACCCTGTACGTGCCCCACGACGGCACCATGGACCCAGCTGGCACCTGTACCACCCTCGCCAGGGCGGCCGCTGCCCGGGGAGCACAGGTACCTCCAGGACTCGCCCCTGGGAGAGGCCGGTGAGTGGGCGCCGCTCGTGCCCCCGCCTGCCGTGGGGCCCCTGGAGCCGCCCCAGGCGCTCCTGTCCAGCTCCCTTCCCGTCAAGGCCGGTGTCTCACACCTAACTGCGAAAGATGAGACCCAATAATCAAGAGTCGGCGTCTCGCCGCGGTCTGCAGCGTCCACCGCACGCCTCGCCCATCTACCACCCGGCATGCCCTGCTGGGCCCCTGCCCGTGGGCAGGACTCCCCAGGTGGAGGGGCTGGTGGGCGGCAGGTGGCCCCCGGCTCCAGAAGTAGCTGCTGTTCTGCCCCAGGTCATCGAGAACTGCCCTGTGACGGGCATCCGCGTGCGGACGGATGACTTCGGGGTGCGACGGGTTGCGGCCGTAGAGACGGAGCATGGTTCCATCCAGACGCCGTGCGTGGTCAACTGTGCAGGTGGGATGGCGGGGGGGGGGGGCCTTGTGCTGGATGGTGGGGGGAGGACGGTGGGTGGGGGTCCCTGTGCTGGGCAGTGGTGGGTAGGGGTCCCCGTGGTGGACTGTGGGGGGCAGGGGTCCCTGTGCTGAGGGGCAGTAGGGGGCGGGGGTCTCTGTGGTGGACTGTAGGGGGGAGGACAGTAGGTGGAGGTCCCCATGGTGGATGGTGGGGGGGCAGTGGTGGGCGGCAGTCCCCGTGCTGGACTGAGGGGGCATTGATGGGTGGGGGTCCCCGTGGTGGACTATAGGGGAGAACGGCGGGTGGGGGTCCCCCGTGGTGGACTGTGGGGGCAGTGGTGGGCGGGGGTCCTCATGGTGGACTGTAGGGTCAGTGGTGGGTGGGGATCCCCATGGTAGACTGTGGGGGCAGTGGTGGGCAGGGATCCCTGTGTGGATTGTGGTGGGGTGGGGTCTTAATGGTGAAGTGTGGTGGGCGGGGGTCCCCATGGAGGACTGTGGTGGGTGGGGTTCCCCATGGTGGACTGTGGAGGCAGTGGTGGGCAGGGGTCTCTGTGGTGGACTGTGGAGGCCATGGTGGGCAGGGGTCCCTGTGGTGGACTGTGGTGGGTGGGGTTCCCCATGGTGGACTGGTGGGTAGGGTTCCCCATGGTGGACGGTGGGGGCAGTGGTGGGCAGGGGTCCCTACGGTGGATTGTGGTGGGTGGGGGTCTTAATGGTGGACTGTGGTGGGTGGGGGTCCCCATGGTGGACAGTGGGGGCAGTGGTGGGCAGGGATCCCTGTGGTGGATTGTGGTGGGTGGGGTCTTAATGGTGAAGTGTGGTGGGCGGGGGTCCCCATGGAGGACTGTGGTGGGTGGGGTTCCCCATGGTGGACTGTGGGGGCAGTGGTGAGCGGGGGGTCCCATGGTGGACTGTGGAGGCAGTGGTGGGTGGGGGTCCCCATGGTGGACTGTGGTGGGTGAGGTTCCCCATGGTGGACGGTGGGGGCAGTGGTGGGCAGGGGTCCCTGCGGTGGATTGTGGTGGGGTGGGGGTCTTAGTGGTGGACTGTGGTGGGCGGGGGTCCTCATGGTGGACAGTGGGGGCAGTGGTGGGCAGGGGTCCCTGCGGTGGACCCCAGGTAGCTCCCAGTGCGGCAGAGCTAAGCGGCCCGTGCTGTGCCCGCAGGGGTGTGGGCCAGCGCCGTGGGCCGCATGGCGGGGGTCAAGGGTCCCGCTGGTGGCCAATGCAGCACGCCTATGTCGTCACGGAGCGCATCGAGGGCATCCAGGTGGGTGGGGCGCCTGGTGTGGGCGGGGGGAGGGGCGCAGCCTGGGCACAAGCAGGTGGGTTCCTGGGCTCCCTCGGTGCCCGAGCCTGTCGCTGTGAGATGGGAACCGGGACACGCGGGGTTTCTGGGTGCTGTGAGGATTCCGTGAGGTGGCACAGGCTTCACCCCGCCCCTGCGGTGCTGGCTGTCTTGGCTTCCGGGGAGTGAGCTTCTCACCGATGCCTGAGCAGCAGTCTGCGCCCTACCCCCGCCCACTGTGCCTAGGAGTTTCAGGGGACCTTGGGTGCTTGCCCCCCAGAGAGGCCCCGCCTGCCTGTCACGGAGCGTGCAGATTCTGGGGGCATTGCCAGGGGAGGCTGAGGGCCCGGTGCACCTGCTGGCACCTGGGGGCCAGGCCTCCTGCCGCCCACCCTACTCTGCTCCCCCACTTGGTGACTGGCAGCTCCATGATGCCCCCGTCCGCCGTCCAGCTGTCCCCTGCTCACCCATTACGTCTGTCCCCTGCCCTTCCACTCCCTCTCCATGCCCCCACCCCGGGCCCTTCCCGTCTCTCCTGGGCATGGACCCCCCCACTTCCTCCACCCTCCCATCTTGCCCACTTCCTCCACCCTCCCTGCACCTGTGCCCGTCTTCACCTGTCTCTCCTCCTCCTGCCACCCGCACACCCCCTCCGCCCCCCATCCAGTCCCCCTCCTCCGTCAGACGCGGAACCCGTTCTGGGGACCAGGGTGCAGTGGAGACGTGGTGCTTGCCCACGTGGGCGTGGAGCTGGTGGGAGCATGGACGGCGGGCAGGCAGTCCCCGACAGGTGTCAGCGGCACAGGGGGCTGCAGGGACCCGCAGCACAGGCATCTAGATCATGATGGAGAGGGGCTTGCACAGGGCACGGCGGGTCAGAGCGCTGAGTGCAAGACTCCCCTGACTGCCTTTGTTTAGGGTCCAGGTCCCAGCAGAGAGGGTCTGGCGGCTTCTCTCCACCCTGCATGCATGTGGCTTCCCTTGGCCACTGCGTGGGTCAGCGTGGTGGGAGGGGGCAGGACCTGGGCCCCTTCTGTGGATGCACAGTCTCCATCAGTCAGTGGAGGTGCCACGTGCTGGGTTAGGTGTGCAGAACAGAGTACTGAGACTCACTCCCCCAGGGTGGCCACCAGGGGTCGCCCTCTGGCCATAGTGGGCCCTAGGATGCCGGGCAGGAGGGGCCAGTGGAACCGCTGGGAGGAGGGCGGCCTCCCTCTGCCAGGCCCCCCCACGCCTCCTGACCCTGAGGGGCCCTTCCAGGAAGGGCAGTCGCCACGGCCCCTTGCAGCTGCCCCTTGTGAATGTCCTCGTCTGATAGACTGGGGGAGCTGCTTACAAAGCCAGTGGGGTCCCTATGTGCCCCAGAAGCTGGCAGACTGAAGGAGGCCGGGCAGGGTGTGGGGGCTGAGGACGAGGTTCCGGCAGCTCCCGGCCACCTGCTGGCCCACGTGGGGCTCCAGGAAGCCGGCCCTTCCCGAGACAGAGGGTTTGAGTGTGGGGGAGAGGCTCTGGCCCTGACCCGCCCCGCCCTTGGCCGGACCCCTTGGCAGGCCAGCGAAGGAGCTACCCTGTGTCGGGATGTGTCCCGTAGCCAGGGGGGCCTGTCCCCAACACTCAGGAAGCTCCTTGCCCTCGGCTGCCTTGTGCTGCCGGACACAGGCCTCAGGTTCGCCTTCTTGGGGGGCCCTGGGCTCCCCCCCTCCCCCCTGGGGGCCTCAGTATCCAGGGAAGTGGGTAGGTGGGGCGCTGCCCGATGCCTCACGTCCCCGTGGCCTGCCTGCCGTTGCACAGCTGGCCCCAAACCTGTTTTATTTTCCTGCACGATGGGCCATCACTGTCCACCACCCAGCGCTGGCCAAGAGGACAGCGTGAAGGAATTGGCATGCGTGGGTGCTGGGGACTCGATGGGCGAGCAGGCAGGAGACGCCCACGGCAGGCGTGGGCTGAGGTCAGGGGCAGAGACCTGGGCAGCAGGGCCCACGTGCAGAGGGCAGTGAAGCCGGCCCTGGCCACCAGGGGTCCCCCGCTGCCCCCGCTCTGGGAGCCTGCGTGGTCCTGGCTCAGGGTTCAGAGCAGGGGTGCGGGGCAGAGGTGCCCTGGGCCCCTGCTGGACAAGCCCCCGGCACCAACGCGCCCCACGCCAGGTCTGCAGACAGTGGGCACGGGGTCTCCTGCTCCCGGATGAGGCAGGGGGGCCGCACATCCCGTGCGCTTCTCCCAGGGCAGGGCGGGGGCGGTGGGCACGGCATCCCCCTGTTCACCTACCGGTATCAGAGTCAGTGTTTGCCCTGCGTGGCCGTGGCAACATTGTAACTCCTGAGCAGGGCGCAGGACCCGTGTGTGCACGTGTGTGCATGTGTGCATGTGTGTGTGCGTGTGTGCACTCCATCACCTAATCTAGCCATAGCTCATACCCATCGGCTGTCTCACCGATCACAGCTACCCCTACAGCTACCTGTAATTATTTATCCATCTACCCACCCACCGGTCACACAGCTACCCCCTGCCCCGTCTACACAGCGCCACCTGCGTACACTGCCCGGTCTACACAAGGCCACAGCATTTCTGAAGACCCCGGCCAGCCACCGCCCTCTCCCCCACTCCCAGTCCCAGGCCCTCGGGGCTCTGTGCCCTGTGGACGCCTCCTGGGGCCCGGGGCCCGGGGCCGCTCCTCCGTGTGGCGCTGGGCCTCCCGGGCAGGCGGACTCCACGGCTAGGGTCCACCTTCCGCCCACACCCTCTGAGCCGCTCCCTCTCCTTTGGGTGTTGCCAGCGCTGCCCCGGCCCTCAGCACACGCTTCTGTGTGGACGCGCGTTACACGGCTGGCGGCGCACCTGCCTGCGTCCGGCCCGCTCTGGCTGGCGGCAGGTGGTCCTGTGGCCCCAGCCGCCCCGGGGGCCGGGGGCCGGTTCCCCTGCCGACCAGTGGTGCCCAGCGTCTCTGCCTGAGCTCGGTGGTCCTGGGTCCGGCTGCTGTGGAGAAACGTCTGGCAGAGCCCGGCCTCTGCGGGTCCCCGAGGGTCTCACACGCTCTGGATCGGGTCCTGGTCCCGGACACGCGTCAGTCAACGTCTTCTCCCAGCCGCGGGCTCTGGGCTCACACGTCTGGGACGGGGCGGGCTTCAGTTCTCCCTCTCCCACCCGCTGCCCCTGGCTGGACACGCATGCTGGTGCCGAGGGGGGGGGGAGAGAAGGGGGCGGAGGGGGGGAAGAGGGAGAAAGAAGGAGAGAGGGAGAGAGAGAGGCCTCGCGCCCCCTCCACCTGTCTCGGGGTCCAGCCCGCCACTTCCCTTCCAGAACATTCTTTATCCGCTCCACCCCATTCTTCCGCCAGCGTGTCTGCAGCTCTGCCCGCGACGCCCCTGCACACGCGGGGCCGCCTCCGGATCCAGAGGCTCCCGGGGGCTCCGTCGGCCCCGGGGCTGCGGTCGGCTGTGGCCCCCCCGGCCTCCGCGGCCGCCCCTCCAGGCGGGGCCCCGGGCAGCGCGTGGCCCCCGCTCTCCCGGGTCCCTTCTCGTCCTTCCCAGTGTGACCTTCGGCCCGGGGACTCTGGACCTCCGCCTCTGGCCTCTCCTTCTCTGGATGGGCGACCCCTGGGGGTCGCGCTGGGCCTGACCCGCCCCTCTGTCGAGCGGCAGTTTGCGGCAGCCACGCCAACCCACGCCACGCCACGTGACGTCACATTCCCAGTCCTCTCCGGAGCTGCGCTGCAGTCCACCGGGAGGGAGGTCACGCACCAGCCGTTTTCTGAGTCGGCTGCGGGGACCCCTGCGTCTGACCCCAAATGGGGGACCCCTCAGTTGTCCCCTCCGCAGACACAGCGGTGCAGGGGACCCGAGAGCGCATGCGCGATATCCCACTCAGTGGCTAGGGGCCAGAGGCTTCCGAGTCAGCCCAGGCAACTTCTGGGGCGGGGCTGGGGGCGGGGCCCCACATAACCCCCGCCCAGGCCCCGCCCCTACTGCGTGCCCTCCTCCCTGGCCCCCTCTCCGTGGGGCGCCCCGGTTCTTCCTCCATCGCCCCGTTGCTATCGTCTTAGGGGCCTCCGGACAGGAGCCCGCAGTCCGCGTGCCGCCCAGGGCCCGGGATAGAGCGGAGGCGCCCTGGGGAGGGGCCAGCGAGCCCTGGGGAGAGGCCGCAGTCCGGGGGAGGGGGCCGCAGCCCGGGGGAGGGGGCCGAAGCCCTGGCCGACCCCAAGGCCGCTCCGCCCTTTCTTACAGAACATGCCCAACGTGCGTGACCACGACGCCTCTGTCTACCTCCGGCTCCAGGGCGACGCGCTGTCCGTGGGCGGCTACGAGACCAACCCCCATCTTCTGCGAGCAGGTGAGACCGTGGGGCGGGGGCACGGGGCCCTGGGGGCGGGGCCTCCCTCCTGAGCCCGCCCTGGGGGGGCCTCTGCCTGCAGCGTGGACAGGGAGGCCGCGAGGGGGGCGGCCGTGGGTCCGGCTGTGCCGGTTCCAGAACGTTCGAGGAAAACGGAGCTGAAGCGGAGTTGGTTGTGGAGCTAAGACTTTGGACACGCGCACGCGCGGGGCGTCCTCCACAAGCCGTGGAAATGTGTCCTGAGCCTTAGCAGGCCGCGGGGGGGCGGGGCACTGGGTCCGCGGCTTGGTGACCGCTGGCTGCCTTGGGCTTTGCTTTGGGGAGACCGAGACTAGCATGAGAGCCCCTGCCTGGTGCGGGTGTTTTGGTGTGTGTGTGGGGGGGGCGAGGGACACGGGGACCGTGACCAGGCTGAGAATCAGCCCAGCGACTGGAGCCAGAGGGCGCCCTCGGCCACGGGTGGACAGGATGGGCTGCAGCCCAGCGGGGCGGGCCTGGGGCCGGGGAGGGCAGTGGGTGGGGGCTGGACCCAGCTGGGAGGGAGAGGGTCTTCCGCTGGGCTGTGCCGGGCCCCTGGTGGCCACCCAGCGCTCCAGGTCCTGTGACCTGGTCAGGGCCACCACCACGGGGCGGCTGGAGGACACACCCCGGCCCCGCCCCTCCCTGCCTTGGCAGGTGTCGGACAAGTTTGCCTTCGGCCTCTTCGACCTGGACTGGGACGTGTTCGCCCAGCACATCGACGGCGCCGTGCGCCGGGTGCCCGTGCTGGAGAAGACGGGCATCAAGTCCACCGTGTGCGGCCCTGGTGAGTGCAGGGGCCGGAGGCTGCCCTGGGCGTCCCCGGCTCCTTGGCGGTGGGGCTGGCCTGTGCCGGCCTGTCCCGGGGCCCGGCCCTCAGCTCCCAGACACCTGGACGTGCAGCCCTGGGCGCTGGCAGTGGGCTCTCCCCCTCCCTGCGGTTTAGCCGGGGTGGGGCTGGCCCCAGGCTGGGCTCCCTCGCTGCCGGCTGGAGCCGCCCTCACGGCCCGGCCTGTGCTCTTCACCGCTGCCCTGGCCCCAGCCCTGCCAAGCCTAACCCCATGCCGCTCTCGGGCGCGTGGAGCCCCCACTTCTGCCTCAGCCCCTACCCCCCCGAGAGCCCTGCCTTAGCCAGGACCCCAGCCGCTGGCCTCGCCCTGGCCTGTGGCCGTGGCACCGAGCACTCAGCACTCTCCAGGAAAGATGAGCTGAGGGTGGGTTGCGCCCTGGGCCGTGCTGGCCAGGCAGCGCAGGAAGTGGGAGGCCTCGTCCCCTCTGTGGAGGCTTCTCGTCATTTAGTCATTTGACAAACACTTGCTAGTAACTTTATTTGTTTTTAAAGATTTATTTATTTGAGAGGCAGAGTTACAGAGAGAGAGGGAGAGAAGAGACAGAAACAGAGAGAGAGAGAATCTTACCTGATTGTTTTCTTCCCCAAATGGCTGCAACAGCCAGAGCTGGGCCAGACCAAAGCCAGGAGCTTCCCCTGGGTCTCCCCTGTGGGTGCAGGGCCCCGGCACTTGGGCCGTCCTCCACTTTCCCAGGCACGTTAACAGGGAGCTGGGTCGGAAGTGGAGCAGCCGGGACTCGAGCCGGCGCCCACCCAGGATGCTGGCGCTGCAGGCGGCGGTTTAACCAGCTGCGCCACAGCACTGGCCCCAGAACCTGTGTTTGCTGGGCTGTGTGCCAGGCCTGGGGGATTGTGGTTCTGGGAGTTCAGGAGACGTGGACAGGAGCAATCAGGGAGGGCTCCTTGGAGGAGGCGGCATGGTGCTGGGACCTGGATGGGCAGGGCCTGGGAGGCGCGGACAGAGCCACCCAGCACTGTCCCCTGCCCTCAGAGTCCTTCACGCCGGACCACAAGCCCCTGATGGGGGAGGCCCCTGAGCTCCGCGGATTCTTCCTGGGCCTGCGGCTTCAACAGCGCAGGTGAGCACACGCCGCCGGCACTGCCCCACGCCGGCGCTCGGTGGGGGGGGGGCAGGGACGCGAGAGGCTGGCTGGGTGGGAGGGCGCGGAGTCGGCCCGGGTGACCTGCGGTTGCGCTCCTGCCAGGAATGATGCTGGGCGGCGGCTGTGGGCAGGAGCTGGCTCACTGGGTCGTCCACGGGCGCCCCGAGAAGGACATGTACGGCTACGACATCAGGCGAGTGCGCCGGCGCGGGCGGGCGGGCGGGGGGAGGTCACGTAGGAAACCCTTTCCCTGCCGAGCGGCGGGTCCCCCCGCCGTGTCTGGGCTCTGGGGTCTCACGTCCCAGGGGGCACGTCCTGGGGGCAGTGACGAGGGTGTGTGCGGTGGCTCGGAGCCCGGCAGCCCCAGAATCGCACCGGCCCGGTGCCCGGTGGTCTCCTGTCGCTTGGGGTCACAGTGGCCGTGCCCTGGAGCTCTGGGAGCAGTGAGTGGGCTTGCGGGGGACGCACTGGTGTAGAAACGCGGGCCATGGTGCCGGCAGCTGGGGCGGGGCAGGGGGCGCCCCGGTGCCCCCATGGCCCTGGCACACGCAGGCCAGGGGGGCGGCTCCCACCGCGCCCTAACCCAGGCAGATTCTGCAGGGAGAGTGGCTCTGGCCTCCGTGGGGCCTCCGTGGACCTGAGCCAGGGGCAGAGACGTGACGGAGACCCTGCAGGAAGCAGCGGGCAGATGAGGGAGGGGCTCAGGGAGTCCCCGGAATACTGCGGGGAGAACCGGGGGGGGGGGGGCGCCCACGATGCGGCTCCCCTGAGCCGGTTTCCCTGGGTCTTCTGCTCTACTAACCTCCCAGAGCACCCGGTTAGACACGGGACGAGCTTGGGGCGTGGCAGCTGCCTCCCCCGGCAGGGGTGGTGGGCTTGTCACCCCGGCCCCACGCTGTCAGCCGCGTGGCTCGGCCTCAGCTTATCCACTGTGCGCTGGGGGAGGTGACCCCCCGCAGCGTGCACCTGAGGCCCCTGTGTGTGGACGCCTCCCCCAGCACCTGCAGGTCCTTGGGATCCGGATAAGCAGGGTGGCCCCGGCCCAGCCTGGCTGCAGGCACCTTGTCTGGGGGTCGCGGGCCATACGGGCCTGCCCAGCCATGCGCTGGAGCTGGGCGGGCCACCGTGTCCCCTCAGCTCCCGTGCCGAGGGAGGAGTCTGGCCTGGAAGTGGATCCGCTGCCGGGGGCACCTCCCAGCCCCTTCCCCTGCGCAGCGCAGGCCCTCCTAGCTGGCCCTGTTTCCCACACTCCGCACTGGCACGTGCTGCTCCTGGCTCCTCCACGCTGGCGCAGGGCTGCTCAGCCACACGGGACGCCTGGCTCTGCCGTGGCCTCACCGTGGGGCCCCACCACGCCGGGTTCCTTGCTGGAGATGGGCCCTGGGCACGAGGCGGCGCGGAGGACAGGGGAGAGGGGCTCTGTAGCCCCCACGGCCCCCGGCCAGGACGGCCGTTAGGAGCCGCCTAGCGGCCAGATCTCACCGGGGCGCTCTGTTCCCACCTGCCCGGAACTGAAGCCACAGTTGTGTGCAGACCGGGAACCAGTTACAGCCGGTGACAGCGTCACTGCGGCCACAGCCTGGGAGGAAGGGCGGGTGGAAGGTGGGCTTTGCGGGGTGAGTGACACCCCGCAGTGGAGGGGCGGGAGGGGTGTACGGGGAGGCTGAGCGCCCAGGGCAGTGAGACCCCAGCCTGCGGTCTGCACAGCCTGGGTGCTGAGGCTGCTCTGAGGACAGATGGGCCGGGGAGGGGTGAGGGCAGGGGAGCCGCTGGGCCGCCGATGAGGATGGCGGCCTCTTGTCCCGGCAGGGAATAGTGGGGCCCTGGGTTGGGGTTGTACCCACAGTGCACCGCAGTGGCCGCTTGACTGTGTCCAGCGGGGCGTCCAGCCGGGTGGGAGCCCTGGGAGACCCTGTCCCTGACCGGCTGATGCTGCCCCTCCCCCAGCCATGCCCTTTCTGGCCTGGGGGCTGCGAACAGAGGCACACACGGTGGGGGTCTGTCCCAAGGCCTTGGCTCAGCCCAGGCGGCAGTGTGACAGGAGGGAGCCTGAGCCCTGGACTCGACATGTGCCAGCGCTGCCCGCTCACGGCCCCTGACAGCCTCAGGGTGGGGGTAGCAAACGGGGAGAGCTGAGCTCCCCCAGGGTTGTGGTCCCCAGGCGTCAGGCCCCATGCGAGTCCTGGGAGGACCCCGTCCCCATCAGCTGACCCCGCCCCTCCGCCGCAGGCGCTTCCACCACTCGCTCACGGACCATGGCCGCTGGGTGCGCGAACGCAGCCACGAGTCCTACGCCAAGAACTACTCCGTCGTCTTCCCCCACGACGAGCCGCTGGCTGGCCGCAACATGAGGCGGGGGCCCCTGCACGAGGTGCAGCCCCCGATGGGCGCCTGCCCAGGGCCCCTGGGGCAGGAGGGGGGGACACGCGGGGAGCGTCCTCGGGGAGCGTCCCAGGACACTGAGCTGTGCTCAGGGGTGGGACGTGTGGGGGCGTTCGCTCGGGGCCAGAGCCAGCCCGTGCCCAGGCACACCTGCCGCTGAGGCCGGGTCCTTGGTCGCGGGTGCCCTGCGGAAGGGAGCGAGGGCTGCAGCAGAGCCTGTCTGGACCGGGGCTCTGGGACGTTGCTCTCTGGCCCTCGTTTGCTCTCCCCCTCCTTGGGTGTTCACCCAGGGGTGGCATCGCGGGGGCTTCTGGGCTGCCGGGCCAGGGGACCACAGGCTGGGGGGACTTCATGGGACTCTGGACACTGTGCCCGGCAAGTCAGCCCCTACCGAAGGCCCTCTCGGCTTGTGGATGGCCGCCTTCGCGCCGTCCTCGCTCCGTGGGGGTGGCGCCACTGTGCCCTCTGCGCCCACGGGGAGGACGGCAGCCCTGCGTGATCAGGAGCCCGCTCCTGTGGCTTTGCTGAACCCCTGTGTCCGATGTCCTCCCGGGACATCACCCTGTGCACGGGGCTGGGGGGCACGACGGAGCTCATAGCAGGGGGCCGATCTGCAGATGGGGAGTCGGGCAGCCTGGGCCAGCTCCTGGCTCCGAGCCGTCTGCCCTCTCGCCCCGTGCTGGGCTCTGGCCGCCTGTGAATTGTGCCCGCTGTCCCTCTGCCCAGGAGCTCCTCGCCCAGGGCTGCGTGTTCCAGGAGCGGCATGGCTGGGAGCGGCCGGGATGGTTCAGCCCCCGAGGGACAGCTCCGGTGAGTGGTCCCGCCCTCGCTGCTCGTGGGCCCAGCTCCCTGGCCACCCTAACATGCTCCCCCCAGCAGCCTCACCCTGCCCCCAGGTGCAGGCCAGCTCTGGAGCCGATGTCATGTCCTCTGCCTGTGTCTTTGGCAGCCCCAACTGTTAGTTTGTCCGTGGGAGGTTGGTTCGTAGGAGGGTGTGTGCACCACTGCGTTCAGTTTATCCAGCGAGATTCGCACGTCCTGGCCTCCGGGTCGCTCCTAGTGCTCCCTGCCCCTCCCACTGTGCAGGCCACAGCGGCCCTGGGGGCAGCAGGAGGCTTCGGGCTAAGCCGGGGTCACCTCTGATCCCAGCTTGCACTGAGGCTGTGTGCCCCAGGCTCCTCCAGTGCAGCCCTCTTCCATCTCCATGGCAACCCGTATCCTGTGACGCGGTCCAGGGCCTCCGTCCTGGAGCCGGTGCGAGGAAACGGGCCTCGGCTGTGGGCACAGCATCCCCAGAGCCGTGTCGGTCACCACCCCCTGCTGGCCCCTGTGGTCGCAGCCCGTCGTGGCCATCTGGGTCTGGGCCTAGAGCCCCTTCCCCCTGGAGGCCAGGGAGGAGACGACAGAGGGGCTCAGGAACACACCGTTGGTCCCAAGATGGACAGGCTTTGCCGCAAACCCCACCTGGGAGCCATCGGGGGCTCCAGGAGACTGGGAGACACGCGCCCCAGTCTGACACTGCAGCTGGGCTGTGGGCAGTGCCTGCTGGGATCTCGGGGCCGGGGGAGCTGTGCCTGGCCCGGGCGGGGAGGAGGCTCCAGGCAGAGATGCTGGGAAGGGCCCTGGACCCTGGGGCGTGGGCTATGGCCTCAGGGAGCCGCAGCCTCACATTGGCTCTTACCTGTGAGAAGGAGGTAGGGTTCTGGTGGGTGGGGCTGGGGGCTCTGGGAGGTGACAGGTTTCTGTGCCCTGTTCCCCACCTGCACTGCAGTCAGAAAGGTGGGGGCAGGGGTAGCAGCAGGCGGAGAGCCCAGCCCTGGGAGCCCACGCTGACGCTCACCGGGCTCTGTCCAGCTGTGGCCCAGTCTCTCTCCGGGGGAGGGGCACCCTCATCGGGAGTGTGAGGTGCTCCCAGAAGGGCTCCCCCTACAGCAGGGACCGCGTCCTTGGTGGCCTCTCCTCGGGCCTTCGTCAGTGAGCCACGTCCCGGCCTTCCTCCCGCTGCCCTGGCTTTGAGCCTTGGCTCTGGCCCCCAGGCCCTCCGCAGCCCCACGTCACCCATCGGTCCCCACCTTGGGCTCCCAGCTGCCGCTCCCTGCCCCTGGGCCAGCCTGGTCCCAGCGCTCAGCCCCAGCCGCGCTGTGAGGGAGGCATCCGTGGTGCGTTACCTGCACCGCACCAGCTGGAGGCGGGGAGGGGGCAGCCCTGGCCTGGCCCGTTCCGCGTTGTCCCTGCCGGACCTGGCATGGCACCTGCCATGAGCTCTCGTCGGCCCAGGTCCTCGACTATGACTACTACGGGGCCTACGGACACCAGGCGCACGGGGACCACGCCTACGGCAGGCTGCTGGCGCAAGAGTACACCTTCGACTTCCCGCCCCACCACGACGTGGTAAGAGGCCCACCCGCCTTCCTCCGTCCTCGGCCGTCCACGGGCACCGGCTCGGTGAGAGGAGGCACCGCCTTCCGCCAGGGTGTTGCCTGCGGTTGGACCCCAGGGCAAACACGATGGCTTCAGGCCGCTGGGGAGGGGGCCAAGCACGCGAGGCAGGTGGGCCTGGGTCTGCCCCGCCCCGAGCCGCCCTCCTTCCTGCTCTCGGGTGCTTGTGGGGGACCGTGTGGGGCTCGGCAAGGCACTGGGGGCCGTGGCCTGCAGCCCCAGGGGTCCAGGACGAGGTGAGCCCCGAAGCTGACTTCAGGGCCCAGGGAGTCTGGACTGCCCGCTGCCCCTCTGCCTCCAAAGTGGGCCGGGGAGGCTGCTCCGGGCACAGTGCAGAGTTTCAGGCCTGGCCGAGCCCAGGGAGGCATCGCGAGGGGCACCCGGTGCCCTGGGGTGGGCAGCAAGGCCGACCTGGTGCCCCGGTGATGCTGGGGGAGTTTGTGTCCGGCAGCGGCGGTGGCGACATCTGTCTCCCTGCAAACCCGGCCACCGGCCCTGGGAAAGTTGCCGCTTTCTGTGCCCCTAAGCTCGCCCCGTGGCAAAGTGTCTGTCCCGGGCGCTGGCCGAGGGGCTTCCAGGGCCCGCCTCGTGCCCGAGTCCCCGGCGCTGCGCCCGGGCGTGCAGGGGCCCCGTCTGGCGCCTCCACCCTCACGACTGGCCCTCGAGGATGTGGCTGCTTGGGGGAGATGCCAACTTGGCTTGAGCTTCGCGCCGCCCCCACAGCGCGCCAGAGACAGCCCTAAGCGAGAACACGTTCGTGTTCCTGGTGTTGGCCACGTCCCAGCCCGGGGAGATGTGCGCCAGCCCAGGAGGGCTGTTTTGGGGTTGTCTGCGCGTACAGTCATCAGTAGAGGTGCCCGGCACCATGGGAGCGCCAGGGAGGAGGCGCGTCTGGGGACGGCTGGAGGCTGCCCCCCGGGGTGAGGCGGGGTCACAGCTGGGGCCAGGCCCCTGGTTAGGTGCTGTCACCATGGCTGGCTGCATGCACCCCACCAGCCCGCAGTGCCTCGTGGGGCTGGGGCTCTGCACCATGGGCTGTCCTGACCGGACCCTGCTGGACAGAGCCCCCACCCAGCTGCTGCCCCCATGGCTCTGCCCACCATGTCCCCGCTGAGCTGCCCCCCTCCCCGTGTCCCCGCTGAGGCTGCCCCCACCTCCCCGATGTCCCCCACTGAGCTGCCCCCCTCCTCCCCGTGTCCCCCTCCTCCCCGTGTCCCCCTCCTCCCCGTGTCCCCACTGAGCTGCCCCCTCCTCCCGAGTGTCCAGTCCTCCCTGTGTCCCCCTCCTCCCCGTGTCCCGCTGAGCTGCCCCTCCTCCCCGTGTCCCCGCTGAGGCTGACCCTCCTCCCCATGTCCCTCCTCCCCGTGTCCCCCTCCTCCCCGTGTGCCCCCTCCTCCCCATTTCCCCACTGAGCTGCCCCTCCTCCCCGTGAGTCCCCCTCCTCCCCGTGTCTCCCTCCTCCCCGTGTCCCCACTGAGCTGCCCCTCCTCCCCGTGGTCCCCCCTCCTCCCCGTGTCCCCCTCCTCCCCGTTTCCCCACTGAGCTGCTCCTCCTCCCCGTGTCCCCCTCCTCCCCGTGTCCCCTCCTCCCCGTGTCCCCGCTGAGCTGCCCCTCTTCCCCGTGTCCCCCTCCTCCCCCCCGTGTCCCCCTCCTCCCCCGTGTCCCCCTCCTCCCCATTTCCCCACTGAGCTGCCCTCCTCCCCGTGTCCCCCGCTGAGCTGCCCCTCCTCCCCGTGTCCCCACTGAGCTGCCCCTCCTCCCCGTGTCCCCCTCCTCCCCATGTCCCCCCTCCTCCCCGTTTCCCCACTGAGCTGCCCCTCCTCCCCGTGTCCCCCTCCTCCCTGTGTCCCCCCTCCTCCCCGTGTCCCCGCTGAGCTGCCCCTCCTCCCCGTGTCCCCGCTGAGCTGCCCCTCCTCCCCGTGTCCCCCTCCTCCCCGTGTCCCCCTCCCTCCCCCGTGTCCCTGCTGAGCTGCCCCTCCTCCCCGTTGTCCCCCTCCTCCCCGTGTCCCCCTCCTCCCCGTGTCTCCCTCCTCCCCGTGTCCCCACTGAGCTGCCCCTCCTCCCCGTGTCCCCCTCCTCCCCGTGTCCCCCTCCTCCCCGTGTCCCCGCTGAGCTGCCCTCCTCCCCGTGTCCCCCTCCTCCCTGTGTCCCCCTCCTCCCGTGTCCCCGCTGAGCTGCCCCCTGGCTTCTGCCCAGGGCTGCTGTGGGTCTCCACACAGGCAGGACAGGTCGGGAGGGAGGACAGGTCAGGAAGGGGGGACAGGTCAGGAGGGGAGGGAAGGGGAAGGGAAGGGAGCTAGTTAGGAGGGGAGGGAGGACAGGTCAGTAGGGGAGGACAGGTCAGGAGGGGAGGGGGGACAGGTCAAGCTGTTTCATTCTTTTTTTTCTCTCTCTTTTGTGAGATCTGTTTGTTAATTGAAAGGTCAGAGAGAGAGAGAGAGAGAGAGAGAGAGAGAGAGAGAGAGAGGTCTTCCATCCACTGGTTCACTCCTTAAATGGCCACAACAGCCAGAAGCTGCGCCGATCCGAAGCCAGGAGCCAGGAGGTTCCTCCAGGTCTTCACATGGGTGCAGGTGCCCAAGCACTTGGGCCATCTTCCACTGTTTCCCAGGCCACAGCAGACAGCTGGATCAGAAGTGGAGCAGCCGGGACTAGAACCGGCGCCCATAGGGGATGCCGGCGCTGCAGGTGGCGGCTTTACCCGCTGCGCCATAGCGCCAGCCCTTACTTCTCTTGTAATCATTGTTACTTCTTCTGCTCGTTGGGTTTTACACGATCCCCTGCGGTTGTCTCCGTGTGGAGTCCCAGGGCTGCTTGGCGGTGCTGGTGGCGCAGTTCGGGGTGGACCCCCAGGCGCTGCGCCCGCGGCTCCGCCCTCCTGGTTTCTGTCTTCAGGCCTTGGTCACTCAGTGCCATGTTGCTTCATTTCTTCTGTCAGCTTCCGCTTTTTTTTTTAAAGATATTTATTTGAAAGAGTTAGAGGGGGAGGGGGAGGGGCAGGGGGGGAGGGGGAGGGGGAGAGGGGTCTTCTATCTGCTGGTTCATTCCCCAGATGGCCCAATGGCCAAGGCTGGACCAGGCCAAAGCCAGGAGCCAGGAGCTCCATCCAGGTCCCCACGTGGGTGCAGGGGCCCAAGCACTTGGGCCATCTTCCACTGCTTTCCAGGCCATTTGCAGGATCGGAAACGGAGCAGCTGGGGCTTGAACCGCTGCCCATGTGGGATGCTGGCACCGTGGGTGGTAGCTTTACCCCGGTGCCACAGTGCCGGCCCAAGTTTCCCTTTACACTGATCTCCAGTTGAGCCCCGCCGTGACTGGAGAGGGTCCTGCCTTTGACCTGGACCCTTGGGCCTCCTCGGGCCTCACTCATGAGAGCGCGGGGGCCGCCCTGGAGCGCAGAGGCCTGTGTGTGCTCCTGGGCCGGGCAGGGGTGTGGCCAGGCGCAGGTGCGTGGGGAGGAGGGGGAGAGCCTCCAGCCCCCCCCCCGCGGCACGTTTCAGATCAAGGAGGAGTGCCTGGCCTGCCGGGGCGCCGCCGCCGTGTTCGACATGTCCTACTTCGGCAAGTTCTTCCTGCTGGGGCCGGACGCCGCCAAGGCTGCCGACTGGCTCTTCTCTGCCGACGTCCGCCGGCCGCCAGGTACCGCCCGGGAAGTCCGGCCTGGCTCTGCTCGTGCTTCTGTGCCAGACGGGGCCCCCAGCACGGTGCAGGGAGGCCGGTCCTGACCCTGTGGGAGACGCGAGTGCCGGGACTGGAGCGTGCTGCCCGCCCTCCCCAGCCCCCGGCCCCAGGGCCTTTCTCCTCCGCCTCCCTTCCCGCTCGCCTGTTCCAGGAGGGCCGTGGCCTCCCCCGTCTCCTGGTGCCCGGCCCCTCTGTGTGGCCTCCCCCCCCGTCTCCTGGTGCCCAGCCCCTCTGTGTGGCCGTGGCCTCCCCCCGTCTCCTGGTGCCCAGCCCCTCTGCATGGCCGTGGCCTCCCCCCGTCTCCTGGTACCCAGGCCCCTCTGCGTGGCCGTGACCTCCCCCCGTCTCCTGGTGCCCAGCCCCTCTGTGTGGCCGTGGCCTCCCCCCCCCGTCTCCTGGTGCCCGGCCCCTCTGCGTGGCCGTGCCCCCCCCCGTCTCCTGGTGCCCGGCCCCTCTGCGTGGCCGTGGCCTCCCCCCGTCTCCTGGTGCCCGGCCCCTCTGCGTGGCCGTGACCTCCCCCCATCTCCTGGTGCCCGGCCCCTCTGCGTGGCCGTGACCTCCCCCTGTCTCCTGGTGCCTGGCCCCTCTGCGTGGCTGTGGCCTCCCCCCGTCTCCTGGTGCCCGGCCCCTCTGCGTGGCCGTGCCCCCCCCCCCGTCTCCTGGTGCCCGGCCCCTCTGCGTGGCCGTGACCTCCCCCCGTCTCCTGGTGCCCGTTCCCTCTGCGTGGCCATGGCCTCCCCCCGTCTCCTGGTGCCCGTTCCCTCTGTGTGGCCGTGGCCTCCCCCCCCTGTTTCCTGGTGCCCAGCCCCTCTGCATGGCCGTGGCCTCCCCCCGTCTCCTGGTACCCAGGCCCCTCTGCGTGGCCGTGACCTCCCCCCGTCTCCTGGTGCCCGGCCCCTCTGCATGGCCGTGGCCTCCCCCCGTCTCCTGGTGCCCAGCCCCTCTGTGTGGCCGTGGCCTCCCCCCGTCTCCTGGTGCCCGGCCCCTCTGCGTGGCCGTGGCCTCCCTCCCGTCTCCTGGTGCCCGGCCCCTCTGAGTGGCCGTGGCCTCCCCCCGTCTCCTGGTGCCCAGCCCCTCTGCGTGGCCGTGGCCTCCCCCCGTCTCCTGGTGCCCGGCCCCTCTGCGTGGCCGTGCCCCCCCCGTCTCCTGGTGCCCGGCCCCTCTGCGTGGCCGTGGCCTCCCCCCGTCTCCTGGTGCCCGGCCCCTCTGCGTGGCCGTGACCTCCCCCCGTCTCCTGGTGCCCGGCCCCTCTGCGTGGCCGTGACCTCCCCCTGTCTCCTGGTGCCCGGCCCCTCTGCGTGGCTGTGGCCTCCCCCCGTCTCCTGGTGCCCGGCCCCTCTGCGTGGCCGTGCCCCCCCCCCCCGTCTCCTGGTGCCCGGCCCCTCTGCGTGGCCGTGACCTCCCCCCGTCTCCTGGTGCCCGTTCCCTCTGTGTGGCCGTGGCCTCCCCCGTCTCCTGGTGCCCGTTCCCTCTGCGTGGCCATGGCCTCCCCCCGTCTCCTGGTGCCCGTTCCCTCTGTGTGGCCGTGGCCTCCCCCCCCTGTTTCCTGGTGCCCAGCCCCTCTGCATGGCCGTGGCCTCCCCCGTCTCCTGGTACCCGGACCCTCTGCGTGGCCGTGGCCTCCCCCCCGTCTCCTGGTGCCCAGCCCCTCTGCATGGCCGTGACCTCCCCCTGTCTCCTGGTGCCCGGCCCCTCTGCATGGCCGTGGCCTCCCCCGTCTCCTGGTGCCCGGCCCCTCTGTGTGGCCGTGGCCTCCCTCCCGTCTCCTGGTGCCCCGGCCCCTCTGAGTGGCCGTGGCCTCTCCCCGTCTCCTGGTGCCCGGCCCCTCTGCGTGGCCGTGGCCTCCCCCCCGTCTCCTGGTGCCCGGCCCTCTGCGTGGCCGTGACCTCCCCCCCCCCGTCTCCTGGTGCCCGGCCCCTCTGTGCCCCGCCCCTGTGCTCTCCCAGGTGGGGTTGCTGGGGTCAGTTAGAGGCAGGACTCTGGTTAAACAGGAGATGGCTTTTCCGTATCAGTTTGTCCCGAGCACCAGCTGGGGCCTTCATCTCCTGTTTGCCCTGCGCCTGCCTCCTGCTCACCCATCAGCCAGCCCTGCGCTGGGCGCCCCACCCCTACCCCCACCCCCAGGGACCGGGTGGCTCAGAACAGCGGCGATGCGCTGTCTCACAGTCCAGGGGCCAAGGTCAGGTGAGCGCCCAGCTCCCCTGAGCCTCGGTCAGGGCCCTCCCTGCCTCGGGTGGCTCCAGGAGCCTGGTGTCCACGCTCCGCCCCAGTCCCTGCCTCAGGCGCCTGGTTGCTCCGTGTTTCTCCTTCCCCTGAGGATGGGGCCATACAGGGTGGGTGCTGGCCTAATGTCCTCATCCTGACCAGGTGTCACACGGGGTCCCCAGGGAGGGCTGGGCTCTCAGGACCCAGGTGTCACACGAGGTCCCCAGGGAGGGCCGGGCTCCCAGGTCCCAGGTGACACATGGGGTCCCCAGGGAGGGCTGGGCTCACAGGTCCCAGTGACACGGGTCCCTGGTGACACACGGGGTCCCCAGGGAAGGCCGGGCTCGCAGGTGCCAGGTGTCACACAAGGTCCCCAGGAAGGGCCAGGCTCACAGGTCCCAGGTGACACATGGGGTCCCCAGGGAGGGCCAGGCTCACAGGTCCCAGGTGACACATGGGGTCCCCAGGGAGGGCTGGGCATCAGGTCCCAGGTGACACATGGGGTCCCCAGGGAGGGCTGGGCACCAGGTCCCAGGTGTCACACGGGGTCCGTGGTGAGGGCCGGGCTCGCAGGTCCCAGGTGTCACATGGGGTTCCAAGTGACACATGGGGTCCCAGGTGACACACGGGGTCCCAGGTGACACACGGGGTCCCCAGGGAGGGCTGGGCATCAGGTCCCAGGTGACACATGGGGTCCCCAGGGAGGGCTGGGCACCAGGTCCTAGGTGACACACAGAGTCCCCAGGGAGGGCCGGGCACCAGGTCCCAGGTGACACATGGGGTCCCCAGGGAGGGCTGGGCACCAGGTCCCAGGTGTCACACGGGGTCCGTGGTGAGGGCCGGGCTCGCAGGTCCCAGGTGTCACATGGGGTTCCAAGTGACACATGGGGTCCCAGGTGACACACGGGGTCCCAGGTGACACACGGGGTCCCCAGGGAGGGCTGGGCATCAGGTCCCAGGTGACACATGGGGTCCCCAGGGAGGGCTGGGCACCAGGTCCTAGGTGACACACAGAGTCCCCAGGGAGGGCCGGGCACCAGGTCCCAGGTGACACATGGGGTCCCCAGGGAGGGCTGGGCATCAGGTCCCAGGTGACACATGGGGTCCCCAGGGAGGGCTGGGCTCGCAGGTCCCAGGTGACACATGGGGTCCCCAGGGAGGGCTGGGCATCAGGTCCCAGGTGACACATGGGGTCCCCAGGGAGGGCTGGGCTCGCAGGTCCCAGGTGACACATGGGGTCCCCAGGGAGGGCTGGGCATCAGGTCCCAGGTGACACATGGGGTCCCCAGGGAGGGCTGGGCACCAGGTCCCAGGTGTCACACGGGGTCCGTGGTAAGGGCCGGGCTCGCAGGTCCCAGGTGTCACATGGGGTTCCAAGTGACACACGGGGTCCCAGGTGTCACACGAGGTCCGTGGTGAGGGCCGGGCTCACAGGTCCATGGTTGGGACCTCAGTGTGTTCTTTGGGGAGACCCCTGTGGCACTGTCCACCCTGCCAGGCAGCCTGTGAGCCCCCACCTTGCTCAGATGGCCAGTGCCTTCCAGCCACTGAGGCCATCTGCCTCTCCCAGGCCTAGGGAGCCTCCTGCCTGACCCATGCGGTGCTGGGGGCCCCAGGGGGAGCGAGGATGAAGCCCCGGACCCTTCCCGGGTTGGGGGGGTGAGCAAGGCATTGCAGTGTCCCTCCCCCCGTGACCACTGAGGGATGGCCTGCCCGTCACTGCCCTCGCTAGGCCCCCTTGAGGTCACTCCCCGCTGGGGCTTCCCTGGGCTCCGGACCAGCACAGACGGAGCCCCCCCCCCCCCAGGCTCCACCGTGTACACCTGCATGCTGAATGCCCGAGGCGGCACCGAGAGCGACCTGACCGTCAGCTGCCTGGCCCCCGGCTCCGAGGCCTCCCCGCTGGCCCCAGCCTTTGAAGGTAAGAGGTGCTGCTGCGGGCGGGAGCCCTGGCCTGGGGCTGTTGGCGGCTGGGCCCGGCGGAGTGCCCCGGCAGCCCCGTCGTTGCCTGCCCCGCTCAGTGGCTGGGAGACTGGGGCTCGTCCAGCTCCGCGCAGGCTGTGTCCAGGCTGCGGCACCGGACCTCCAAGCACGTGGGGATTGTGTCTGTGTACCGTGGGCATGCCCAGGCCAGGGAGAGCCAGGAGTCGGGCTGAGCCTCCCACCCGGGGGTCCTCGCCTCCCGTGGGACGCCGGTGTCAGCTGGACCCCGCCCGCCCTCTGCGCCCTTCCATCCGGCTCACATTCCGCCGGTGCCGGGGAGCTCAGCACCGCCCCGCCGGTTACGGAAGCCAGGCCTCCCCGGTGCCGTTCCTCCGCTCACGCAGGAGCCATCCCATCCCTGGCGCTGTGGCCCGCCTCTCCCGAGGGGAGGAGGTGGCGGGGGTCTCCGCAGGAGGAGGGTGCGGGCCATTCAGGAACCCGGTGGGCCTCAGTGGGCTCGGGCAGGGCTCGGGCAGGGCTCGGGCAGGACGAGGCTTGGGAGTGGGTTCTTGTGCACCTGCTGTGTGCCGGCCCGGTGTGGGCACTGGGGATGCGGCGAGGAGCCCCGCAGGGAAGACCCCGCCCCTGGGGACCGTGTTCCTGGTGTGAGGGAGCAACCAGCCGTGGGGCCGAGGGGGTGAGGGGCGGCGGAGGCCGGCGGCGGTGTCGGGTCACAGCAGCGGGGCCACGGGTCCTGAGGGCACGAGGCGGTCAGCGTGGCTGAGGGCTCTCCTGCGCATGCTTGGGCCGCTTCCCTCCTGCCCCGTGACTTGGAGGCTGAGGAAGGCGGGGCTTAGTGGAGCACGGACTGCATTCATTGGTGTTTTGTTCCTTCCTTCATCCCACAATCGTTTCCTGGGCCTTCACCCAGCAGGCAGACCTGGGCGGGGATGGAGGCGAAGAGGTGGGCTGTCAGGTGCGGCAGGAGACCCTTCACCGGGCTGTACAGGGCAGGTAGCAGTGAACAGGGCATTGAGAGGCCGTAGGAAGCGGCTGACCCAGGACGAGGAGGGCTTCCTGGAGGAGGCGCTGTCAGCCTTGGGGGCTGAGTGGACATTGCCAGTGTGTGGGGTCAGCATCCATAAGGGTCTGGGAGGCCGGGGACAGTGGGAGAGGGGCTGCTCCGGCCTTCAGCCCCGGGGTGGGGGGAGCAGGTACAGGCCCAGCCCACAGCCGCAGGCTTGGAGAGCAAGTCCGGCGGGGGACACAGAACGAGGGGCCCCGGTGGGGACGCGGGCCCTGAGCCCTGACCCAGGGCGGGGCACTGCCCGGCACAGTGACCTGTGGGTGCCGGGGGGCCTGCCGTGTGCTGCGCCCCTCTTGGTCACGCCGGGGATTCCTGGAGCCGAGGTCTGGGGAGTGGCTGAGCGCGTGGTGGGGATGGGCTCTGGGGGTCCTGGGACGCCCCCGCTGAGGGGAGGCAGCGGCCGGCTGCTTCCTTTCCAAGCCATGTCGTTCCTGTGATGAGTGTGTTTCCGTAAAGCGTGCGCACAGGCGGCACACATGTGCTCATTACCTGTGCTGCACGGGCAAGTGCTGGTGTTGTCACTCGTGTCCCCACACCTGTCACACGCACTGCCCAGGTCTTCAGCGGGCACACGTCTGTGTCCATCACATGTGTACGTTGTGTATCTGTTACTAACGTGTCCATCACACGTGTGTCACACGCACTGCCCCAGGTCTTCAGCGGGCGCACGTCTATGTCCATCACATGTGTACCTTATGTATCTGTTACACATGTGCCCATTACACGTGTGTTGCAGTGCACTCTGTTCATTACATGTGTGTGTGTTACTCATGTTATCCAGTTGCCATTGGGTCGAGACCATGTGGCGACCTGTGGTCAAGGTCGTGCACGCGGCAGGGTGTTGTTGTTTTAAGTGGTCCTTATTTTACATACAAGGGACATACGTGTTCCTAGGAGACACTGGACACGGCGAACATTCAGTGTACGGTCCCCAGCCCGCAGCTCCCACTCCACGCTGGGCAGCGAGGGAGCTGGGTCCTGGGGCCCCTCCCCTGACCGCGCTCTGTGGGCTGGGCCGGACCAGGGCTGACCTCTGGCCTCGGGCCCTGGGGCTTTGCTCTCAGGGAGCTGACCAGAGGCGGCTGCGTGGAGGCCACAGGTCAGGGACTCAGCCCCACCCGCCAGGCGCTGAAGGCAGGGCTGCACGGGGTGGGGGCCGAGGATCATGGCACACATGAGCCATGTGTGTGTGTGTGTGTGTGTGCAGTGCATATATGGTGTAAGTGCACATGTGTGCAGTATACATGTGTGGGCACACACGTGCGTGTTCTCGTGTATGTGTGATGTGTGTGCACACATGTGTGCATGAGTGTGCCTGTGTAATGTGGTATGTTGTGCACACATGTGTGCGTGTATGTGTGTGTATGCACACAGTGTGGGCGTGGGGCGGCTGGGACGCTGTCCCAAGCCCCAGCGTCCCCTGATAGCCCCGCCCAGCAGAGGGACGCCCGGGGGCCTGGCCCTCGGCTCCTCTGGGCTCTTGTGCTTGCTCTCTTCACGGGTGAGGTGGGGGCTGTGCTGGGTCCGGCTGCTGCCCAGTGGGCTTTTGTCCCATGGACGCCGGCCCCTGCCCTGCGGGCCGCGTGTCGTGGTTCTGCCCATTTCACAGATGGAAAGACAGCTGCAGAGAGGTAAGGCCTGTGTGGCCGGGGCATCAGGCCATCCTGCTGACCCCCGGGGTCCGGAGCAGACCCATGCAGGAGGCCACCCTGGCCGCAGGGAGACTGGAGGAGGAACAGACGCGGTTCCCGGGCACCGTCAAGGGCACGGGCCTCTGAGCTGCTGTGTGGAGTTGGGGTGGGGCAGGAGGACTTCCTGGAGGAGATGGTGTTCGTGCTGGGTCGTGGGGGGTCAGCGCAGGTCCTGCAGAGGCAACCGTGAGGGTGAGTGTCCCCAGGGACCGAGCTAAGAGGGCAGGGCCCTCGGGCAGCTGCGAGGGGCGGCAGGGCCGATGGGGCTGGTTTTGCGGGGCAGTTGAGGGCCTGGCGGAGGGGTTGGGGCGTGATGGGGAGGCTGGGGCAGTAAGGGCACAGGCAGAACTTCCCAGCCTGGGAGGCTGTGGCTGGGCCGGGGCCTCTTGGGACACAGTGGGAGGGGGAGGTGGGGGCCGTGGTGACACCAGGGTGCAGCCTGAGTGACCAGGGCTGGGAGCTGTCGGCCCACGAGGGCTTCCTGGAAGCTGTGGACTTCGGGCTATGTGTGCAGGGGGGGCCTGGGGGAGCAGAGAGCACACAGGACGTGGTGACAAGGGCAGGAGGCCCCAGGGGCCGTCAGGACGGGGGGGGTGTAAGGTGGTGAAGACGGAGACCCACTGCAGGGGTGAGGCAGGGCCCAGCCCTGTCTGCCCCAACCTGCCCGGCCTCCTGGTGTGTGTGTGGGGGGTGCCCAGGCAGGTGTCCGGCTGCCCCTCCTGCTGCAGGACTCCTGGGGCGGGGGAGGGTCCCGGCTGCGGTCCCATTGCAAAGATGGAGAAACTGAGGCTCAGGGACTTGCCCAGGGATCGGTGCTGCCAAGTGGGGAGCCCTGTGGGAATTCACAAGAGGGGGGGCGGCAGTCGGGAGAGGCGGTCTGAAGCAGCCCCACCCCTGCCCCTGCCGTGGCTGCCCCCCACCCCCCGGAGGGATTCAGTGGGTTCCCGGCCCACCCCAGGCACGGGGTCAGCGACAGTCACCGCGCCTCCATGGGTTCGTTGAGCCCCGAAGGACTCAGAGCAGTGGGAAGGTGGACGGCCAGGCCTGTGTGCAGGGCAGAGGTGGGCTCCAGGCGCGGGCCCTGGGCTGGCGGTGTGGCCCCGTGGGCGCCTCACGGCCCTGGAGCCAGCAGATGGGGTCCCTCTCCCAACCAGGGGCAGCCGCCTGCACCTCGGTCATTTCTGAGCCCCGCGGTGAGGGGCGGGTCAGCGTCCAGGGAGGAGCTGCAGGGCCGTTGCCTGAGACCCGACGCAAAAGAGCCTGGCCCGGCCGGACGCACGGACAGCTGTGGCTGGGGACACCCGGGGCCAAGTGAGGGCCGGCGGGGCCTTCGAGTTGTCGGGGAAGAGCGGTCGTCCAGGGCCACCACTCGGGCTGTGGAGGCAGTGCCCCTCCTCCCGGACACCCGTCTCCGGCACGGGCAGCCCTCGGGGTCCCCAGCTGTCCCCGGAGCCCGGCTGGGAGTCCAGGGCTCACTTCACTTTCTCAGCTCTGGGCTGAGGCCGGGTGCGTGTCTTCCAGGGCATGGCTACTACCCTGGCCGTGGGCGGGGCCGTGGCCCAGCACAACTGGTCCCACATCACCACGGTGCTGCAGGACCACAAGCTCCGCTGCCAGCTCGTCGACAGCTCCGCGGACCTTGGCCTCATGAGCATCCAGGGCCCAGCCAGGTGAGGGAGGGGGCCCGGCACCTGGGCGCACCTGGGCCCCGGCGGGAGCCTGGGGCAGAGCCACTTCCTGACCTGGGCGGGACATCCCACGTCGGTGGCTGTTGAGAACCCCCGAGATGCCGCACAGGGAAACACGGCGTCCTCTGCACCCGCGGGGAATGGGCTCCAGGCCCCCTCCCCGGGTGCTCAGGTCCCTCGGGGGGAGGGGCAGTGTCTGCCCAGAGCCCCTCGCCCCTGCACCGGGCACGGGGGTCGTCTCTCGGTTTGCAACTGCTTCCGGAGCGGCGTTGAGAAGGGGCGCCTGCGTGCTCCTTAGACTCGTGTCTTCCGTCTGCAATGCTGAGCCCTGGTGTGGACCCCGTGGATGGGGGCCGCTGCCCATCACCCAGAGTGCAGACCAGATGGAGCATCATGGGGAAGCCCCGTCAGGATTCCCCGGGTCGGGGGAGGAGCCCTGGGGTCTCCGGGTCATCTCTGGGCCAGCATCTCTCAGTGGTCACAGGCTCCTCCTGCAGTGATGGGTGTGTGGGCGGGGCAGCCACGCATCGTCCCGCCCATAAGTAGCTACTGAGCCCTGCTCCCCACCCCAGAGGAATCGGGGCCCTGCGAACACCCTCGGGTGCTCAAAGCGAGTGAGGCACCAGGCCCCCGGGAAGATCCCGCTGGCCACGCTTTGGAGCGTGGGCGACGACGGAGGCTCAGCCCTGGCCGGGGCCTCCGTCCGGGTCCTGGGGATGCCCTGGGCTGCTCTCGCCATTGGTGGTTGATGAAGAAATGGAGGCCCGGAGAGGTAGAGACCATTGCCCAAGGTCTCACAGCCAGCAGGTGCCAGAGCCGAAGGGGACGTGGGCCCAGCCTTGCCCCGCCCCGAAACCCCCACGGAAGCTCCATCTGGTCCAGGTTTTCACACCTGGCCATGGCCCGGGGTCCCTGCGGCTCGTCTCAGGGTGCCCTGGTGGGGACTGCAGGATGGGGGGCTGGGGAGAAGGCGCTGCCGTCAGGGCAAGGGGGCGCCGTGGGAGGGAGTCCTGGGAGGCGGCAGAGGCAGCAGCTGGGTGCCGGGGGAGGCCTGGGAGCGGGCCGGGCTCTGCTCCTGGAACCGCCTGCCGCACGCGCTCCAGCAGGGCGCAGCGTGTCTGGTGGCGGCCCCGGCAGCCAAAGGTCCTGCCGAGACCCCCAGCCCCTGTGCTCTGACCCTGCTGTGGGCCCGTTCTCCTGGGCGCCTCGCAGCTGGCCAAAGCGATGGCTCCCAGCTGAGCCCCGGACCCGAGGGCGCCGTCCCAGGCTGTGAGTGACATGGGTCTGTCTTCGCGCATCACTGCCTTGATCTGGTCGCCGAGGACCACCTGCTGGCTGCGTGGTGACCAGGGCGCGCGCGGCTCCAGAGCTCTGACCCTGGGGGCTTCCGCCGAAGGCTTGGCCTGGGGCTGCCCACCAGGGCCGACTGCTGAGGAGTGGATGAGTGGGTCGAGCCTGGAGCTCTCTGGGGGCACAGGGACGACAGCAGAGGAGGCGGCAGGTGCAGAAGCCCCAGGGCAGGTGTGAGCCGGCGGCATGTCCAAGGCAAAGCCTTGAGGCCGGCAAGGAGCAGGGGCAGAGCTGCGAGCTGGGAGCTCCTGTGGGCCCAAAGGCTGCTCCCTCGGGGGATGGGCCGGGGTCAGGAGGCGGCTCTGAGGCCAGGTGCAGCAGGGGTTCCCGGGGAGCCACGCCTGTGTCCCTGTGGTTTGGGGGTTGCATGGCTGCGGCAGCTTGGAGTGGTCCTGGGGAAGGGGGGTGCGTGTGTGTGGGAGGGGGCGGGGAGCCGGCACTCGGGGCCCTCACGCGGGGACCCTGTCCGGTCTCAGTTCCCACTTCTCCCCTGGGGCAACAGATGGGGGCCAGGGCCCCGGGGACCTGGCCGGGACTGGGGCTGTTGAGTGGGGGTGGGAGGGACAGGGCGCCGGGCTGACAGAGGGCGGCACCGCCGGGGACAGCGGCCTGCTCCCGCCTGTTGGGTGACAGCTGCCAGGCCGGGGCCGGGGGCAGCTCAGCGCCGCCCCGGTGTGGGTGCCCAGGTTGGGCCCGGGGCTCGTGTGGGAAGCGCTGGCAGCCCCTAACTGATAGCGGTTTCTGACCCTGTCCCCTACCAGGGCCGGGGGGGGTCCCATACGGCAGCCGCTAAGCTGAATGTGGCTTTCGAGCCTCTGGAGAGTGGCTCGTGTGGCTGCATTTTCAATTGAACAAGTTGTTTTAAAATTTGTTCACTTATTTGCAAGGCAGAGTGAGAGAGAGAGAGTTGGGGGAGGAGAGAGAGCTTCCCTCGGCTGGTTTGCTTGGCACGCGGCTGCAACAGCCGGGGCCGGGCAAAGCCAGGAGCCAGGCGCTCCCTCCGGGTCTCCCTTGTGGGTGGCAGGGACCCAAGTTCTTGAGCCGTCGTCACCTGCTGCCTCCCGGGAGCATCTGCAGGAAGCTGGACCTGAGGGGGAGGCAGGACTTGAACCCAGCGCTCTGATACGGGCTGTGGGCATCGCCCGTGTTTCACTGTTGTGAACTTGGGGATGCACTGCCAGGCATGGCAGGCGGAGACCGGGCAGGTGCACGGCACAGAGCAGGCGGAGACCGGGCGGGTGCACGGCACAGGGCCGGCGGAGACTGGGCGGGTGCACGGCACAGGGCAGGTGGAGACCAGGTGGGTGCACGGCACAGGGCCGGCGGCCGCAGTTCAGTGACGACCAGTGGGTGTCCTGTGTTCTCGGCACACACAGCCCTGTGAGCCTGGACCCTGGGCAGGAGGAAGCTGAGGGTGACAGAGGCCTGGGTCCCTGACCCTCCGGCCGCCTGCTCTTCCTGTGGGAAGGGACAGCCTCCCACAGCCCCAGCCAGGCCTAGTAAACTGGGCACTGGGTCTAGGGTTCGGCCTGGGTCAGAGTCCCTCAAGGGCTTGGCCCTGGGCGGCGGCCCCAGGCTTGTCCCACCGTGGGGAGGCCTGGGGCTCCCTTCCCGGGCCGTCCCTCCCCCCGGCTGCAAAGAGCAGGTGTGAAAGCCGCGCGTGTTCTCCAGGGGCTGCGTGCGTGGGCACGGGGGTTATGTAAGGCCCCTGGCAGGCTGCCCAGCGCCGAGCACCACAGGCTGGCGTGGGTGGCAGCTCCCAGTGCGGTGGGAGTGGGGACGGGGTTGGCAGCCCTTGTGAGCCAAGGCCACCCTGCAGCCCTGGAACCAGCGGGCCCCCAAGCTGCGGAAGGGGGGCCTGGCTCCCGCTGCTGCGCCAAGTCCTTCTTACCTGGCCCCCTGTGGCAGGCATGCGGGGTGGGGGAGGGTGCACCACCACCAGGGGAGCCGCCCTGGCACACGCACTGCAGCCCCAGCCAGGGTGCCTGGTCCGGACTTGGGGAGTCTGGGAGGGCTTCGTGGAGGAGTGACTTAGGGGTGACGAAGGCTCAGGTGCGGCAGAACGGTGTGAGCATGTGGAGAGAGGGCAGCAGGCACAGAGCCAGGTCTGCAGTAACTCAGCAGGGCCAGAGGCTGCCGGGCGCCATGGAGGGGCCTGGGGCTGGCCCTGCCCTCGGGCACCTGCCGTCCACTGGGAGGGGTGAGGGCGGGAGCAGAGCCAGCATCAGCCCTCAGCCCCATGGGGAGGGGGATGCAAGGCCGGGGAGGGGGTTCAGAGTGGGGTGGGGTCGGAGCAGGAGGAGCTGCTTGCGCTGGGGGCTGAGGGCGGCCAGGATCTGCCCCGACTCAGTGACCCAGTGTCACCCTCACAAGTCACTTTGTGGCCCTGGGACCGGCTGCTCTCGCTGGCTGGTGGTGACCCCGTTGGAGGCCAGAGCTCCGTGTGGGTTGTGAGCGTCTCTGGGTGGTGGGATCCAGGGGTGTCCAATGCCGGTTAGCTGCCCTGCCTCAGGTTACCTGTCTGAGGGGCAGGACCCTGGCCGATCCTGTGGCGGCTGTGCTGGCCCCGGCGTGGCCCTATGGACAGGCGCTGCCTCACCTGGCAGCACCGGGCACAGGCTCCCCGCGGCATGGACACCGAGTTGATCAGGAGCCGCCAGCCCTGCGGGCGTGCCGGGAGTGCTGCCGGCCGCCGCCGACCTGGCGCTCTTCCCCGCAGCCGGGCCATTCTCCAGGAGGTGCTGGACACGGAGCTGAGCGACGAGGCCTTCCCCTTCTCCACCCACAAGCTGGTGAGAGCTGCTGGGCACCTGGTAGGTACCACAGCCACTGCCCTCCGGCCCGACTCCTCTGGGCCTTGGGGAAGTCCCTCCGCCTCCCTGGGCCTTGTCCCCAGCTACGAGGTGCAGACTGGGAGGCCAAAGAGCCCTGCCCACAGGCTGCTGGGGGCTGGGAGGGGATCTTGAAGTGTTTCCTGCCTTCCCCGTGTGTGCTGGAGACCTCGCCCCTCGCATGGCGTGCCCCTCCTCCCAGGAGCAGTGTGCCACCCAGTGTGTGTGGGTGTGGCCATCTTTCCCTCTGCCTCCCTGGGGCTTTGGGCAGCTGAGCTGGGACCCCCCGCCAACGCCCACCCACAGGTGGAGCCCGAGCCAGTCCCTGCAGTGCACCTGCGCACCAGGGTCAGGTCCCCTTGTGGGGCTGTGGGAGGGGCTGGCCCCAGGCCCCGGGGTGGGGTCCTGGGCCAACTCCGGTCCCTCTTCCAGCCTCAGTTTCCCTGTTGGGAAAGAGGCTGTGAAGTCAAGCCAGAGCAGCCCTGCCTCTCCATCGAGGGTTTCCTGGGGGTCTCTGGCACGTCTCAGCACCGGGCTCATCCACGTCTCCCCACAGTGGTGGTGGTGGGGTCTCCTGTTGGGGGTCTCAGCCCCAGCTCAGCAGACACTGGGGTTGAGCACGTCGAGGGCCCGTGTTTGGCATCCTGGGGGGCAGCAGCTCCCTGGCCTCTGCCCACCACGCGCAGGCTGCACCCGCTCTTGGCACAGAGGACGAGTGTCCGGACAGGTCCCTGCGGGGCAGTGACGGCAGCAGCTGGGGCCCAGGCGGAGTTCAGAGGTGCAGGCCACTGGCTTAGGTGACAAGTCTGGTCAGGAAGCCAGGGGGCTGTAAGGGGGGCTGAGGGGCGCTGGAGGTTGGCCAGGAACACGGGGAGGAATGTCAGGAGCAGGTCCTGGCGCCCTGGGGCCTGGGGAGGAATCTGTGTCTGTCGGCCTCCCAGGAGGGAGATAAAGGCGGCCCAGGCCCAGACCCAGCTCCGCCCTCTGCGGGCTGCCCTGGGGCAGGAAGCCCCCCCTGCGGGCTGCACGGGGGCAGGAAGTCGGGGCTGCCTCTGTCTAGCTTGCTTCCTGCCGCCTGCAGGGACCAGAGAGGGCCAGCGCGCTGAGCGCAGCACAGCCAGAGCTGGGGTGGCCGCACCCCGTTCTGTGGGGGCTGGGTTCTGAGTTGTGGAAGGGGGCGCCCTGTACCAGCTGCCTCCCCCCACCCTGGGCCAGCCCACTCCAGCCCTGGCTGCTTCCTGAGCCGGGCAGCCACGTCACCTGCGAGGTGCAGGGGCCAGGCCGGCTCCGAGGAGCTGACACGGGGGCGCTCTTGCAGGCTGTGTGTCCCCAGGGTCCCCGAGAGGGCCGCGCTGTTGCTGGCCTAGACGGAGTTCTGTCGCTGCAGTCAGTCCCAGCCTGCCATGGTCACTGCCTCTGGAGCTCTCTGTGTGCCTGGTGCTGACCCAGCTCTCCGGGGGGGGGGGGGCCGAGCTGACCAGGGCCTGGAGGTGGGAGGTCACTCTTGGACACGGGGAGGGCTTCCTGCGTCCAGATCAGCCACGCTGTCCTGGTGAGGCTGTGGGGGAGTCTGCACCGGAGGCCAGCCCACCGGGAGAGCAGCGGCGCCTGATCAGGCCTGCCAACCAGCCCCCTCCACGCCCAGAGCTCCCCCAGCCATTCTGGACTGGGGGGGCAGTACTCACGCCTTCTCCTCTGAACTTAAGGGTCAGCCCCCAGCGCGGGGCATCCTTGTCCAGTTCTAGAACTGGTTCTGGACCTGCTGGCTGGGGGCCCGTGGGTGCCAGACTCGGACTGGGGTTGGGCGGTGCAGCCTCGTCCCTCCAGACACCCACCTGCTGGGGTTGGAGCCCAGGAAGGAGCCAGAGCAGCCCAGCCTGCAGGGGCAAGGGCCCCGGGTGGCGGCGAGTGGTGCTCACCGGCTCAGGAGCCCGCGCAGAAGTGAGGCCCGCGGGGGCGTCCCGGGAGGGAGACGGAGCCCTGGCGAGAGACGGATGTGCTCAGGCCACTCGGCCGGGAGCAGCATGGCCCCTGTCGGGGGCGGGACTGGGCGGCTGGCCCCACACTTGCCCAGCGGGCCCTGTGTGCGTCTCCTAGCCCCTCGGCAGGACACGAGGGACACAGGGCCGTCGTGGTGAGGGGAGCTCCTCCCCACCCCCGCCGAGCTCAGCCGTCGCCCCCTGCTGACAGCCCCCCCCCCCCCCGCGCAGCCCCCCAGGAAGAGCCCTGCACACCGTGGGACCGAAACCCCACACTTGGCGGGAAATGCGGCGCCAGCAGCTGCTCCTCCCTCTTCCTTCTGGCCCCTCGCTGCCACGTGCTGGGAGGACCCCGCTCCCCGGGAAGTGGGGGAGTGGGGCGCAGCTGGGGTCCCGGGGACAGTGGCCGGCCAGGGAGTCCTGCCATCGGCAGCCACTGCCCCACTCAGGGACAGGGGCAGGGCTTGGTCCCCGGGAGCACTGTGCTTTTTGCCGGCCCCCGGGGCATCTCAGGCCCAGGTCACATTCCTGGGCGGTCCAAGCCTGGGACACGAAGGCTTCCTGCTCTCCGGGCTGGCTGTGCTGGGGCTGGAAGCTGGCTGCTGCCCCAGTCCCATGAGGCCTCACTGGCTGGGGCGGGGTGGGGGGGCAAGTCAGCCGCAGGCCCTGGGGCCCTCGGGGACAAAGCCTGCCCCTCAGCCCGGGGCCCAGCCGGCTGAGGGGCAGCGTGTGGTTCCTCGGTGCCCCCCACCCCACCCCGAGGCTGCCGTGTCCGGCTCCCTCTCTGGGCTGACCACAGGTTCTCCGTGTATCAGAGAGCGCTTCACCGTCTCCTAACACCAGTGTCTCTGGCTGACTTAAACCACATGCAGTGCAGAGAGCCCTGGGCCAGAGCGTGGGGCCGGCCAAGTATTTATAGAAGACGGGCTGGGCTCCCGCCAGCCAGCTGCGGGTTGGAATGTGTGCCTGCACCGGCACTCTCGGTACGGCCAGAGGCCGAGAGGCAGCGTGGGGACGCCGGGCCAGGAGCCAAGGGCTGTGGCCGGATGGACGACCCAGGCCCCCAGCGTGCGTGGCTGCTGTTTTACCGTAATTGTTCTCCAAGTCGCTTGGATCTGCCCCAGGCTTCCAGGATCCTCGGGTTCCTAGAGGAGAGAGGGAGATGGGAGGAGCCTGTCAGCTCTGCAGCCAGCGCACCAGCTGTCCCCGCTGCTCCCCGATCCCCGGCCTCCAGGCCAGCGAGGCTGCGGTGGGGGCGCCGCTCTCCCGGAGGCCAGGCGCGGCGTCCCCGGTGCCTCGGCCTGGGACGGGTCCTTCTGGTGGAGCAGTAGGTACCAGGGCCAGAGGTGTGGCGATAAAGGGATGGTCTCCTGAAAGTTAATTGAGACCAGGAGGAAACAGTGTCTGATCCTGATGTGAGAGGTGCGTGCTGTGGTGCCGCGGGGGCTGCTGGGCCCCGGGCCGCCGGGCAGGCGCAGGGGGACGCGTCCTGCTGGCCGAGTGTGTGCCTGCCTGCCCGGCGCGGCCACTGCCGGGAGACGCGCTTTGCGGAGCCCGTGAGAGTTTGCTGAGGCCCGAGACGGCCAGGACGTGAGCAGTGCGCTCTGTGACGGCCAGGAAAGGTGTGCTGGTGACCACAGGGCCCTGCCCGTAGGCTGCTGGGGGCTCGGAGGGGAGCGACGAGGCGTTTCCTGCCCTCCCCGAGCCGGGCACGTGTGTTCCCTGCTGCGATCAGGCTGTCAGCGCTGGGGTCGTGGCCGTGTGGTCAGCAAGGCGGGCGGCCATGAGGCTGAGTGACCCTGGGGCGAGGGCTCCAGGGTTCCCACGTGCCTCGAGGGCCATCCAGGTCCTTTCTCCCCAGGGAACCCTCTACACACCACTGTCTCCGTCTGTGGCTGCACGTGGTTCCTCCTGGGGGGACCCAAGGCTCTCACCATCGGCTTGAAACCCCGGGCACCAGGGGCAGGGTGGCCAGCAAGAGGGTGCCTTCCGCGGGCTTCTGGGTGGTCTTTGCCAGACCTGGCGTCCCTGCAGGCTGGGAGACAGGCCCCGAGGGTGGGCCAGCTCCCGGGAAGCCGCCCTGGTCCTCAGGAGGTTGACAGGCTCGAAGTGCGGTTAGAACAGCGCACGCTCCCTTTGGTCTTACACGTGGAGAATTAGTTCCCGTCACTCTCCCCAGCATCACCAAGGTCACCACCCTCACCACGGCGGGCGTGACCACCGCCGACACCACATCACCACCCCCGCCACACCAGTCCCATCGTCAGGTCCACCCCCGCTGACTGCGACCCTGACCGATGGGGAGCGTGGGCCCCGCCTCCCAGTGGGCTTGTTGAGAGCAGGGGGATCTTGAGTGTCTCCAGGGGCTTGACAGACGAAGCCCCTCCACTCCTGCCAACTCGCTTCTCTGTCTCCTGGCGGCTGGGACCCCTGCCCTGCAGAAAGCCACACCTGCCCTGGCACCCCAGGACCCCCACTTCTCTGAGGGTGGCCGTGTGTGGGGGTGCACCTGCTCTGATCACTCCTGCGTGCCCGGCACCCAGGGTCCCCACTTCTCTGAGGGTGGCCGTGCATGGGGGTGCACCTATCTGGTCACTCCTGCGTGCCCGGTACCCCAGGACCCCCACTTCTCTGAGGGTGGCCGTGCATGGGGGTGCACCTGTTCTGATCACTCCTGCGTGCCCGGCACTCCAGGACCCCACTTCTCTGAGGGTGGCTGTGTGTGGGGATGCATCTGCTCTGATCACTCCTGCGTGCCCGGCACCCCAGGACCCCCACTTCTCTGAGAGTGGCCGTGCATGGGGGTGCACCTGCTCTGATCACTCCTGCGTGCCCGGCACCCAGGGTCCCCACTTCTCTGAGGGTGGCCGTGCATGGGGGTGCACCTATCTGATCACTCCTGCGTGCCCGGCACCCCAGGACCCCCACTTCTCTGAGGGTGGCCGTGTGTGGGGGTGCACCTGCTCTGATCACTCCGGCGTGCCCGGCACCCCAGGGCCCCCACTTCTCTGAGGGTGGCTGTGCGTGGGGGTGCACCTGCTCTGATCACTCCGGCGTGCCTGGCACCCCAGGACCCCGACGTCTCTGAGGGTGGCCGTGTGTGGGGGTGCACCTGCTCTGATCACTCCTGCGTGCCCGGCACCCCAGGACCCCCACTTCTCTGAGGGTGGCCGTATGTGTGGGTGCACCTGTTCTGATCACTCCTGCGTGCCCGGCACCCCAGGACCCCACTTCTCTGAGGGTGGCCGTGTGTGGGGGTGCACCTGTTCTGATCACTCCTGCGTGCCCGGCACCCCAGGACCCCCACTTCTCTGAGGGTGGCCGTGTGTGGGGGTGCACCTGCTCTGATCACTCCTGCGTGCCCGGCACCCCAGGACCCCCACTTCTCTGAGGGTGGCCGTGTGTGGGGGTGCACCTGCTCTGATCACTCCTGCGTGCCCGGCACCCCAGGACCCCCACTTCTCTGAGGGTGGCCGTGTGTGGGGGTGCACCTGCTCTGATCACTCCGGCGTGCCTGGCACCCCAGGACCCCGACTTCTCTGAGGGTGGCTGTGTGTGGGGGTGCATCTGCTCTGATCACTCCTGCGTGCCCGGCACCCCAGGACCCCCACTTCTCTGAGGGTGGCCGTGTGTGGGGGTGCACCTGCTCTGATCACTCCTGCGTGCCCGGCACCCCAGGACCCCCACTTCTCTGAGGGTGGCCGTGCGTGGGGGTGCACCTGCTCTGATCACTCCTGCGTGCCTGGCACCCCAGAGCCCCCACTTCTCTGAGGGTGGCCGTGTGTGGGGGTGCACCTGCTCTGATCACTCCTGCGTGCCCGGCACCCCAGAGCCACCACTTCTCTGAGGGTGGCCGTGTGTGGGGGTGCACCTGCTCTGATCACTCCTGCGTGCCCGGCACCCAGGGTCCCTACTTCTCTGAGGGTGGCCGTGCATGGGGGTGCACCTATCTGGTCACTCCTGCGTGCCCGGCACCCCAGGACCCCCACTTCTCTGAGGGTGGCCGTGTGTGGGGGTGCACCTGCTCTGATCACTCCTGCGTGCCCGGTACCCCAGGACCCCCATTTCTCTGAGGGTGGCCGTGCATGGGGGTGCACCTGCTCTGATCACTCCGGCGTGCCTGGCACCCCAGAGCCACCACTTCTCTGAGGGTGGCCGTGTGTGGGGGTGCACCTGCTCTGATCACTCCTGCGTGCCCGGCACCCCAGGACCCCCCACTTCTCTGAGGGTGGCCATGTATGGGGGTGCACCTGCTCTGATCACTCCTGCGTGCCCGGCACCCAGGGTCCCCACTTCTCTGAGGGTGGCCGTGCATGGGGGTGCACCTATCTGGTCACTCCTGCGTGCCCGGTACCCCAGGACCCCCACTTCTCTGAGGGTGGCCGTGCATGGGGGTGCACCTGCTCTGATCACACCGGCGTGCCTGGCACCCCAGGGCCACCACTTCTCTGAGGGTGGCCGTGTGTGGGGGTGCACCTGCTCTGATCACTCCTGCGTGCCTGGCACCCCAGGACCCCCACTTCTCTGAGGGTGGCCATGTGTGGGGGTGCACCTGGAGTGTTGGGTATTGGAAACTTGCGATGCCACCATGTGCGGACGTCTAGAGAGAGGGCGCGGGGGCCTGTGTCTGTGGGCGTGCCTGCCACAGCCCCTGTGTAACACTTACCTAGACAGATGCACTCGGGGCTGGCTCTGGTGACGTGTCCAGAGCACCCCCCAGGGTGTCCCTGGAGGTGGAACTGGGCGGGAGTCCCAGCAGAGCTGGCCCAGAGTGGGGTGATGTGCCAGGCGCAGAATCCCCCCCCAAGTCTGTCTTTCACTGACGATAGCCGAGCTCCGAGCGTAGCCTCTCCCCGGCCACCACAGATGAGCAGAGGCGGGATGGGGGGAGTATGTGACAGTGTGGGGCTCAGGGGCCGAGCTGGAAGCAGCTGGCCAAACCCGCCTCTGCCAGCCCCCACTCTCATGCCCCAGTGTGTGCTGGAACCGGCCCACACCAGCTTGTGCCAGCTGATAGCTTGACTTGTAGGAAAACTCACGAGCAGGTTGTTAAGTCCTGGGTGCCCTGCAGACGGCCGTGGCGGGGGTGTCACACCGTGGCAGCTGCGGCTGAGACCCTGCTCCGGGGCTCGCCCAGCCCGCGCTCTGGCCGCCGACCTTGCTGAGCCAACGCACCTGCCTGCCTCTTTTAGTGATTATCTTGTTGGGCCCTGAGAGCTCCCCAGGAGCCCTGTCACCCCGACTTTGCGGAGGCCCAGATTTAACCCTGGTGGGTTTGCTTCGACCTCCAGCACCTGCCACCGCGTGGCCTGCGTGAAGCAGGTGGCACCCAGGTGGCAGGAGCTCCTGGGCACCCCCTCCAGGTCTGCCAGGACCCGACGTCCAGCACCTTCCCAAAGGGGAGGGTCCTCGGGCCCATGCAGGCCAGGGAAGGGCTGCGATGGTGTAGTGACGCGCACCTGTGCGCGGGCACGTGGGTCTCAGCCTCCCCCACCCCCGGGCTCTCTTTCGCATCTGCTGCCATCGCGGGCTCGGAGTCGGGCCCCAGAGGGGGTCACGGCAGGGGACAGCTGTGCTGCCTTTGGGAGCCGTTCCCTCCCTCTCCTCCGCGAGCCCCCAGGGTTCCCGAGCCTGAGGGGCCGGGAGGGAGAGGACACCAGGCCCAGCTGCCGCACCAAGGGCCTGGCTCCAAGCCGTGATGTGCGGAGCTAAATCTGGCTGCCGCTAACAGGAGGCCTGACGCCAAGGGCAGCTCCCGCTCCCGGGGCCGGGGGGGGCAGCTCCCGCTCCCGGGGCTGGCGGGGGGGGGCACTTTGTCTGCTGGTCCCCAAGCCCCCACTTCCCACCAGGAGGCGGGCGCTGCTCCCCACGTCCCCGCGCCGCCTGGCCGTCCTCGCCCCCTCAGCGGCCCTGCCTGGCCAGCCGTGGTTTGACCCAGAATTGCCACTCAGATCCAAGTGAGGGCCCCAGCAGGTTCCTCCGCCGTAGTCACAGTTCACGAGAGTGCCCGGGCCGCCTGTGACCCGTGGGAAGGGCCCCTGGGTGTCTGTTGGAGCAGCGGCCTGCAGTCGGGGGCCGGGTGGTGAGCCCCGGCACAGAGGCCACCCCGAGGTGTCGGCCGGGGGGTCCACGTCTCAGGATCCGGCCCCTGGCCTCTTGTGTCGCCCCCTCGTCCAGGGAACTCCTGACAGAGGAGCTGCGAGCTGGGCCTGAGCAAGTCCATGTCCGAGGCTCGGGCTGGGGCTTGGCTGCCCCCGCTGTCCCCAGAAAGGTGCTCCTCGGCCCCTCCCTCTTCTCTCTCTCCAGGGGAGGGCGTCTCCAGGCTGGCGGCCGGGCTTGAAGCTCTGTGCGTCAAATGCCCCCCCCCTGTCAGATCCGGGTACGGTCCGTGTAATTCTGTCCCCACGTTGGTCCCTCTATCCCTGTGTCTGCGTCTCCATCCCCCACCCCGTGTCCCCGCTGTCCCTCTGTCCCTGTGTCTCCATCCCCCACCCCGTGTCCCCGCTGTCCCTCTGTCCCTGCGTTTCCATCCCCTGCCCCGGGTCCCCGTTGTCCCTCTGTGTCTTCGTCTCCATCCCCCACCCTGGGTCCCTGCTGTCCCTCTATCCCGTGTCTCCATCCCCCACCCCGTGTCCCTGCTGTCCCTCTGTCCCTGCGTCTCCATCCCCTGCCCTGGGTCCCCGCTGTCCCTGGCACCCTCCGGGCAGATCCCTGTTGCTCGTCCTGCCGGCCGCTCCCTCGGCCTCTGCAGTCCGAGAGCCTCTGACTCACGACCTGCCAGCGGTGGGGGTCGTCTGACCTTGTCGCTGTCACCTCCTCGGGCGCCTCAGTGTCTCCTCTGTGACCCTGTGAGGACACAGGGTCGGCCCTGGTACCGCCCGCCCGCCTGCGCCGCTGCCTCTCCTCTGTGCCCGACCCCAGGGACCTGGGACGTGCCCATCACCCAGCCCCTGTGCCTGGGTTTGAAGCGTGGCGTTCCGTGGTGTTGAGCCGTTCACGCGGCCGGGAGGCAGATTTGCAGCGGAACTCCGTGCCCGCCCTAGGAGCTTGCTGTGGCTCCCGCCCCGCGCCCGGGGCCCTCCACGTCCGCTCTGTGCACTCAGCTGCTCTGGGGGCCTCGTGTGTGTGGAATGCTACACGGTGTGCCCTTCTGCGTCTTGCTTAGTGCCCGGGGCCGCCCACGCCGTAGCCAGTGTCGGAGTTTCCCTCCTGCCCGCACCGTGGACTCGCGCAGACACAGAGAGCAGCCACGGCAGGCAGCGGCCATGGGGTGTTTGCTGCTCTGCTGGCTGCCGTGGACAGCTGTGGACAGCCGTGGACAGGTTCCTCCCGGAGACCCTGCTCACGGCGTCTTTGGGTTTAGCCAGAATGAGATTGCTGGGTCCTCTGGTGATTTTATTTTGAGAAATGATACGTCTTCCTAATCTTTGTGAGGGATCCCTCGGCTGCTGGTGGACTCCTCGGATCCTGCACTGGCTGGGGCTGGGCCAGGCTGAAGTCAGGGGCCAGCAGCTGCATCAGGGTCGCCACACGGTGGCATCATCCGCTGGCCCCTGGGCATCAGCAGGACGCTGGATGGGCAGCAGATGGGGGACCTGGTCCCAGGCACTCTGCTCTGGGATGCGGATGGCCCCAGTGCTGGCCGTGCCTGCTGTGCCACACGCTGTCCCCGGATGGCTTTCTTAGTCCCCCTGCTGGCTTGCTCAAGGTCAGTGTGTAGAAGTGCTGCTGGTTTGTGTGTGGACTCCGCGTCCTGCTGCTTTGCTGGCTCCGTCTCTTGGTCCTAACAGTTTTGTGTGGAACATTGAGGCTGAGTGAGGAGTTGGCACAGACCCCGTGCCGGGGCCTTCGCCGGCTCTCACGGTTCTGTGGCTCCATCCACTGCCGGGAGCTCACGATTTATTTATTTGAAAGGGTTGTAGAGAGGTAGAGACAGAAAGAGAGAGAGGTCCTCCATCCGCTGGTTCCCTCCTCAAATGACTGCAACGGCCGGAGCTGAGCTGGTCAGGCGCCGGAGCTTCTGCCGGGTCTCCCACGCGGGTGCAGGGGCCCAAGCACCTGGGTTGTCTTCCACTGTTTCCCCAGGTCATAGCAGGGAGCTGGATCAGAAGTAGAGCAGCCGAGGCTTGAACGGGGGCCCATATGGGATGCCGGCGCCGCAGGCCGGGGCTTTAACCCTCTGTGCCACAGTGCCGGCCCCTGGAGACTCTAGAGCCCACCTGAGCCCCCTGTGCTAGCTGGCGATGGCACCTGCCCTCCCCTGGTGCTCAAAGCTCTGTCGTCAGCCCACTCCTCGGGTGGGGGCACTGAGGCTGAGCGAGGCTGACCCGGGGTGGCTGGAGGTGCTGCCCCTACCCAGCCCTGCTTGACCCGGAGCCCAAGTGCTGGTGTCCCTGTTCCCAGCCTTGTCCCTTCCGTGGGTCCCCGGTGGGAAGAAATGGGGACTTCCTACACCCCCTGCCTCCGTGGCCCTGTCCTGAGCGCAGCCCCAGGGCTCTGGCCGAGGGCTCTTGCCTGGCTTGGGGGGTCAGTTCCCGCTCTGGGGCCGTTCGTTGCACACCTGTGTGGGTCGGGCTGTGCCCAGGGTCGCCCTGGAGACCTGGTGGCCCTGGACTGCTCGTCCCGCCCCCACGTAGTGAGGAGTGGGCGTGTGCAGGGGCCTGGATGCAGAGATGATTTCAGACCGAGGTTGGCTCTGAGCCCCCGGCTGCTCCGTGGGCTGCCTGGAGCGAGCGCCGCACTGATGTCGGTGTCGGGGAAGCCGGGGCTGCCCACGCGTGCATTTCCCACGTCTCCTCTGAGCTTTCTGAGGGGCCCGGGCAGATGGCACCTCGGAGCGAATCTGTGTGGTTCAGAAGCATTCGGAACCCAGCCCTGGCGGCAGGTGCGCGGAGCCGCAGCGGGGAGCGCGGGGCAGGGGTGGAGCCTGGCAAGGCGCTGCCCTCCCCACGTCCCCTGTCCTCAAGTCCTGTCCGTGGGTTGGGGCACCGGCTGTCACCACGTGGCTCGCGTGGTCGGGGATCGGCAGCTGGGACCAGGCCCCTCTCCTGCCTGCACGCCGCCCGCTGCTGCTGCTCGGCCTCCGCCTTCCAGCGGCCCGGGGCAGGCCCTTGCCCACCTGCGGTGCCTGAATCCCAGGTGTAGAGCCTAGGCTGTTTTTAGGTCTCAGCCGTGGCCCAGGCTCAGCCGACCGAGGGGCCATGGACCTGCTGGAACGGGGCGGGGGGGCTCAGAGCTCAGGTGCCACCCCTCCCTGCACATGTGGCACCGTTGGGGTGATTTCCCCCCACACCCACTCTCCTGGGCAGACCCCACTTCCCGGGGCTGACCTGGGTGGGTCCTGGAGCCTCGGGAAGCAGAGCCGGCGCTCCTGACCCGGCGTACAGACGAGGGACGGGCCAAGTGGAGCTCAGAGGTTTCCCGTGGCCACTGCAGGGCCCCCAGCGGCCTCCATGTCCTAATTTGGGGACCTGCGCCTGTTACTAGAAAGCAGGGTCTAGGCATGTGTCTCTAGGGGACAGCAGGCTGTCCAGGGTCAGCAGGGGGCCTCATGAGGGACCCGTGAGGCTGGAGGCAGGGGCTCAGGTCCCCAGGCGGGCAGGGGCTGGCAGGGGTGGGATGCAGCCTCCGGAGCCTCCCAAGGGAGCCTGCCCTGGAGAGAGGGCTCCTTGGTGCCGTCCAAGGCGGCCCTGCTGCAGTCACTTGTGAGTCACTTCGCTCTCACGTCCACGAGCAGCGCTGAGGGCTGTGAGCCCGCCATCCCCTCCCCCACACCGTTGCGCCTTCCCTCACCCCGGCGGCGTCCAGGCCCCCTGTCCTGGTTGGGACTCTGGTGGCGGCAGGTGGTGGGGAGGCCGGGGCCTGGAAGCCGCCGCCTGGCCACCTGACCCCCGCTGTGTGTCCTGCAGGTCCGGGCCGTGCGCCTGTCCTTTGTGGGGGAGCTGGGCTGGGAGCTGCACGTCCCCAAGGCCTCCTGCGTGCCCGTGTACCGGGCTGTGATGGCCGCGGGAGCCAAGCAGGGCCTGGTCAACGCTGGGTACCGCGCCATCGACTCCCTGAGCGCCGAGAAAGGTGAGTGGGGGTGTGCATGGCGCCGGCTGCCCGAGCTGCCCGGAGGCCGAGCTGTGGCCCCGCAGCCGCCCGCCCGGCTCCTGCCCCCACCCCAGGGCTCCCTCCTCGCTGCCCACCATGCGAGCTCCCTGCAGGGCCTGGAGATGGCCGTGGACCCCCGCCCCTGCACACACGTGGACTTGGGGCGAGGGGGCAGCTTGGTGTCATTGCTGCCGCTTCCACATGACTCGACAGCCTCACCCCTGCAGGAGGTGGAGGCCTGGCGGGGGCGCCTCCCTAGGCCCCCCCCTTCACAAGCCCCAGCCCCCACCTGGCGCCCCCAGCATCAGTGCTGATGGCCTCAGCCCATTGCTGCCCCCCCCCCCCCCCGGAGAACATTCTGGAGTCGCCCAGGTCACTCAGCAGCTCTGGGCGAGGACTCGGGGCTGGGCTGCACCCTCCCTTGCCTTTGGCTGGCACTGACCCCCGCCTCCCCGTCCCACAGGCTACCGGCACTGGCACGCGGACCTGCGGACGGACGACAGCCCCCTGGAAGCCGGCCTGGCCTTCACCTGCAAGCTCAGGTCGCCCGTGGCCTTCCTGGGCCGTGAGGCCCTGCAGGAGCAGCGGGCTGCGGGCCTGCGCCGGCGCCTGGTGTGCTTCACCCTGGAGGAGTGAGTGTCGCACAGGCTGGGCGGCCCCAGGGTGCTGGCTTCTCCCAGAACAGCGCCCTCTCCTGGCTGCAGAGGGGGAAACAGGCCCTCGGGCCAGAGCTAGGTGCGGGCACCCGTGGGGACGTCCCCGCCAGGCCAGCCTGCCTCCCTGGGACGTGGGCCCCGGCCTGAGGCTGGACTCTGCATCCCCCGCTGCCCCTGTGTCCTGCTCCAGCTTCGTCCTCCGGCGGCCCTGTGATGACTGAGGGGCCTGGCTGGGCCCCCAGGGGTCAAACGCCGAGGGGACTCACACCAGGTCCCGCGGCAGAGGGGGAAGAGAGACCCTGGCCCAGCTTCTCCCTGTCCCAGCTGTGGGGTGGACCCCTGGGAGCGCGGGCCCCGGGCCCCGGGTCTGCGGGCTCCATCTACAGCTCCTAACAGCAGAGCCTGGTTAACGAAACCCGCGTTGCACGTGGGAAGGGGCGCACCCCGCGGGGCGGCGGGGCGAGCCGTGGTGGAGCTCAGCCCCACAGAGGGGCTTCTCCCCGTGGGGGGGCTCGCCTGTGGGAGCGCCGCGGCCGGAGCGGGCGTGCTTCCACCGCGAGGGCCCTGGCTCCCAGCGGCCACTGCTTCCTCCAGGAAGGTGCCGCTGTTCGGCCTGGAGGCCATCTGGAGGAGCGGCCAGGTGGTGGGCCACGTCCGGAGGGCCGACTTCGGGTTCGCCATCAACAAGACCATCGCCTACGGCTACGTCCGCGAGCCCGGCGGCGGCCCCGTGAGTCCTCCCGGCCCCACGCCACACCTGGGCACCTGGGGGGAGGGGGCACAGCCCCGGCACAGCTGCCCAGGCCAGGGCTCGGCACGGGCACGGCTGCTGCTCTTTCCGGAAGATTCTGGCTTGGGCAGCAGTGGGCTTCGCTCCGTGAGAAGGGGCGCGGGGCCTCGTTCCTAAAGCTGGGACCTGGGTCCCGTTTCTGCTGGGTCGGGCGATGGTTGCAGGGTGACTAGGGACCCAGCTTCTCCCCAATCCTTGTTATCCCCTGCTCACCCCAGAGCTGCTGGCCCACGCGGCTCGATGTCCCCCACACGTCCAGGCCCCAGGCCGTGGGAGGCTGGAGGGGACAAAGAGGCAGGACCCAAGCATGCCCCCTGGGCACTGGTCACGGGCCAGGACAGCCCTGGAAGGCGGGAGGCAGGCCCTGGGCTGGCAGCGGCGGGACCTGGGGGGGGCACTGGTCTGGCTCCAGAGCCTTCCTGCTTGAGCCCCCAGCCACTGGGGGGGATCCTGGGCTTCAGGTCACCCCTGGACGTCCACATGGGAGCGTGGGAGGGGCTTGGCGGGGAGCCGGCCAGGCCTGGGAGCTGCCTAGGAGGCAGGGGGAGGGGCTCAGCAGGTCTGAGCTGGCCAGGCCGGGGCCCTGCAGGGGGCTCCGTCAGCCCAGGTCCTTGTCGCACCTGCAAGTGACGGCCAGGAGCCCCCGTGCCCCTGCCCGGCCGGGGCTCCCACGCCACACACTGCAGCCACGCACAGCGCTGGGGGCCTGATTTTCTTCCTTGCTCCAGTCCTGAGCGGGAGGGAAGAGAGGGGGCTGTGCTCCCTGCCTCCCCGGCCCCGGGTTCAAGTGCTGGACAGGAAGTTCGGGCTCCTGGGGCCCCCGCCGTCCTCCACAGCCCCCAGCCCGGGCAGCGTCTGCTGCGGGGCGGCCGGCTCCCGAGGGCCTGCTGGGGGCAGGTGGAGGCCGGGCCGTCCCAGCCGCCCGCACCCCTGCTCACTGCAGCTGCTGGGCTTGCGGGGTGGGGGCGGTCAGCAGGGCCGCTGTCTGCATTATGATCTCAGCTGCTGCCCCAGGGGTCTGGATGACGGGCCAGTGGCGTGTGGCCCATGGGAGGTGTGTGGGAGGTGCGTGCTGTGTGGGAGGTGTGTGGGAGACATGTGCCTGTGGGAGGTGTGGGAGGCGTGTGCCCTGTGGGAGGTGTGGGAGGCGTGTGGGAGACATGTGCCCTGTGGGAGGTGTGTGGGAAGCGTGTGCCCTGTGGGAGGTGTGTGGGAGGCATGTGCCCTGTGGGAGGTGTGGGAGGTATGTGGGAGGCATGTGGGAGGTGTGTGCTGTGTGGGAGGCGTGTGCCCCGTGGAAGGAGTCACACTGGCTGCCAGAGTTAGCCTTGCTGCACGAGTGGGGACGTGGGGTCGGCCGGTTCAGGGACTGGGGGCTGGCCCCGGGTGGGCTTGCCCACGGGGGATGAAGCGAGGCCAGGACCCCTCCCCGGAGAAGCAGGTGCAGACCCAGCTCCCCACCAGTAACAGGTGCCTCCCCCGCCCGGTCACAGGTCTCGCTGGACTTCGTGAAGAGTGGAGACTACGCCTTGGAGAGGATGGGGGTCTCCTACGCCGCCCAGGCCCACCTGAAATCCCCCTTCGACCCCGACAACAAGCGGGTGAAAGGCGTCTACTGAGGGCGCCCGTGGGGCCCAGCTGCCCGTCCTGTCCCACGGAGCCCACGCAGGCCTGGCTCCCGGGATGGGATCCAGGCCTGGGCAAACCCCAGCACAAACCTATGGGTGTCTCGGGGCCCGGGCCCCCTTGTTGGAAGGTGCTCAGTAAACCTTGTGTGCCCGCAGGGGCGCAGGGCCCGCCTGGCTCCTCCTTTATCCCAAGCTCTGCGGGGGGCACCGAGCGCAGGGCTGAGTGGGGGCGGGGCACGCGTGCGGGGTCAAGGCCTCCCTGCCAGGGTTCCTCTCTCAGTCTCTGCACCCAGGAAGCTCCTCTTGCCTTGGGCTCCGCGTTCTCCAGCCGGGAAAGGCCTCAGAGCCTCCAGCTTGCACAGCAGGGAGCCCTGCCTCGTCCCTGCCTCAGTTTCCCCCAGACCTTGCTGCTGGGGCCTGGCAGCGCCCCTCTGGCTGCCGTGCACGAGAGCACAGCTCCTGCCCCTGGGCAGACCCTGCCCTGCTGTGCTGTGAGGCGCGGCCCCAGGCCTGTCCCCCCATGCCCCTGAGGACCCCAGCACCTGCTCTGAGTCAGGAGTGGCCCTGCCTGTCCTGCCCGGTGGGCGAGCCCCGCTGTGCCCCTGCGCCCGGCCGCCTCCCTCTCCGCCCTGTGCCCTGGCTCAGGTCAGGGTTCTGAGACCTCAGGGAGCTGGGGGTCGAGCCGGCCCTGACAAAGCTCAGCCCGTGCTCTGGCCAGGCTGCCCCGCAGTCCGGGGTGCAGGTGGCGCATGCTGGGGGGATGTGGGAGTCGGGGCGGGGGCTGAGTGAGTGCAGGCAGTGGCTGGGGGGCCTGGGCTAGAAGGGACTGAAGCCTTGGGGTGATGTTCGGGTTACAGGCAGCCTTGGATGGGCTCGGACAGGCCTCGGATGGCCAGTCTGACCCCCGTGCTCCCAGGACGCGGCCGGCCAAGCACCTGCAGCCTTCCCCTGGCTCGGGATGAGAGGGCGCTGGGGGGGCCGGACGAGGGGGGCTGGCTTCCCAGATGGCTGGCCCGTCTCCCTCAGCTCTGCGGTCTGGCCCCAGGCCCCTGGCTCAGGGCGACCACATTCATCTCGGCCTGTCCTTGGGGGGAGGGTGGGGGAGGCCAAGTCCTGGTTCCTACCCCATGCATTCCTCGCAGCTGCAGCTGGGGCCCCCACCCCCCCGCCGCAGCCGCCACCGTGCATGTCTCTGGAAGGGTGTCCTTGGGTCACCGGGGTGGGAGTGGCTCTCCCCAGTCGCCCCCAGGCCACCCGCCCCAGCCGGCGACAGGTCCAGCCCGGCGAGCCGCCCTGGCCGGCTTCAGCAGACCTCTAACCCTGAGTCCCGTCCAGTCCCGTTTAGGAGCGGCCGGGAGCCTTGGGAGTGCCGGAGCGTGGAGGGCGGAGCCTGGCGGGTGGTAGGGAGAATGGCGTCGTCCGGCTGAGGGGTGGCGGTGGGCAGGGCCTTCTCACCCGGTCTCCGGCTGCCTCCTGCCCAGCTCGGCTGGAGCGCGTGCCCAGGCTGCCCAGGGGCTGTTGGAGGTGCCCGGTGGCACCCGGCAGGTTGCCTCAGAGTGAGGCCGGCACCCAGTGCTGCCCCCTTCCCGCAGGCAGGGCACAGGGTCCCCCGGCAGGGTCGAGGTGCCCCTCTGCCCCGGTGGCTCGCAGCTCTGCCCCTTCCCGAGCTCGCAGACGGCTCACATGCAGGGAGTTGGCTTGGGGCCCGGCTGCCTCCTGCACAGCCGATAAAACTGGCAATGACAGCGGCTGAAGAGGCCCCGGGCCTGGCTCCGTGGTGGTGCACGGTGAGACAGCTTGCGCTAAGGTCCTGGGGTGGCCCTGAGCCGCCGATGAACCGGACGGGGTCGTATCCCTTGTAGGCTTCGGCCACCACACCAGCAAAGGGGTGGGGAGGGGGCTCAGCACTCCTGCGCCTTCGCTCTGCCAGGGACCCGCCTCCTTGCAGCGGCCCAAGGGCTCACCCGCCTGCAGGCCGCCCCCAGCCCAGGGGTGATGAACAGAGGCCGGGGCGTGCCAGGGGCGGTGGGCAGGACCCACCCGGGTTACCGTCCTCCGGGAGGTGGCGAGCAGGCTTGGAGAGGCCCCCGGGGGGAAGGGGCTCTGGCTGGGGGGGGGGGGGCTTGGCTGGCCCTTGCCGCTGTCCCCTCCGGTCCTAGAATTTGCCGGCAGCCCCGACGAGCCGGCCTCCTCGGCACACCCAGGCCTGTCTGGCGGCTGCACTCCGCTCCTGGTCTGCGTCCCGCACTCCTCACAGGCCCTGTTACGGCTCCTCTCACCTCTGATTCTCCCAGTCGTGCCCCAGCCCGTTCTCAGCCCCACGGGGCCCTCAGACGCCTCCCCAGACACCGGGGGCCCCGCTTCCCCCTCCTCACCACGCTGTGTCCCATGGCAGCCCACGCGGGCCCCGGCCCTCTCCTGCTCTGCTTGCCCAGCCTCTCCCCGATGCACCACGCTCACGCCCCTGCCCCAGGCAGTGCCGCCGCACCTGTGCCGGGCCTGGTGCGCGCCAGCCCTTGGTGAGTGTCAGGCTGGGCGGGGGGCAGGGGCTGGGCTCACGGGGTCTCCAGCCTCAGGAGCAAAAGGGGCTGCGGTGGCTGCAGGGGGCGCGTGCAGGCGGTGACCTGGGTTTGTCGGAGCAGGGAACGGGGTGGCCCTGGGGCTCGGCATCCCCCTGCCCTGCGGGCTGGAGCTCTTGACAGCTGGGGAGGTGGGCACAGTCTGCCCCAAGCCTGTTCTCTGCCGCACCACTTGGGACCTGGGGGCTTTGAGGGTGGCTGGGAGGGGGCTGCAGGCCACACACAGGCTGAGGGATGAGCCCGGCCTACCCTGCCTGGAAGTCGCCTGCCCACGGTGCCCCTGGCGATGTCGCTGCACACTGCTGCGATGGGACCTGCTACAGCCCTGTGGGAGGGGGCTTCTCTGGGTGGGGCGGGGGCGGCCTGCCTGCACCTGTCGTGGAGGCCATGAAGATGACGGAGGGCCCGAGCCGTGCCCGGGCTCGGTGGGGCCTGGCATTTCCCAGCGATCATGCCCAGTGACTTATGGGCCTGTAGGAGCCCTGATTTACACAGCGTGGCGCGGAGCGTCTGGGCCCGGTCCCCGTGCCGTAATGAAGTGCCTGGCGGAGGCAGAATCGGCCTTGTGGCCTGGGGGGGGGCACTGAAGGCCCATCCATCACCCTCCCCCCGGATGCCATGCGCCATTCTGCTGACCTGGCTGGACGCAGGCGCGTCCGTCACTCCCCCCAGAAAGCGCCCAGGAGCTGAGCTCAGCGAGGAACGTGGGGGAGGGGCAAGGAGCCGCTGTTCTCGTGTGTGCGGGGGGAGAGGCCCTGTGTGCCCAGTCCTGGTGTCCACTTCTGTCCCCTGGACAGGCGCAGCCGCAGCCCATGTCACAGACAGTCCCGGGCGGGGGGTGGGGCGCGGATGCCTGCGGATGGCACGGCAGAGCACACAGAACACAGGCCTGGCTGCAGAGAGCCGTCTATTTGCTGCTGCGCCCCCCGGGAGAGCTGTCCGCACCCTCACCCCCACTCCCCGGCTTCCTCGGCCGGCTCTGGGTGGCTGGTAGGCTTCCCCTGTAGGTGGGCGACAGCATCTGTCCCGGCCGCAGCCGGAGCAGCCGCAGGCAAGCGTGCAGCCGCCGAACGCCTGGCCTGCCTAGTGGAGGCCGCCACCCCGAGCCTTGCACCCAGAGCACCCAGCACGAGTGCCCGCGCCTGGCGCCAGGGCGGCTGTCCCAGGAGGCGTGCGGGCGCGGGCCCCAGGCAGGTGTCTTTGCACTTAATCACGGGGTGCAGACGAGGCCTGGTCTGCCCAGCTAGCGCAGGTCCCCCCAGCCGTGCAGGGGTCGCTGGGGTGGGTGGGTGGGAGAAGGCGGGAACAGGCATGGCGGAGGGGACACAGAGCTGTCCCATGGGGGCCTAGGCAGAGTGGGGGTGCAAGAGCCACATGAGGCCGCCCCGTCAGCCTTTGCCTCCGCTGATGCTGACCACGGTGGGGCCGGCAGGGCTCTGAGCCTGGCTGGCCGGGCACTGCGGGGTGGGCTCCATCAGCGTGGACGTGATCTCGGGCAGGGGCTGCAGATCCCATTCGCCCTGCGAGGAAGGGACCCGGGGTCAACAGGCCGCAGGGGTGAGGTTGGGAGCCACCTCCCGACACCTGCAGAGGACCTCAGGGGCTCTTACCCCCTGGCTCTCCTGGTGCCCCTCTGGCAAACGTCCCTCCACCCCTGGCTACTTGGTCACTCAGCCGTCCCAGCCCCGGGGCAGGGGCTCGGGTTACAGCCGGTTCCGGGCCCTGCCCTTGGGGCTTAGTGACTGCAAGGAAGTCCACCCCACCCCACCCCTGCCACAGTGACAGCACAGGCCCTGGCCCGGACACGTGATCCTCCCTGGGGAGAAAATGGGGCCTCCAGGTGCCCGTGGCGCTGAGACGCGGCCTGCACCTTGTCCAGCTGTCAGCTGTCGCCCCTCCCTGTCCCCAGCACTCTGTCCCCAAGGCTGGGGCTGGGCCCTGCTCACACTGGGGCCCCATCAGTGCCCCAGGAGCTGTCCCCAGGGGAGGGGCCGCCTGCCAGCCTCTCCCCTGTGCCCGGCTGTCCGCTGCCACCTGGCCACACTCCGAGGGCCCCAGTCCCCGCCCCGCTCCCCTGGGGCAGGCGGACCTGGAAGCGGACGGCCGAGGACTTGTTGCAGTGCATGGATATGGGGGCGAAGCTGTACAGGGCCCTGAGCACGTCGCGGTTGAAGGAGTTCCAGGGCACGGAGGCAAACTGCTGAGCGACGGAGGCCTGGGGGCAGGTGCACACGTCCTCGCTGTTGAACCTGGGGACAGGAGCGGCCCGTCTGTGCCGGCAGGGACAGCTGATGTGCCTGCAGACAGGGGCATCCCCAGGGCGGCCCCCATGCACTGGGCATCCAAAGAGGCTGCCGGGCCCAGTCTCCACACCAGCAGTGGGCTCATGTCTCCTGCCACCTTGGGTTAGTGACCGCCGGGTTGAGTTGGGGATTGACTAGTGATGCCTGCTGAGGGCGCCTCCGGGGGTGGTGGGTGCCTGGTGACACCTGCTCTAGGAACGGCACCTGCTGCCTGCCGTGGGCTCGGGCAGTCGGCAGGGTCTGAGGGTTTCCATCCGTGGGGAGCGCCCGGGGCCGGAGCACAGCGGGCTGCGCACCTGTTCACCAAGTGGAAGTACTTCTGCAGGGAGCCGGCGTCCACGGCACTCTTGCACAGCTCCAGCTGCGTCTGGGGGTAGTAGTGCACGTAGTTGACGCACATCTCCTCCAGGATCCCGAAGCCGCCCTGTGAGCCAGACACAGCCGCGTCAGACACGGCCGGCAGCGGCGCTCGCCCCGCCAGCTGCCCGGCACCGGGCGCCAGGCTCCCCCCCCACTCGCTGGCCAGCGGCATGGCAGGTAAAGCTGCCACATGCAGCGCCGGCATCCGTATGGGCGCTGGTTCCAGTCCCGGCTGCTCCGCTTCCCAGCCAGCTCCCTGCTGTGGCCTGGGAGAGCAGTGGAGGAGGGCCCAGGTTCTTGGGTCCCTGCAGCCACATGGGAGACCAGGAAGAAGCTCCTGGCTCCTGGCTTTGGCCTGACCCAGTCCCAGCTATGGCAGCCATCTGGGGAGTGAACCAGCAGATGGAAGATTGATCAATCTCTCTCTCTTTCTCTGTCCCTACCTCTCGCTTGAACTCTGCCTTTCAAATAAATAAATCTAAAATAAGAATTCCCGTTCCTTGCCAGGAGCAGGCAGCCCACTGGTTAACCAGTCTCCCCCTCAGCTGGTGATAACCTCGCAGAGAGAGCAGAGCCCAGGCATGAGGGAATGTTGTGCCCATTTTATGGGCACAGAAACTGAGTCTCAGAGCAAGGGGCAAGCCCTGTGGTGGCGGCAAAGCCAGAAGGTTGGCCTGAGTGGACACAGCCTCCAGTGGTGGCCCAGGAGCTGCCCCCCGGTGCCCAGTGAGAGCTTGGAGCCCAAGACAGCAAGGGAGACCCCTTGACGCCATGGATCCACAGGGCCACCGGTCAGGGCCACCAGTCACTGCTGGGGAGGAACAGGGCTGCAGCAGCGGCGTCCATCACAACAGCCTTCAGCCTCCTAGGGGCATCCACAGCCTCGTCCTAGCACGGGCACGTTAGGTCCCAGGATGAGCCCTGCTCTGAGGCTGCTGACTGCGGAAGCCTGGGGGTTTGGGGGGAGGAGAGGAGAGCGCAGAAGGAGGGGGAGGAGGAAGAGGAGCAACGCTGGGGAGGGGGGAGGGGAGGAGGAGGAAAAGGAGCGAGCTGGGGAGGGGGAGGGGAGGAGGAGGAAGAGGAGCGAGCTGGGGAGGGGGAGGGGAGGAGGAAGAGGAGCGACGCTGGCGGCTAGGAGGAGCCAGGGTGGAGCAAGCAGAGCCCAGGCCCAGCCACCCCTGCCTGGCTCCGGGCCCTGGGGCTTTGCGATCCCTGGTGTGGGGCTGGGGGCAGCTATGGCTGGGAAGCCAGGCACACTCTGCTCACGGCAGACCTGGTGCCGGAAGGGCGGGTGGGTTACGCGCACGGCACCTGCCCACAACAAGGGCTCTACGCCAGCAGCCGTCTTCCCGTCCTGAGCCCCCTCCCCAAGACACAACGCAGGGTGAACAGGGGCCTGTGGCCACGTCGCAAGGGGCAGACCCCCAGGGACAGAAGGTGGATTTCTGGTGGCCAGGGGCTGGGGAAGGGGTGACCACCGATGGGCACGGGGTCACTTTCAGGAGGGGGAAGGGCACGTTCTAAAGTTAACAGAATGTTCTAGAAGTCGGGGAGGAGCGAGGTGTGCGGGACTGCGCTCCTGGGGCGGGGCTGGCGGGGGTGTCCACACGTGGCTGCCAGGGGCTCCCGTGAGCCAGGGCTGACCAGGCGGCCAGGGGGAGCTGTGGGCGGGGCAGCCGCTGGCCGGGACGGCCGTGGTGTGTGCCCGGGCCCAGCCTTGTGCCAGCAGCAGCCCCTTTGCGCCGATGCCGCCTGCGAACCCACCTGGCCTTGAAAGGGGCCTCTCCCCCCCCTCTTCCTCCCCGGGCTGTCCACCGTTCAGCCAGAACCCTCGTCCATCCCCGAGTGGACCCCTGCCACGTCTGCACCCCCGCACGCCGATTCCCATCCCTCCGAATGTTCTCTGTGCTCTGGGCTGCCGCACGCTGCCGCTGCCCGAGCCTCTGTCCGCTTCCCCCCTGTGAGGCCATCCCTGCTCGCTGCTGCCCTGTGCGTGTGTCTGCTCGCTCACGTCCCCAGTAACTCGCGTGTGTGGCCCATGCTCCTGGCATCTCCCCCCGGTGACCCAGCGCCAGGCTCACGGCACCAACGCTCACTGAGCAGGCGCTGGAGTGACAGACGGCTCAGCGGGCCCGAGCTGCTCACAAGCTCCCCGGTCCTGGCACCGTGCACGAGGCTGTGCATGGGCTGAGCCCCGCGCTCGGGCAGCCCACGCGCCAGGTGGGGAGCTGTGAGGGGAGCCAGGAGACTTAGAGATCCTGCCCCAGGGCGGCGTGTGCCGCAGCACGAGCCGAGCCTCCGTGGGGGGCGCCGGCACCTGTGTCTGGTTCCAGTCCCGTCGCCTGCTCACACGCACCCTGGAAGGCAGCAGCGATGGCCCAAGTACTTAGTCCCGGCCGGCCACGTGGGAGACCCGGATGGAGTCCCGGGCTCCTGGCTTCAGCCTGGCCCAGCCCTGGGAGCAAAGCAGGGGATGGAAGACCTCTCTGTGTCCTCCCTCTGACTCCTCGGAGCAGGTGCCCTGGCCAGAGCCGCCCCCTGCGGTGACTTACCACGGTGGCCAGCGTCCTGTCTTCCGTGTTGTAGGTGCAGGAGGTGATGAGCACGTCCCCCTGGGGAGCAAAGACCCCCAGGCCATGAGCACCTGCCCGCCTGGGGCTGCCCGTCCCTGCACTGCCCTGGAGCTCAGGGGGGCCCTGCGGCCACACCCCCACAACGGCAAGTCCACCAGCAGGAGGGCTGTGTGGGCTGCTTGGCAGAGTCACCGCTCAGGGCAAAGCTCCTGTGTGACGGACCCCACTTCACCCCCCGCCGTCTCTCCCTCCAGGCTGGAGGGCGCAGTCACGTGTCCATCTGGCTGCTGGTCCCCCCACGCCGTGTTCTCCCTGAACCCCTCCCGTGTCCTGCTGGGATGGGGTCCTCAGGTGCCCTGCCCCTCACCCTGCCGGCCCCTCACCGGGTACACGATCACCTCCTTCTTCAGCATGCGGATCTCCTGGGGGGGGGGCGTGGAGAGGAGACCTCAGTGACCCGCAGACCGGCGACCCCAGCCCTTGCTGCCTGGCCTCCCCTCCCACCCTGCCCCTACTGGGGAAGGCCAGGGCTGCCTATGGGGGGGGGGCTGGCCAGGAGGAGGAGGGCGTGGCCACGGCTGCCTCGCTTGGGGTCCGTGGCAGGGCAGGGCCACTGTCAGGTACGTGGGCCTGGCCCCCCAGCACCTGAGCCCAGGGCTCTCTGTGGCCGGAGGGAGACAGCCAGGGTGGCCCACCTGGAAGTGGGGGCTGTAGTGGTTGTCCCTGTTCACGATGTCCCTCTCCCGGCCGTCCCGGGCCAGCACCGTGAGCACCTTCCTCCCGGTCAGGTGCGTGTGCAGCTGTGAGGCGAAGATGCGGATGCCAGAGGGTGGCAGCGCCTGCGGGGCGGGGGAGGGCGGCGATGCCAGGCTCACGTGCTCCTCCGGGGTGTCTGCATCCTCTAATCTTCCTCCCAGATCAGTTGGATCCCCCACCGTGCACGGAGCCGGGATCGCAGTGACCAGATCACATGGCCAGTGGGCGGGTAGAAATGGGCACGTGGGTGTGCCCGGGGGCCTGGTGCACACAGGGGCTCTGAGCAGGAGGGAGCCCCTGACTACAGAGGGAAGCTTCGGGTTGGGAGCCCGAGCTGTGCACCTGCTGTCCCTGGGCTCACCCTGCCCCGGGCCCCACTCACCAGCTGGGTGCACTTGTCCGTGCAGTAGCCAGTGAGGACGAAGGCCGTCTCTCCAGGTGGGATGGCCATCACGGGCGTGTACACCAGGCCCAACTCCATGATGCCTGCGTCGAAGCGCCGCAGCGTGGCTGTGTAGTGCAGCCGGATGCCTGAGGAGTCGCGGCGGCCTGCGGGGAGAGGGCGGGGGCCGGTGAGCCCCTCCCAGAGGACAGCCCTGGACCCCAAGCCCCCACCCCCAGCCAGGATCCAGAGCCAGGTGTCTTTGTTGCCACACCTGGGGACGCCAGGTGTCCCACCTGTCACACATCGTGCGACACCCATGTGGGACCAAGCTAGTGTGGCCAGGGAGCCCGTGGGAGAGACGCCGCATGGGTGAGGGAGGGCAAGAGGCCGGCGGCGGGTGTGGAAGCTCCCAGGCGACACGGACACCTGCCCCGACGCCTTGGCCGGCGTTTTGCCCGCCCCCGCTGCCCTCTATATAGAGGATCTAAGCCAGAAGCAGCGGCAGGATCAGAGCTCTGTGTGTGGCTCGGGCAGAGAAGAGGGCACGGACCCCTGAGTGTGACCACGGCCCAGGGGAGGGCACGCGAGTGTGTGTGCGTGGACATCCATGGGAGATGGGCTAGGAGCACCGGCTTCCTGCAGACCCCGGCCGTTCCCACTCTGACCGCCGTGTTGCTGGACAGAGGCGGGCCGAGGGCGGCTGCTACAGCAGCGTGGACCCCGGGGGCAGGGCCGGCACTGAAGCTGTGACCCCAGGCCCTGCACACTCCAGGCTGCGCTTGGTCGGCCATGCACTGTGCATGCTCAGGCCACTGGCCGTCCCTGTTGGGGCCCCGGCCCACAGTCAAGGCCTCTTCCAAAGTCCATCGGAGCCTGTGGCTGTCTCCCGGCTGTGGTCCAGCCACACCTGCTAGTTCTGCTTCCAGGTTGCTGACTGAAGTCCTTGAAGCAGCCTGGGCAGCCCACAGGCCCGGGAGGCGGACGCTGGCGCCCACGGGAGCGGCCATGTTCCTGCAGGGAGCCCTTCTCTCCTGTGTCCATCTGTGACTGGGCCTGGAGCTCTGGGCTGAGCCCATGGCGGGGTCTACAGGCCTGGCCACGGGGCTGGGACCCCAGAGCACTGGAGAAGGGAGGGGGCAGCTGTGGCCCTGGGGTTGGGTGAGGAGAGCCAGGGAGAAAGTTCCGGTCACAGGGAAGAGGTGATGCAGCTGTGGGGCAGACAGGCTGGTAGCCCGTGTTCAGCTCGGCCGCCTCCTTTGACAGACCAAGTCACAGGCGAGCAGAGCGGGGCATGATCTCGTCCCTGGGCGCCGGGAGCCGTTCAGCCGTTCACTGGCACCGGAGTTTGCCCGGGGTAAGAGTCCCTGTGCCCAATTCTCCGATGACGGAGCTGAAGACTGAGGCTGGGTGGAAGACCGTGCTCGAATCTGGGGGTGCAGGTCGGGGTGGGTGTTGGGGGGCCTGGCCGTCTCCTGGCCGTCTGCTCTAAGATGAGGCCAAGACCGCCTCCCCCGCCTCTGTCTCCTCCCCGCCCACCCCTGCTGCCCTCCCGCATGAGAGGGGAATAGAGGGAGTGGCCATGGCTGCACTGGAGCTGGGGTGGAGTGAGGAGATGCTGGGGTCGGGCTGTTCATCGGAAGAGCAGCCGTCTCGAGGCTCGCGAAGTGACAGGAGCGTCCCCGGGCTTGGCAAGGGAGCCATAAATACATCCAGATAAGCGGACTAGCCTGCCGCTTAAGGAGTTTTCGAAAATCCATTTGCTGTCGGGTTTAAATGAGCCATAAATCCCGCTGCCGGCCGCGGCCCGGGCTGACTCACATCTCTGCTCGCTGCAGATAACTCCCCGGGGACAGAGAGGGCGGGGCGGGGGGGATCACACAGCAGGGGGCAGGGGCGGCATCGCCACCCAGGTCCCCCAGCCCAGGCCCCCCAGCCCAGGTCCCCCAGCCCGTGGCCACTGTGTGCAACCGAGGCAGGCAAGAGGGGGCGCGGTGGGAGATGCCGGAGCGCCGGGCAGGGGCCGTCTTCTGTCTCCGACGCCAGGTCAGCGGGCGTCTCCACCCCCCGGGGACCGACCCTGGTTGCTGCACCTCGGGCCTGGGCCGTCCAGCAGCCCCCACTCCCTTCCCAGGCTTGTGCTAAAGCCAGGCCAGACCCTGCGCGTCCCTGCAGCATGCGCTCCCCTGTGCCACCCTGCACCCTGTCCTGGCTCGGAGCTGCCACCCAGGCCGGGGCCCCGGGCAGCCTCCTGCCCTCCAGGATGGAGTCCAGCGCCTCCTGTCCACCACGTGGACTCTCGCCCTTATTTCCATCTCCCCCTGCCAGGGAACCCCTGAGGGCACGGGTCTGTCCTGCTCCCCCCAGCCCCGCCCCCTGAGCCTGGACCGTGGGCTGGAAGCCCCTGCCTGCACCTCTGGCCGTGGCCCCCGCAGAGAGAGGAGGCAGGAGGGATGGGGGGCGGGGCTCTAGATGGGGGCCGGGTGGGCTCAGGCAGGCTCGGCCATGGCAGGGCGCCATGGCGAAGACCGTGCCCAGGCCTCCTGGCTCGCCGCCCCTGCTCGGGCCTGGCCCTTGGGCGTCCCCTCAGCACGCGGGTGCAGGACACCTCTGCCTGCCCTTTCTCGGGCGGCGGCATGAAGGCCAGCGCCGTGTCACAGGGCCAGGAGCGGGGCTGCCGTGATGAGCAGGGAGCCCAAGGGGCGGCCAGGGCCCGCGGGCCCGCGAGGGGCTCGGGGCGGCAGCCGGGGGCGCGGGCCCCTACCTTCCATCTTGAGCGGGTTGTGGTAGTGCACTTCCAGACGCAGGAAGCGGGAGGAGCCGGGGCCCCCGAAGGCGAGGCCGGCGTCCTCGGGGTAGTAGAAGGCCTGCGAGGAGCGAGCGGCAGAGGCAGCGGCGTCGGGTGGGAGCCCACGGGAGGGGGCCGGGCCCGCAGGGCGGCTGGGCGGGCGCGAGGCTGTGGGCGGGGCCGCGCACCTTGGCGCCCAGGGCCCAGGCGGCCAGCACGTGGCGGCAGTAGTTGAGGCGGTGCGGCTTCATCTTGGAGTCGCAGGGCCCGCTGAAGTGGGGGAAGCTCTCGAACTCGGCGCTGCACTGGAAGACCTCCATGTGGTGCACCAGGGCTTCGTTGCCCTCGCTGACGACCGGCTCGTACTGCAAGGGGGCGCTGCTGAGCCCCGGGGCCCCACGGCTGCCCGGGCCCCGCACCCCTGGGGCTGCGGGCTCTGGGGGTGGCGCTGCCAATCCAGACCCTGAGTCCGGGAGGGTCCAGAGGGCAGGGCCAGGAGGACCCCCGGGGGCCAGCAAGGCAGCTGTCCTCGTGCAAGGGCGCGGGGCTCCTGCAGCCCCACCAGGCGGCAGGGTAGTCGGGCACAGCCCCCAGGCTGGCCCGCTCCCTGCTGGGTGGCCTCAGGTGCTCCCGTCGGCTTCCTAGGCGGTCCTTCCTCCACAGCGACATTGCCTGGCGCCGGGGGACGGGAGTCCCTTGCCCTTGTTCTGAGCTGAGCTTCTGGCTCGCCAAGGGAGGGGGCCTGACGCAGGACAGCAGCGGCTCCACCCCCAGGGGCCCCGCCTCGGTGCAGGATGGGAAGCTGGGTCTCCCAGGTGCTCAGGGTGTGGATCTTGGGGATCCCCCCGGGGCAGGGGCCAAGGAGACCCCTCCGTTCCCCCACCATACCATGACGATGTGGTGCCGGCTGAAGCCCTGGGGAAGCTCTGCGATGTGGCACCAGTACGTGGTCTCCTGGCCGGGAATCAGCACGTCGGGGGCCCGCACCTCCAGCGTCCGCGTGTCGGGGGGCAGGGCCGGCTCGGGGACCTCGGGCTTGAGCAGCTGCACCCGCTGTAGCCCCCCCTGCAGGCCCGAGGTGTTGATGGCCTCCGGCGACCGGAACGGCTCCTCCAGGAAGGCGTAGACCAGGTGGACGGTGCCGTCCTGCAGCCAGCACGGGGCCCAGCGGCTCACCCCCTGACCCGCCCCCGAGCCGACTGCTCGCCACCAGGAGGGGTGCCGGGTCCCCACCCCCGCCTGCCCCTCCTCTCTGTGTGGCCCCACCAGACACCCTGCCCCCCACAGGCCTAGTCCACTCAACCTGCGCCCTCTGGGCCGCTGTGCCCCTCCCCCAGCCCAAGGCCCCTGGGTCAGGTGTGGGTCAGTGCTCTCGGTGGGGTCAGGGCGTCCACCTGGGGCCCCCTGGCCATGACGCTGAAGGTGCGCGGCTGCACCGTTGGCTGTGGTCCCAGCAGCACCGCTAGATTGGACAGGGCAGACCCGAGAGGGCCGCGGGGCAGCTCCGCGGCACTGGAGGCCGGCGGGCGGCTGGGGCTGGCTTTCTGACGCCGTGCTGCCATGCACAGAGGCCTGCGTCCAGGTTCCTGGGCACCAGCAGACGGGCCTGTGTCCTTCCGAGTGGGCAGAGCCCCACCGCCACCCCAGCTGGCAGGTTCCAGGCCTCCCCCGAGCCGCTCCTCCAGCGGATTCTCTGCCCTTGGTACCCACCCCATTTCACAGGTGGGCAAACTGAGGCCTGGAAGAGGCTAGGACCTGCCCAGGCCCCACAGCAAGGTGACAGGGCCAGGTTGGGAAGCCAGGCCTCCTGGGACCGTTGCGGAATTCCACCTGACGGCGCCAGGAGAAAACACCCAGGGGCCAGATCCAGACGGAGTCAGAAACCACGGCAGCCACACGTCAACAAAGAGCTTTAAGAGCTGGTGCCGCCCGAACTGCCTGCGGCCACCCCACCCCCCACTCTGCCCTGCAGGGCTCAGCCCACGCGGGCACTCGGCCCCACCGACCTCAATGAGGTAATCCTTGGGGTCGCAGGTGCTGAAGGGCCTCTTGAAGAGCAGGGCCAGGCCGTCCGGCGTGCTCTGCGCCCGCAGCAGCTGGTAATCCTGCCGGCCGTCCAGGTGGACCCGGCCCTGCCCGTCACTCCAGGCGTCCTGCGGAGGCAGGCGGCCCTCAGCAGTGGGCGGGGTGGGGGCAGCACAGCGGGTGCCCCCTCCCCCATGCAGAGCTCGTGGTTCGTGGCCAGCACCCAGCTGAGCTGGGTCCCAGGGGGCTGGGCCTGGGGTCGAGGGTTCACGCCCACTTCCTATGTTGCTGCAGGAGATGTGACCTTGAGCCCTAGCCTCGCTCACTTCCTCTGCAGCCGTGAGCACCCTGGTAGCCGCGCGGATCCCTGGACCTGGAGTGGGGCCCGGGCACTGGTGCTGTCCAGAAGAAGCACTGGGCCAGTACTGCTTCCGTGGCCCTGGGAGGGAGGGCTCTGGGGGCAGGTGAGAGACCGGGTGCACATTTAAGGCAGGCACCCTCCACCTGCACAACCCTGAGTGAGCTCTGCCTTAAACCCCCTGCACCCTTCGCTCTCAGCTCACCCCTCCCCAGGCCCAGGGGGGAGACCGACGCCCACCTCCCTGCACCCCCAGGGCTGGAGACAGCTGGACAGGGGACCCCTGGGAGCCAGGCCCAGAGGACCTCCCCAACAAGCAGGCCTCCGTGCTGGGGGTGGCATTTCTGTTCAATCCTGCATCCAGGGTAACACACGTCGTCACGGCTGCGAGAGGCACCTGGAGCACCGCCGGCGCCCCTGTGGGGAGTGAGGAGCTGGCCAGAGCGCAGCCGGGAGCCCGCGGGGCCGGACGCTCATTCTCAGGGAACCTGTCGTGTGGAAGGCAGCAGGGCCCCCGATCCTCCTTGGCTGGGACCCCTGAGCCCCTGTGCCGTCCACTGGGCCTGGGCAGGGCCCTGGCCAGGCCGCTCTGCCCCCTGCCACCCAAGCACAGCTCCCAGGCTCAGCGCCTCCCCTGGGAACCGGCCCCTGTGTGCCTGGCGGGACAGCGAGGCTCGGCTCCATCACCATGCTGGCACAGGTGAACTCGAATGCACCCAGGAAGGCCGGCAGGGACTGCCCTCTGAGCCTTCCAGCTGGGGAGGCCACGGCCGGCTCCCTGCGGCCCCTGGCTCCTGCAGCCCGAGACCACCTTCCGCCCGCCTGTGCCTGCGGCGGTGGGTGGAGCTAGGCTCCTGCGCCGGTCCCAAGGGAGGCAGGCAGGCCGGTGACTCAGGGCAGCAGGGCCGGGCCTCCTCCTGTGCCCCTGCCACTGGTGCAGCGTGAAGGGGCACATTCTCCCTTCCCCTCCCCTGGAGCACCCAGGGATGTTTTGAGAACAGGGATCAGCAGCTCTGCCTGGGCTCAGCTCTGTGGGTTTGTTCCGTGCCCGCGGAAGGGTGCACTGGGTGTGTGCACCTGTTCCGCTCACGGCACTGCAGTCTGCGTGTGCTGCGCCCCGGCATGGGGGTGCTGCCGTGCCCTGGGGCTGGCCTGTGTCGGGGAGCGCATGGCGTGGAGCCGTTTGCAACAGTGGGGGACACGGGCTCTGCACCCGGGTGGCAGGGCGTGGGGGAGTGAGCTTCTGGGATGTGTGAGGCCTCCAAGTGCAGTCACCCTCCTCGGGGGTCCCTGGGCCCTGATATTTGAGGGGTGCAGCCAAGGACCAGGGCAGGGGTCTGTCTCCTACTTTGTCCTCAACGCGGCATCCCTGGGGCGTCCAAGCTGGGCTCGGGTCAGAGTGAACTCACAGCTCCGCTTGCCGGGTCAGGGGGCTGAGGCCGGACTCGGCGGGAGGGAGGGAGGGAGGGAGGGAGGACTCACGGCAAAGTAGGCACTGTCGCCGTCGGTCCAGAGCACCACCAGGTCGGCGTTCTCCAGCTCGCCGCGGTCAGACATCCCGAACAGGACGCCGGCCCGGAGCGTCCGCACCAGCAGCCGGAAGTGGACGACCTCCTGCACGTAGCTGACATTCCAGGACAGCTCCAGGGTGCCCTGGGGGTCCAGGGGGACGCTGTAGGGCAGGGGGCTCTCTGGGGGCGCCGAGCCCTGCAGCGCGGCTACCAGGATGACCAGGAAGACGGCCACCGCCGTGCCGTACATGGAAGCCGCCTCGCGCACGTTGGGGCTGGGGAGGCTGGCCCAGCGGCCCGGGCGGCGGGGGGCCTGCATGGCTGGGGTGAGCGTGCCGGCCCCACCTGCCCCTTTATGCCCTGGCCCTGCACGGGGGGTGGGTCCAGGATGCTCCGGTAATCACATTTGTCTGGTGGCGAATTCGATTGTCTGGGTGGACCTCCCAGCAGCCCGTGCCCCGGGGCCAAACACTTTGCCTTCCGCCCTGCCTAATTGGCGCTAATGACACATGGCCATCATCAGCGGGAATCGAAGCCGACCGCGATGTCCTCCTGGTCCCCGAGAGTGGCTCCTCTGCAGCCCAGGCCTCAGGGGGCCAGGGGCTGCCTTCGACGGGAGCCGGGCGGCCCCGTCCTCAGCTGCTGGGGCATGGAGAGCTTCAAGCTAAAACACCGGATCGTGCCGTGTTGAGCTACGTTGTGCTCAGCCTGCTGTGCCACGCCGTCTCCTCGACTTCCCCACGGGCTCCAGCTGGCGCCTCGGCTGCCCCAGACGGAGCGAGTGCCTGGTGGGGGGCCAGCGTGGGTGTGGGGCCCCTCTCGAGGCGTCGCGGGGACAGGCGGGGATAGAGGCATGGGGGATGGGCAGAGACTGCGGGAGCTGGGGGGGGCTGCCTTGAAGGAAGGGTGGGGGCCGGTCTGCCCCAGGCTGAGACCTCCCCTTTGCCAGGGCTGGAAGCCTCGTAGGCCAGTGTCCCCTGCCTGGAGCCCCCAGGAGCCCCCCGGGAGTCCCCGTGTCAGCCTGGCTGCGGTGCCAGGACGCTCTGCCGCCTCCTCAGCTCTGAGCCCCCCCCCCGCTGGGTTGACAGCCCCCAGCCGGGCCTGGCTCCCTCCGGTCCAGGCCTGGGCCCCACTGCTGAGCCCTCAAATACCCACGAGTGCGGGGCTGGGCTGCGGGTTCTCTCCGAGCTCGGAGCGCTCCTCCCCGCACAGCCGTGACTGTGTCTGTGGAGAAGGTTCCAGCGTCCCTGAGGGGCTGTGCAGCCCCTGGTGACAGGTGGGGCTCCCCCGGGACAGGCAGGCAGCAGAGGCCGGGGGCTGGGGGGGTCTCTGGCCGAGCATCCGGGGATGCATTGCTTCCAGCCCAGAGCCCCATCCCACCTGGAGAGGAAGAGGCTGACTGACCCTCCCCTCCCTTCCCCCCAGGAGGCCTGGGCGAAGGGGTGGGGGGGGTCCCCGGCCCTGGGAGGGTGCGTGGCCTCTCCTGCCTTCCTCTCTGGGAGGGGGCGGGACCCACAGCCGGTCTGCGCCGGGGCTGGGGAGGCGGGCGCAGCTCTCAGTAAACAGCGGAGTGCTTGGCACCCGTGTTTATTTTTAGCAGGACCAGGAGCCGCGGCGGCTGCCACGCCAGCCTTCCTCCTGCCGCTGACACCAGGCGCTGCCTGTCCTGGCGCTCACCGCGCGTGGGAGCCAGGGCCGCCCTGCGTCTCCACAGCCAGCACGCTGCCATGGGGGGGGGGGCGGTGCTTGTAGCAGGTGGGGGTGGGGGGAAGCCGCACCCCTGGCGGTCAGGGACATCTCCTGGCCCCGAGGGAAGCGGGAGCCGGCTGGGTGGGCGGAGCTGCTCCCCGGGAAGCTGCTGTGGCGGTGGACCTGGTAAGGACACAGCGCAGCTGTCCTGCGCCCTCACGCCCTCGCAGGTGACACCTCGAGAGGGGCACAGGCGCTGAGCAGGCCCGGAGCCCGCTGCCCTTCCCCCACTGCTCCCAGAGGCGGGCGCTGGGGTGGTGCCGGGCAGAGAGAAGCCCTGTTCGCTGCTGCGCAGGGCCGGTTTCCCACCGGGGGCGTCCACGCTGACCTCATTTAGAACCAATTTCAGCATTAATGAGCCGTTCGCATTCCCACCGACACCCTCGGCTGTAATCCCCCATCGGCTCCGCCACGTGAGGCAGCTCCGCTGACTCCCCAGCCGTGGGCAGGGGCCGCCTATCGGGCGGGGGCTGGGGACTGAGCCAGACAGGCCTGGCCAAGGCAGCCCCCGCCGGGAGGGTGAGGGCGGAGCAGCAGCCGCACCTGCTCACAGGGCGGGAGGCCGCGGCCGCAGACTTCTGAAGCGGCCAGGGTCGGGGGCCCCAGGCAGCGCGGGGAGGGCGCAGAGCCCCCGAAAGACCCCCTCCCCTGCCGGACCAGAGAGGCCGACAGAGGGGCTCTGTGCTGAGGCCAAGGCCTGGGGTTGTGGTCCTGCCCTCATGACTTCCGGTGGGAGCTCACGGCAGGAGCCAGGCAAGGCTGCTGCTCACTGCTGATCGGCGGGAGGCGTGGCTCCGGTGTGGCACCTCTGGCCTAAGTTGCCTCCGGGAACAGGAGAATCCTCAAGAGGACATCCGGGGAGGCCAGCCTAAACCCTGCACAGCTGCCCTCTGCAGCCACACGCACACACACGCACGCCGTGCGCACTCACATGCACACACGCACATGAAGTGCATGCTCGAATGCACACTCACGCACACACTTGCACCCTCACACGCACACACACTCACATGGACACGCACACAAGCTCACATTCACAGGGCTTGCTCAGAGCTCTCATGTGTGCACACTTACACACTCACATCCACTGAAGAAGCTGGGCTGCAGGCACCTGGGGGCTGACGCCTCGAGCAGGTGCACCTCCTTCCAGGCCCCGCCCCCGGCTCCCCTGGGAGGTGGCAGAGCCTCCATCCTGGCTCTGGGCAGCCTGGGGGCAGGGCCTGCCTTGGCTTCCGGCTTCTCCGAAGGGGCCGGGCGGGAGCTCCAGACCACCTGCGTCAGCTCTGAGCGCTCCGACCTCACTCTCCTCCCCTGCACAAGGGGCCCCGGCCGCTGCTGGCTCAGCACATGGGGGGCTCGGGGCGCCAGCGCTGGCCGGGCTGCTTCCTTTCTTCTGTCTGCCAGGCTCCCGGCGGGCAGCGGGTGCACGTGGGTCGGGTAGGGACGCTGACGAGGCCGGGGCTGTCCCAAGAGAGAGGCCAGAACACACCCCAAACCTCTGCACCCAGTGTGGAGGCCGGGCCGCGAGACGGGGTTCTGGGATGGCCAGGCCCACAGGACACGGGTGACCTGGGGGCGGGCCCTGGGAGGCTACCAGGCTGCACCGGGCACCATGCCCAACGCGCCGCAGGAGCTCAGCACAAGGGTGGGCAGTCTCTCTGAGCCCCAAGCCCCACCCGGCCTCTCTGCCTGGGTGCATAGGCTGGGCCGGGTCCCAGGGACCATCACAGCCGCCTGCTGCCCCGACACGGTGGTGCCCCGCGAGTTAGGGCGCCCGACCCCCGGCGTCTCTCACGGCACACACGAGGATGCTGAGCCGGCCGAGCCTCAGCACTGCCAAGGAGGCGCCCACCCCAGGACCGGCGGCAGAGCGGGCAGCCTGGGAGGGCGGGGGTCTGGCCCCCGTGGTGTGCAGGCTCTCCTGAGCTCTGGCCTCCGCGCAGGCCCTGCCAGCTCCCACCATGGGGGCCACCGCGGCTGCAGGTGCTGGCCGCTGGGCAGTGCTTGTGTGGCTGCTCGGCCCGAGTGACCACTGCAGCCCCAGACCCTGCTCAGAGCTTCCGGGCCACAGCGCCAGCTGCTGCAGGGCACCGCGGCGAGGCCAGGGCCCCAGACGCGCCCGACGCCGGTGCCTCGGCCGGGGAAAGGCCACTGGGCCCCCAAGGTTCCAGCGGTCATCAGTCCTCGCCCCACCCCCACGGCCTCTCTGGATTTGGAAAGCTGATCCCGGTGGAGACACAGCAAAGGGCAGCGTCTCGCAGCCTCAGCACCGCGGGCGGACGAGGCCACTCCGCGTGGACCCCTGATCGCCGGTGCCAGGGAAGGAACAGTGAGCGGAGACACCCACGCACCTGCGTCCAGGGCCGCGGGCCTGCAGTGCCCCAGGTGTGTGACCCAGACAGGGGCGTTCCTGGGTGACCTCCCGTCAAACCACCCGTCGCCTGGGTGCTGCGGTGACCGCCCAACACGACGTGCAGCCAGCACCTCCACAGCTGCCCCCCCGCCCCCCATCCCCGCCTCCCGCCCCTCCCCCACTCCCTGGAGCACCAGGAGGCGGCCCCAGGGCTGGTCCTGCTGTGACCGGCTTGTCTCGGAGAGCAGTGTCCTCCAGAAGTTTCCGTGGGGCAGCAGGTGGCAGAGTCGCATCCTTCGTGGGGAAGGACCCCAGGAGTTGCCCCCCGTGGGCTGCTGGGAGCGGGACCCCCAGCGCCTCTTCCGGCCCTCGCTTTCCCTTCTCTTGGGTTGATGCTCAGAAGGGGAATTGTGGGGCCGGGCAGTGACTCTGGATTTTTACAAAACAAATAATTTATTTATCTGAGAGGCAGATCAGCACAGACAGAGCTCCCAGCTGCTGCCCCCCACCCCCAACACACAAATGCCTGAAATGGCCTGGACTTGGCCGAGGAAAAGCCTGGGACTGGAGACTGCATCCGGGTCTCCCTCGTGGGCGGCCGGGACTCAAGTGCTAGATTCTCCCAGGTGCTCCTGGCAGGGCCGGGGGCGGGGCCGGGGTGGGAGCCCAGGCCCTCCCGTGTTTCCCAGGCTGCTGTGCGGCCGGCTCTCTGCGGGGGGCGTGGCCTCGCCCCTGACAGTGCCAGGGGTTCCTTGTGCCGATGGAGTGTGACTAATAAATGTGGCGGGGAGATTTGCTTTTTTAAAAAAACCATTCATTTATTTGAGAGTCAGAGATGAAGAGAGGGAGGGAGAGACAGAGAGAGGTCCTCCATCCGCTGGTTCACTCCCCAGATGGCTGCAACGGCGGCGCTGGGCCAGGCTGAAGCCAGGAGCCGGGAGCTTCCTCCAGGTCTCCACGCGGGTGCAGGGGCCCAGGCTCTTGGGCCATCTGCTGCTTTCCCAGGTGCTAAATTAGCAGGACGGGAGGTGGAGCAGCTGGGACAGGAACATGGGTGCCGGCGTCGCAGGTGGCGGCTTTACCTGCTCTGCCACAACGCTGGTTCCCTGTTTGGTTTTTCATTTAAAGTGTTAGTGACGGGCTGGCACCATGGCTCAACAGGCTAATCCTCTGCCTTGCGGCGCCGGCACACCGGGTTCTAGTCCTGGTCGGGGCACCGGATTCTGTCCTGGTTGCCCCTCTTCCAGGCCAGCTCTCTGCTGTGGCCCAGGAGTGCAGTGGAGGATGGCCCAAGTGCTTGGGCCCTGCACCCCATGGGAGACCAGGAAAAGCACCTGGCTCCTGCCATCGGATCAGTGCGGTGCGCTGGCCGCAGCGCGCCGGCCGCGGCGGCCATTGGAGGTTGAACCAACGGCAAAGGAAGACCTTTCTCTCTGTCTCTCTCTCTGTCCACTCTGCCTGTCCAAAAAAAAAAAGTGTTAGTGACACCGTGTGACGAGCCGTCCTGGGCGCCTGCGATCACGTGTCCTCGGGAGAAGTCGGCTCTGGGTTCCCGAGTGGAGGAGGCTGCGCGGCGCCGTCCCGGGCCGAGGCTTCCCTGGGACAGGTTGTTTCTAGGGCTCCAGTGCTGTCCTCGGCCAGGCAGCTGCCCTCCGGCCACAGGCAAGCGCCCCGCACACACGCACGCAAATCCAATAAGGACGACAGGCGCGCCATCTGCCTGTCAGAGACAGAGCCCGAGGCTAGCAGGGCTCGGTGCCCCCGGGCCTGTGACATTCACGCGGCCAGAACCAGCTAGACCTGCCTGCTGTGATCCAATTTCCCCACCGCTGATCGAGTTAGGGGAGACGCGGCCCCACCAGGACCCGGACGCTGGTCAGCCCCGCAGGAGCCACGCGCAGAACCTGTGGGGGCTGGGGGCAGGGTGCTCAGCCCCGGGGGCGTGGCTCTGCCTGGGCAGTGCCTCAGCACGGGGCAGCCGAGGCCGCTGGGCCCTCACTGCTCAGAGTCCCTGGCTCGCCCCAGGGCCCTGTGGGCGACGCATATCGCAAACTCCCTGTGTCCCCAGAATGACGCGCATCAGAGGTCGGGGGAGAGCCCGGGAGGGAGCAGGAGGCCTCCACACGGGGGCCAGGAGGGCAGGAGGAGGTGGGGGCGGCAGCCGGTCAGTCGGAGTGGCCCTTGAGAGGCCTCATCGGAACCACCTGCTCCTTCCTGAGCCCAGAGACCCCGGGCCGGCGCAGCACGGCCACCCCAGCAAGCCACTGACCTCCGTGAGGGACAGGGGCCCCCACCCAGGAGGACAGGGCCCCTGTCCCCGGATGCACACACAGTGGCCGCCCCTTGTCCACAGGGGTGCATCCCAAGGCCCCCAGGAGATGCCCGAATCCCCGGGTGGAGTCGAGCCCGACACTCAGCGCCGCTGCCTTTGTCTCTCCTGCACGTGCGCGCCGAGGGTGTCGTTTAATTTATAAATCAGGCACGGTGAGAGAGGAACAGGAATAAAACACCATAATTAGAGCACTGTAGTGTCATAAAAGTTACTTGGCATGCCTGAGTTGCTCCTTCTGGAATTTTCCATGGAATCATCCTGTAACATGGTTGACCACCATAACTGAAGCCACAGCCCGCAACAGGGTGGATTGGGGTCAGGGGCAGTGACCTGGAACCCCCAGCTCCTGTCAAAGGGCCAGAGAGTGACACTGCAGTGGCAGAGAGAACAGGGAAAGGCTGGTGCTATGGCACAGCAGGTTAAAGCCCCGGCCTGCAGTGCTGGCATCCCGTATGGCCACCGGTTTAAGACCCAGCTACTCCACTTCTGACCCAGCTCTCTGCTATGGCCCAAGTCCCTGGGCCCTGCACCCACGTGGGAGACCCGGAAGAAGCTCCTGGCTTTGGATTGGTGCAGCTCCTGCTATTGTGGTCATTTGGGGAGTGAGTCAGTAGATGGAAGACCTCTCTCTCTCTCTCTCTCTCTCTCTCTCTCTCTCTCCCTCTGGCTCTACCTCTCTCTGTAACTCTGCCTTTCAAATAAATAAAATAAATTCTTTTAAAAAAAGAAGAACAGGGACCCTGAAATGCTAAGCAGGTGCACTGGCCACGTGACCAGACACGTGAGGAAAACCAGCGCACAGGAAAAACCAGGGAACAGGGCAGGAGCTCCGGTGCCAGCCGAGCCCCAGCCCTGCAACCCGCAGAGGGAGACTTTAAATCAGCCTAATGACTACCCTTGGGGAGATAAGACGTTATCTTTTTCATGAAGCAAGAACGGGCTTTTATATAAAAGAGCTGATTAGATATTGTGGGAACCCAGCACAGAGGGGCTGAAAGGCACAGGGAGACATGGAAGGGGCAAATTAGCAAGCTGGGAGCCCAGCAGGTGCTGCGGGGGGCAGAGTGGAGGCCTGGGGGTGGCTGTGGGGCCCACCTCCCTGCCAGGGGCCCTCCCCAAGGGGAAGGCAGCCAGGAAGGAGCAGCCACCGGAGGACCCTGTGCTGAGTCTGTGAACACACCAGGGGCCGTGCAAATTAAAGCAGGCTCGTGCTGGACATGCGTGGCCAGCGTCCAGTAAACCAAAACAGAGTGAAGATTCTGAGACTTCCACAGAGAGAGCGAGAGGGCATGAGTGAGCGAGCCCGTGAGAGCCGCAGAGGGAGTAGGAGTGGGGATGAGTGGGAGACAGGAGAGACCCCCACACTCACCCACCACGGACCCTCACCGCCTGCCTCCTGGCAACACTGAGCCTGTGTCAGCGAGAACCCACCAGGCAAAGATCCGCAGAATCCATCATCCCAAACCCAGGTGCCAGGCGAGGGCGGCCCGGAAGCAGTCCCAGGCACCGGCACGCTCCTTTCTGAAAGAGCTACTCAAGGGTGCGCTCTGACAACCACACTCCTAGTCCCAGGCACCGGCACGCTCCTTTCTGAAAGAGCTACTCAAGGGTGCGCTCTGACCACCACACTCCTAGTCCCAGGCACCGGCACGCTCCTTTCTGAAAGAGCTACTCAAGGGTGCACTCTGACAACCACACTCCTAGTCCCAGGCACCGGCACGCTCCTTTCTGAAAGAGCTACTCAAGGGTGCGCTCTGACCACCACACTCCTAGTCCCAGGCACCGGCACGCTCCTTTCTGAAAGAGCTACTCAAGGGTGCGCTCTGACCACCACACTCCGAGCGCGAGAAGAGGGGAGGAGGGGTGGAAGGAATGGGGTTGGGGGTGGAAATTGACAGAAATGCTGCTCCCAGCAATGAGATCTGCCGCCTTTTCAGGCCTAAGAAAATGCAGATGTCGGATTCCCACATTCTCACACCAGCTCTTCCTCGGTGTGTTACATTGTATTTGCTTTGTTTACAAATAAACCTCAGAGTTCCGATTAAGTCCCCCTTGTTCTTACATGGACTCAGCTTTTCACCACCAACCTAACTGGGTTACGGTAATGGGGACAAGACATTGATTTTTTTGGGTAAATGTTTATTTTGAATCTGGTCGACTTGCTAAACGTGTGATTGTCCTAATCCATCCTCATCAGTTATCTTGAGTTCGCCAAGCAGAATTTTCCAGAGCTGCCTCTTCTGGTCCTTTCTGCGCCACTGGTGTCTCGCAGACTCGGTTGGCGTTCCTGCTTGGGTGGGTCACTATCAGAGTCCCCTCCCCCCCAGGCTCATGCTCCCCCAGCTGCTCGCTCAGCCCGGAACGCCACGCTCAAGTCTCCTCGGCTGTGTGTCCACCGCACTCGTGGTCGGCAGCCTTTCTTTTTTTTTTTTAAAGATTTATTTTATTTATTTGAAAGACAGAGTTGCAGAGAGAGGTAGAGCCAGAGAGAGAAAGAGAAAGATCTTCCACCCACTGGTTCACTCCCCAGATGGCTACAATGGCCAGAGCTGGGATGATCCAAAGACAGGGCCAGGAGCTTCCTCCAGATCTCCCACGTGGGTGCAGGGGCCCAAGGACTTGGGCCATCTTCTACTGCTCTCTCAGGCCACAGCAGAGAGCTGGATCAGAAGTGGAGCAGCCGGGACTCGAACTGGTGCCCGTATGATATGCTGGCGCATCGGGCCAGGGCTTTAACCCGCTGGGCCACAGCGCCGGCTCGGTGGAGGCTGTGAACCTAGACGAGGGACGCAGAGCCTGACTGAGGAACGGAGGAGGGAAGCCAACACCGCTTGGAAGTCCCCGGTGCCCTCGGCGCTGCCACGTGGATTCTGAAGGGCATCCCTGCCCGCTTGCCCGTCTCTGAAACGGAGACTCCGCGCACGGCCGGGGGTGTTCTGTACCCTCCCTGGCGGCATCTGCTCCCCCTCCGTGTAGTAAACACAACATTGATTTCTCTTCAAGGAAATGATGTCTTTTAAAAATATTTTTTAGGAGCCGGCGCTGTGGCCTAGCGGGCAAAGCCGCTGCCTGAAGCGCCGGCATCCCATGTGGGCGCTGACCGAGTCTCGGCTGCTCCACTTCCGATCCAGCTCCCTGCTAATGCGCCTCCGGCCGCCTCCCTGGCAGCGGAGCCCCGGGCCACGCGCCGGCGTGGTTGGAGTCTGATCCGATGGTGGCTTCCCGGGGCCCGGCCGTTAGCTTCCCACACAAACCCCGCAGGTGGCATCGGAGTGGCTGTTACCGCATTTACAGGGGAAAACAATCAGAGCACAGGGCTCTCACGCCTCGCCCAGGACCCCCGGCTGGGGGAGGCGCTGCTGGGCTGCACCGCGGGCCGGTCCCAGCCTATCTGCCGCTCAGCTCCACTCCTTGAGGGGCTGCGTCTCCCCAAATGAGGCTAGCATTCAGTGCGGGCTGGCCCCAGAGGTTTCTGGTCACTCAGGAAAACAGAGAGACATCAGAGAACCTTGGCCGTGGGAACTCGGCCACCGGGGAGCAGCTGGGACAGACGAGGACAGCAGAGGGGAGGGACAGACTCCACAGAGAGCATTGGATGCAGCGAGAGCCAGCCACAACCAAGGGGCCGGCGCCATGGTGCAGAGGGGGGGTGCCAAGCTGTCACTCAGGGTGCGCATGGAGTTGGACAACTGCAGACAAGGCCACTGGAGTTGCGACCGCAGCGCAGTGGGGGCCGCGTCCCTGCTGGGGCCTTGGGGGCTGCCGCACGGAGCTGACCTTGCGGGGGGGGGGGTGACCGGCGTCCGATGGGGCCGTGACGGAGGGGCGTCTCAGCAGAGGAACAGCAGGGTGCTCCCCATGGGCGAGCGTGGGACGACGAGAGGGGGGGAGGGAGGCGGCCACCCGCCCAAGAGCTGCTTCCAGGTCCAGACGACCCTACCCTGGGCCAGGCCGGCTGGGTTGGCCAGGCCACTGGTGCCGGGGAGGAGGCCCTGGGGCAGCTGTCACCGCCAGGCCGCTCGTCTCCCTGGACACTGGCCAGCTGCTATCCCCAGGCTGCCTGTTTCCTTGGAAGACCCATTGGAGGAAACCGGACAGCGCTGGCCTCTGAGTGGGGTGTCGGGAGCAGGGGCCGCCCTGCCGCCATCACCCCTTCCCTGTGTTTGCAGGGGGCTTGTCTGACTGAGGGGCCCCAGGCAAGGCTGTTCACTCAACAAGCAACTGCTGAGCCTGGTGCTGGGGGACAGCAAAGAACAGGTGAGAGGAAGCTGCTGCCCCCGCCGCATGCCGTTCGGGTACAGAGAGGCCAAGACCAGGGCACAGCTGCCAACGTGGTGCCCGGGGAGCCTCAGGGCCGCGACGACAGCGCGGGGAGAGGCGGGGCAGTGGGGTGGCGGGGTGGCGGGGCTGCAGGCGGTGGGCAGTGGGTGGCAGGCAGTGGGCGCTCCACCCGGGGGTTAAGACCCCAGCTGGGGCGGCTGTGCCCCCAATGAGCTCACTGGGCTTCAGTCCTGGCTCTGCTCTGGCTCCAGCTTCCTGCCCGTGCACAGCCTGGGAGGCAGCAGAGGCGGTTGGAGGCGCTGGGTGCCCGCCACCCACATGGGAGACCTGGCTGGAGCTCTTGGCTCAGACCTGCGGGTGTCTGGGGAGTGTGCCGGCTGCTGGGAGATCTCCCCCCACACTCCTGTCTACCCCCCCAGCTTCACAATTGACTAAGCAAGGAGGGGGACGCGGGCTTGGGAAGCCAGCCGTGAGGTCCACCCTCCAGGCCTCACCGGGGAGTTCTTTCCTGGCGGGTTCTGAGAGGGACCCGCTCTCTCCCCTTCCACAGTGTGGGGCGCCGGCTCTGCAGGGGTCACCTCTCGCACAGACCGAGCTGCCCAGGGGGGCCAGAGAGGCAGCGTCCATGGCCAGGGCAAGAGACAGCCCCGCGGCGCCCACGGCGGCCCCTGCGCCCTCGGCCCTGTAACGCTGGGCTCTCCTCCTGGGCGCGGCCTGCTCCTCCTGCCTTCCCCGCACCCCTGCTCCCTGCTCCCGGGCCCCCCTCCTCCACGCCCGCGAATCTAGTCTGCCACCCTCGGCAGGACGTCAGGGTGGTGACTGATTGATCGTGACAGGAGAGCCGCAGCGAGGGCAGCGCGTCGGCCAAGGTTCAGAGCGAGGCCGCTGTGCCCGTGTCCACTCCGCCGGGCTCCGGCACCCTGACCGTCCGCCTCCGAGCCCCCAGGTGCCCGGGGCTGTCCCCACGGTGCGTGACGAATGCATGCACCGCCTGGGTTTGCTGCGGCTTCGGAGCGACCATCTGGCCGGGAAGTCAGAGAGCAGTGAGAGGCGTTCTCTGGGAGAAAGGAGGCCGTTCTGACACAGGGGGGCCCGCGCGTGCCTGGGGCGTCCCTCGTTCCTCGCCTGCAATGAGAAACTCCCTGGAACAATGCTGCTCCATGACCGCGGCGGCTTCTTCTCCGAGAGCCAAGGGCGTCTTCCCAAACCCGGGCAGTGCAACCCCGCCACACCCCGCACGTGGGCGCCCACGCCGCCAACCCCGCCACGCCCCGCACGTGGGCGCCCACGCCGCCCCGCGCCCCCACAGGCTTGTCTGTCCCTCCGGCTGTCTCTCGCACACGTCCACGCCGCCTCATGGTCCTGGTCGTGTCGGCCTCGGAGCCCGTGAGCCGGCACGTGGGGCACACCCCTGCCTAGCCAGGATCACAACACTGTCGCGATTTCAGGCTGTTGTCCTGTTTCAGGTCGTTTTCTTTAAAACCCAGCATTCGCTAAGTGGACTGGCCTGGGGCGGGAGAGGCGAGCCTGGACACTCACCCGGGAGCCCTCCAGGGCCTGAGGTCCTCCGAGCAGCTCAACGGGAGGCCGGGGAGGCGGGGCACCCATGCCGACCAGAGCGGCCTCTGAGTCCCACGAACATGGCTCCCTGCGCCAGCCCCTGTGGGGACATGACCGGGGTGCCAAGCCCACCTCTTCCTGAGGATCCCACCCAGAGCCCCAGGAGTGCTCCTGGTGGGAGCCTGTGGGTGGGCACCAGCAGCCGGCCCCCGGCCCTTCGCTGGCCAGGCCCGGCCCCCTCCCTGAGCACATGTGTGGCCTCGCACATCTCCGCCATCTCCAGAAGCGAATTTGCAGTCTGTACAGTGCTCAAGCGCTCCCAGGGCTCCCAGGGAGCAGCAGAGCCTGGCGCCTCCGGGCCCAGAGCCGGCAGTCGTCCCTCCGGGAGGCTGCCCACGCCCACCTCCACCACCCGAGGTGGGCACGGGCTCCTGTTCTCCTGGTGTCAGGCCCAGCTCACAAAAACTCGCTGCTCCGCGTGGAAGCCGAAGCCTTGGAGAGCGCCCGCCGCGCTCCAGCGTGCTGGGGTTTTTCAGCGAACTTGGCCATCTGTTGGATTTGAGCTGCATCCACGAGGCTCTGCCGTGGAAAGACGCTGGTGACGGGGCAGGGAGGCTGCGGTCGCCTGAGGCTGCCAGGCAGCTCGGCAGCCGGGTGGCTGGCGGGGGTGCCGCTCCGCCCACCCCCAGGCCGTAGGGGAACATGACTGACAGTGAATCAGACCACAGGCTCCGCCTCATCCCCTGCCCCGCTTTTATTTTTGGAGATGGGCTTCTGCTCAGAATCCAGGCATGCCTTCTTCGCAAGTCTGCTAGTCGCCACTGGGCACTGTGAGCCCTGGGAGACCCGTGTGGGGCGGCCAGCAACCGTGGGAGGTCACGTCCCCTCTCCGTCCCCACGGGACAAAGGCTCGACCCCACACACACTGGGCAGCACTCAGTCCTGGCACCGTGTGAAACACAGCTGGGTGATTATAGGCACTAGGGGCACGCTCTCTGCACAGTGCGGGGGTCGGCGGCTCAGACCCCCAGGGCACAGCTCTGCAGAGTTGGAGCGGAAAGTCGCCGTGCAGAGAAGCAGGGGGCATTGTGACTCTTGGGGGGAGGCAGGGTTTGGCGGGGACATGCCTTTAACATGCTTGGCACACATCTGCCCGCATCTGAGCAGACTCGAGGCAGTTGCTCTGTTGTTGTCGTGGGGATTTGTGACTGGGAACGCTGGGGTACAGGGTCCCCTGCCGGCTCCCGGGGCACCGATTGGCTGGCGGGGCTGTATTTTCCCCCAGGGGCTCCGCCTGCCTCCCCCTCTCCCCACCTCGTATGGATTTCCTGTGAGTGTCTGCCTTCCTTTTTTCCGGGGCGGGGGTAGTCGGGAAAAGCACGGACAATGTGGAAGAAGGGTGCCAGGCGCACGTGGCCGGGAGCGGGTGGGGCCTGGCTCCACCTGCTGCCGCCGAGCAGCGGGAACACCCACCCCATGCGATCGGAGCGGGGAGCAGACGAGACCACGCACGCAGAGTGCTGGCCCCGTGTCTGCCGCGTATTAAGCACATAATGAGTGACGCTTATCGCGATCAGTGCCTGGTGGAAGCGGGCACTGCGCGTGGTTAATTAAGGAATCACACGCAGCCCCGGGTCCCTGGGGAAATGAGGCAGGTGCTGTTTGATGAGCCCGTCTGCAACGCACAGGGATTCCCACGGGGCAGGTGCGAGTCACGGCGTTAGGCAAGAGGAAGGAAGGACCAGGGCTCGGTGCCCCCGGTAGCTCTGGGAAGTTCAGCAGGGGCCCGGCCGGGGAGGCTGCGGGCTGGACGCTGGCACCGAGCGGGTCTCTTGTGTAAGCGCTTACGCTCCTGCCCCTGTGTGTGACCCCAAGCCCGCTGCCTGCTCCTGTGTGAGGGAGGTGGACCCACCATTCTCTGCCCTTGGTGTTCTCATCTGTAGAATGGGCTGAAGCAGGTTCTAGGACACCCGCACGTGCTTTCGGCGCCCCAGATGTGGCCCCTGGGTGCTTTATAGCTTCTTTCTAAAAATGATTAATTTGAGAGCGAGTGAGAGAGAGATCCCCTACCCCCTGGCTCACTCCTCAAATGGCTGTGACAGCCAGGGCTGGGCCAGATCGGAGCCGGGGACCTGGAATTCAACCCAGGTCTCCCGCACGGGCGCAGGGACCGACTACTTGAGCTGGCTCTGGGGTGTGCATTAGCAGGATGCTGGGCTCAGGAGGGGAGCCAGGACTTGAACCCAGGTACTTGGATACGGGACGCACCAGGCTAAGTGCCCGCCCCACTTCTCCTCAGTTAGGATCCCTGCGTCACGTGCAGGGACAGAGCCCGCCACCTCCGGGCAGCCCCTTGAGCTGCAAGAGCCTCGCATCCCCCGGACACAGCTCCGATCTCTGTCCGCACAGAGGGCAGGCAGAGGTCTGCTCCATTCTCTGCCAGGCCAGAGGGTTTGGAAGGCAGCGGGCGGGTCGCCCAAACACCTGCACCTGGAGCAAGCACTGCCCTGCTTGCGATGGCTCTGGGCTCGCTAGCCCCGAGAGTGGACACACATAAAGGCAGAGGCGGCATTCATATCAAGCACCTATGGCCGGCCGGTTCTCTGGACTTCGTGGAGGCTCACTCTGGGAGCAGCATCAAAGCTCCGGCTGCGGGCCCAGCAGCAAAGCCGAGCGCCCGACACTCAGGCCGGGCCAGGGGCTTGCCCCAAGGTCGCGCTGTCCACAGCAGCAGTTTGGTCTGGCTCCAGATCCTGACGCCGTGGAAATCGGAAATCAGAGCTCCCAATCAGAGCTCCCGGGAAAACTGCGGCAGAGAGCAAGGGGAGCCCGCGGGGCGCAGGCAGGGGGTCCGGGCGCCCCAAGCCCCACGGGAGCCACCAGGCCGTCAGCACCAGGGACAGCTCCCCCGGGCCGCTCCCCGCAGCCCCCGACGGCGGCGAGCGCGCGCGCGTGCGGGGCCGGCGGCGCGCGCTCCCCTCCTGGCTCGGGCGCGCTCCCTCCCCGCCAGCTCGCGCCCCGCGCCCGGGACTGGCTGGAGCCGCGCGCGCGCCAGCTCGCAGGGAGCCAGCCAAGCGTCCGGAGCCGCGGCCGCAGCGCAGAGCTGACAGGGGCGCCCGCTTGGGCACGCAGTCGCCTCCCCGGGGGCCTCCCCGGGCAGCTCAGCGCCCTCCTCGGCCGCCCGGCGCCAGTAGGCGCCACAGCCGCGGCCTGGGCACGAGCGGCCGCCGCGGGCTGCGCCCTGCCTCGGACGGACGCCCGCCCGCCCGCCCCGTCACGTGCGCCCAAGTCCTCGGCCGGCCGGGACAGCGCGGTTCCCATGGTTCAAGGTAAGGGCCGAGGGGACGCTCGGGGGACGCTGGGTGCGGAGGCGGACGACGCGGGCCGGGGAGCCCCGGTTCAGTGCCCACCGTGTCCGGAGCACCCATGCAGCCTGCCTGGGGCTGCGTGCGCCAGTTCCTGCCCCAAGCGGCTGCAGGGCTGGGGTCACCCGTCTCGCCACGACGGGCACCCTCAGAGTGCGCCCCTGTGCGGGGGGGCTGAGGACTGGGGCGAGGTGGGCAGCAGGGGCCTGAGGGAGACTCGGTTCCCCTCCAGCAGTGGCGTGGGGGTGGGGTCTGGGGGAGGCACCTGGCCCCAGGCGCTGTGGACACCCCGGCTCTCGGCTTCCTAGAGGCTCACCTGCCAGACACCTGGCTGGGTGCTTGACCTGCCACCCGGCCCCAGTGAGAAAGGGGGCCTTGGCCCCATTAGGCAGATGGGGAGACTGAGGCTCAGAGGCATTGGTCACTTGCCCAAGGTCACAGAGCAGGGAAGCAGTAGAGCTGGCCAGCCTCTGTCACCACCACCTCACCGCTGCCTTAGTCAGCGTGAGATCTTGCCTTACACAGCCAGGGAAGGGGGGGCGCCGGCTTGGCATCTGGGTTCCCCAGCGAGGTGTGAAAAAACTGCAAACATCAGAAATCCCGAGAGCGCTTTCACATCCGCCCCTGGCTCTGCCGTCTCGCTCTCCTCAGCGTCCGGGCCAAGCGGCCGTGACTCCAACACGGACACTGGGGTCAAGTTCATGGATCCTTCTCCAGGGTGAGGGGAGTGCTTTGGAGGCCCGAGCCCCAGTGTGCCCTCTGTGCCCCTGCTGGAGGGAATCCAGAGCTCCTGTGTGCCCAAGGGCACAGCCAGCCCCTGCCTGTGCCAGCCCAGGTCTGGGACTCACAGGGACAGCAAGACCTCCCAGCCCCTCGAAGGTCCGGCTGGGAAAACACACACACCCATCTTCCCCAGGTCACACAAAATAGAGAGTGGAGTCTGGGCGACCAGGACCCGTGCTGGCTCTCAGCAGATGGGTGCAGGTAGCTCCCGGGCTGGGCAGGGATCGGCTTTTCCCTCCGTGTGCTGATTGCAAGTGTCCGGGAGGCCCAGCTGCTGGGAGCTTGGGAGAAACCCCTCGGTCCCCGGGGCCAGTGTGGGGTTGTGTCGGTTCTCCCTTGCCCTTGGTGGCGGTGTGTGGCGCTCCTGCACGAGGCTGGAAGGCAGACGGGGTGGTCTTCGCCCTGGGTCCTGCTGGGTTTCGGTCTGCCATCACCTGGCTCGTCCTGACTGGCCTGGGAAGCTGGGGAGCGGCCGCCCAGAAGGTTTCGAGGTCTGAGAAGAACCCAGGGACTCTCCTGCCTCGGTGCCGGGATGTGTGGGGCCGGGATGGAGGCGCTCGGGGGAGCAGTGCGGGCTTCCGTGGGGTGTGTTGGCACGAGGGCACAGGGGACGGTCTCAGCTTGCCTCCCCTGGCAGATGGGGAGAGGGAAGCCACGGGGCACTGCCAAAGGCTGCAGGCACAGAGCAGGGCACTCGGCAGGGCAGCGGGCACAGATGGAGGCGTCCAGACTTAGCTTCCTGGGCGGCCTTGGACACGCCACGCTCCCTCTCTGGTCTGCGGTCTCCCCTCTGTAAAATGACGGAGTGCCTCACTTTGTGTCTGCCACGGGCCATTGCTGCTCCGTCCCTCTGAGCCCAGCTGGAGTGGGCGGGCCTGGGAGGAGCCACGGTCCTTCCCCTTGGCCCTGCCGTTGAGGGGTGCCGAGCTGCCCCAGGCCCAGCGTACCCACCGCACTCCTCCACGGGGCCACTCTGGCTTGCACCTGCAGGCAGACCCATCCCACGGCAGGCACCGGGCCTGCTCCACGGAGCAAGGGCAGAGCTCGGGGAGCAGCGGTGCGTGTTACACCTCCGTCCGGCACCGCTCTGCCACCCTCCAGCCCCACCGCCCTTCCCTGTCCGCAGCAGCGCGTCCAGACCTGGGCGTCAGGAACGAGGCGGCGTGCGTGGCCTCCCGGGCTGGGACTGCAGCTTCCCCTTCCACACAGCGGGCGCCTGCAGGCCCTGGGGTCCATCCTCACCAGGCCCGGGGGTGGGGGGCCTGGACAGTGCTGCTGTCCTGGGCGCTGTGTCCCCTTGAAGTGTCTCAGTGCCTCTGGACTCACTGCAGGGGGAAGGGACAGGTCCCGAGTCTCCGCCATTGCCAGCTCCTCTGTCTGTCCCCTGGGAAGCGAGGAGGCTGCTGCCACTCGGGGTGAGGGTGGGCGCACCCGTCTCCTGTCAGAGCCCTTGGTTCCCTTGGGCGTGCAAGCCGGGGCAGCGGGAGATGTCCAGGACTGGACAGCCCCACTTCTCCAACGCCGCTCAGGCGGGCCCCTGGCAGCTGCCCCCACAGCCGGAGACTGGGGTGGGGCAGGCGCTCGGGTGGGCAGAGGTGGGCAGTGAAGCTGGGGGCTTGAGGAGGTCTCTGTTGCAGCCCGTGTGCACCTGCCCCAGCTGGTGTTGATGCCCATCGTGTTGGGATGCCCCCAGGGAGGGATGTCAGGGTGAGGGGCCCTGGTGGGGCTGAGCTGGCCGCCCGTGCCCTGGAGCCGGGAGGAGACCTGGGTGGAGGCTGAGCAGAGCCCAGAGCGAGGTGGACGCCCAGGGCTGCAGCCGTGTCTGCCACTGGCCCCTGGCTGCTGAGGGTGACAGTGTGGCCTGGTGAGCAAGAGCCCAGCTGACCAGAGCCCCAGGTTTACGTCCAAGCCGTGTGAGCCTCGGGAAGTTCGTAGCCTCCCTCGGCCGCAGGTCCTCCGTTCAGAAGCAGCGGTAGTCACACTGCCAACCGGGAGGGGGTCTGAGCACAGCCCGGCCCTGGACGCCGGGCAGCCCCCCGGGCGCTCACTGCCCGCTAGCCGTCAGGTGAGTCGGCTGTCCCTGACGAGCCCCTGGGGGCCGGCGCTGGCTCCTGACTGCGGTGTCACCAGGCAGAGCTGGCCACCTGCGTCTGCACTCTTCCCGGCCGGGCCCGGGGCTCCTGCAGGCAGGGCCACGCCTGGGCTGGTGGCCGGGGCTGCCGGGGGTGGCTGGGGCAGTCCCGAGTGCCCTGTTGCCACCGCGTGTGTCAGCTGTGTCCAGCTGTGCCCTGCTGACTCTGGAGATGTGGCCCGGGGCCTGCGGCGTCCTGTCGTCCCAGGGGAAACGGAGATGCCCCAGCCCCTCCCCCGCCATCCCTGCTCCGTGACAGAGACGTGGTGTTCTAGAAGGTACAGCAGCGAGACGGCTCTGCTTGCCTGCAGCTGTCCCAGGCGACCGCGTCTGCTCGCCGTGCGCGGAGTTCTCGGAGGCGCTGCGGGACGCACGCAGCTGTTCAACACGCATCGGGTGACCCGGGCTGTTCGGTGGCTGTTCACACGTCCCCAGGGCTCAGCTCTGCCAATGGTCTGTGCGCCTCTCAGAGGGCATCCCTGAGGGCCCCTTCCTGGCCCCAGACTTAGCAGATGCCCGTGGGGTTTGCAGACACCGCGGTCCCTGGATCCACACTGCAGGCCGTCTCCTGGGCTTTGGCTTCTCTTGTGAGCCTTATCGAGCCCTGTTCAGTGAACATCACAGGGAAGGGCCTCCCGGTGGGGCGGGGGACGGCACCTGGGGAGAGGCTGACATGGGCGGCAGGAGCGGGGCTGTGTGCATTCCGCCGTGGGTGTGAGGTGGCAGGTGCCACAGATTCAGAGGAAGGGGCTGGAGCAGCCGGGAAGGCTTCCTGGAGGTGGAGCCGGAGCTGAGCCCTGGAGTGTGGGGCGGGAGGGGCAGGCGTGAGGCGGGCCGGGGGGCAGGGGTGCTCCTGCCGTCGCTGGAGGCGGTCTCCACCTGTTGGCTTTGATCATCGATGGCCCCCAAAGACGTCCCTGACTTTGCTCCACTCTCTCCAAAGGGGGGAAGGAGCCCACTTCTCTGTCCACTCATTGGCTCTGAGCTCTCAAGGCCAGTGTGACTGGGGTCAGTGTCCCCAGGCGCCGGCCCCTCTCACACCTCCCGACCTTGTCGGCCTCCCCTGTGGCCCTGCCTGCACCCCCTCGCCAGCCACACCACCCCGGCACTGGTGCCGACCGCGGTGCCCGCCTGGCACGGCCTCGCCTGGACGCTTCGGGGGCCTTGCTGAGCTGGGCGCAGCAGGTGCAGTGACACACACGCAGGAGCTTCCCTCGGGCCACGTCAAGATGCCCACTTGTCCGTTTGTCCTGAGTTCCTGGCGTGGCTCGCTGCCCTTGTCGAGGCTGGTGGTGGCAAAGTCTCACCCTCCACCACGGAGGAGCCCAGACCCGTGGCAGGGGGTGGCAGGTGGAAGCTGGCCTCAGGTCCTGGGGAGCTGGCGTGGTGGGGCTGCAGCCTGTGGTCATGCGCGGTGGAGCCCCGTGCCGCAGCTCTCTGCTCACCTCTGCCCCTCCCCCCAGCACCCCTGCACCTGGCTTCCCCGGGGAGGTGGGGAGCCCGTGATGAAGTTCCACAGGAAGTCGACAGGAACCGATCGTGAAGCCGAGCGCTGAACCGCGGCGCCGTGGCTCCTGCCCCTCCCCGCGCTGGGCTGGGCTGCATTTCCCATCATGGTGGAGCACAGGTCACCGAAACCGCGGAGGAGGGAGATGGTGGCGCTTCCCGTCGCTGGTCCGCTCGGAGACCCTTCCTGTCCCTGGGGTCCTCCCAGGTGCCCCCTCCCTGCCGGAAGCACAGTTCTGTAGGGAGGCGTCCCTGACCCCGCACCGCCGCCCCCAGACACAGCTGGTGCCCCCGGCAGCCCCGGCTCTGTCTCTGCTTATCCCTGCCCCACTGCCTGACCACGCCCAGACCGGGTAGTATGGAGGCGGCACACGGTGGACACTCGGTGGGTGATTGTGCCCTTAGTCGGCACTGCTGTCCCAGGGCCCAGTCTGCACATGGCCCAACTGAGGAGGGAGTGTCCAGTGAGGAGGGGGGGTGGACAGCCTCCGTCCAGGAGAGCCCCCAGCACGGGGAACACAAGACCCCCGGGAGGCGCAGGTTTCACCTGTGTCCGGCTCGGGACCAAAGTCTGGCTCTGGTCTCAGCTGAGTCTGCCCTCGAGTGGGGTCCCAGTCCCAGGTTCCCTTTGCAGTGTGATGTGGGGGGAGGCACGGGGGCTGGGGGTGTCAGGGAAGCTTCTGGAAGTCGTCTGAGATAGCACGATAGGGCTCCAGGCAGAGGGCAGGTAGAGGTCTGTGCTGGCCCCTCCGTCTGCTCTGGCTCTGCACTGGGCAGGAGACCCGGGATTTGTCCGTGCTGAGCACGGGGCACAGACTGAGGTCCTGGGGGCGTGGATGAGGCAACCATCAGCCCACGGTTTCCTGCCACGCACCTGGCGTGTCCCCGGCCCCTGTCCTCAGCACCCTAGCTGTGCAACGTGGCGAGGACTCCCAGGGCTGCCCTGCCTAGGGAGTGCTGTCCCCAGGCTCAGCCGCAGGCGCTGTGTTCATGAACCATTGAAATCAACATCCTGGGGCCCCAGTGTCTCCCGGCTCCCGTGCAGCAGCCAGGTGTCTGCTTCCAGGGCCCCAGCGAACAGGGCCAAGGAGAGCCCCACCTCCTCACCTCAGCACCCAGTGTACAGCTGTAGCCATGGAAACCGGCGGCAGCCCTCTGAGCTGTGGGTTTTAGAGTTTGGTCTTGTAACTACAAGGAAGGCTCTTGTCACACCTGTGCTCACAGGTGAGACTGTGCACAGGGGCTCACCACGCACCCCCTCACTCCGGGGACCTGGGCCCCCAGGGAGGGCCCCCCCAGCCTGAGCCTCCCCAAGGCGAGCAGACTCTCCCCAGCACCGCCCCACCAGCTCCCTGGGGAGGACGCAGGCTGGGTCTTGTGAGGTCAAGGGCCTAGCAGGAAGCCCAGGCCACTGCTCCCCAGGTGGGGCTGCCAGGGACCCAAACCCCAGTGAGAGGATAAGAACCCCCCAGTGATGGCTCGGAAGCAGCGACCCTGCCTGGCCATGGGAGGTAGCGCTGGTCCTACTCTGTGTGTCCGCTCCATTTGGGGATAATATCTCTTTTTCTGGACAGAAAATTCCAGGTCAGTTGCTGCTTTTTTTAGTCCTTGAAAGGTGTTGCTCCATTGTCTCCTGCTTCCATCGTCTCCAAGGGGAAGTCGGCCGTCCTTGTCATCCTCTCTCCCTCTCTCTCCTCTCTCTCTCTCTCTCCTCCCTCCCCCGGACTCTATTGTTGCTTTTAAGGAATTTGGTTGTGCTCAGGTTCGTGGGAGCTGTGAGGCTCTCTGGGTTTGTAATCATCACCCGACCTGGAAACGGCTCAGCCGGCGTTTCCCCGTCTGCGGGGATTCCCGTGAGTTGGACCACGTGGCGTTGTCCACTGAAGCTTGGGCGGCTTTGCCTTTCTTCTCCCTGTGTTTCATTCTGCGTCATTTCTGCTGCTGTCTGCAAGTTTACCCTTCTTCTTTTAAAAAAATATTTATATATTTTATTTGAAAGGCAGAGGTACAGAGAGGCAGAGAGAGAGAGAGAGAGAGAGAGAGAGAGGTCTTCCATCTGCAGGTTCACTCCCCACATGGCCGCAACAGCCAGGGCTGGGCCAGGCTGAAGCCAGGAGCCAGGAGCTTCTTCCAGGTCTCCCACATGGGCGCAGGGGCCCGAGGACTTGGGCATCTTCCGCTGCTCTCCCAGGCCACAGCAGAGAGCTGGGTTGGAAGTGGAGCAGCCGGGACTCAAACCGGCGCCCATGTGGGATGCCGGCACTGCAGGCTGCAGCTTTACCTGCTGCACCACGGCGCCGGCCCCCACCCTCCTTTTTTCCTACAGTTTCTAAGCAGAAGCTAATCCTGCTCGTTGTGTTTCTCAGTTTAGTCTCTAGCGTCTGGGTTTGTTATTGTTATTCTTTCGTCGAGCAGGACAGAGAGAGAGAGAGAGAGAGAGAGAGAGAGAGGAGGGAAAGCGCCCATCCTCAGGCTGGTTCACTCCCCAAGCGCTCACAACAGCCAGGGCTGGGCTGGGTCAGAGCCAGGAGCCAGGAGGTCCATGCTGGTCTCCCACGTGGGTGGCCGGAACCCAATCACTCGAGCCTTCGCTGTGGCCTCCCAGGGTCTGCATTGGCGGGAGGCTGGCGTCAGGAGCCAGAGCCAGTGTCCAGCCCAGGCACTTGACACGGGACGTGGGCGTCCCGACGGCGGCTAAAGCACAGGGCCGGACCCCTGCTGGGTCTGTTTGGTGTCTTCGCCTCCGCCTGGCGTGCCCTGGGTTCCCGTGGCTGCAGTCCCTCCGTCTGCGCCGTTTCCGGTCGGTTTTGGATGATGCGGTTTTCTCCGCGCTGCAGGTTCGTTTTCCTGCTTCTCTGGGCGCCAAGCGATTTTCCCCGGGTGCCAGACGCTGCGACTGCTGCCGTGGGGTGCGAGGCGTTGTCTCCCGTGGGTATGCCTGGTGCGGTTCTGGGTGCAGCTCACTTAGCGGAAGCCAGTGAGTGTTTTGAATCTTGCCTTTTAAGCTCTGCTGGGCGAGACCGGAGCAGCTTCCGGTCCGACCCCTCCTGAGGGCCCAGTGCCTGGCGAGTGGTGAGGTTTCCCTGCGTGACAGACAGGCGGGAACGGGAGCTGCCGCGCGACCGTCGTGGGCTGTGAGTGTTGGTCCTTCGGAGCCTTGCAGGGGGCTCTTCCGCGGAGCTCCGGCGGCCTCGCGCACGCACGTGCTGATCTGTGTCCGACCCTGCAGAGCCCTGGGGACCCTCCACACCCTGGCCCTGCGGCCTCCTGGGTTGGGCAGCCCTCTCCCCCCACACAGGCCCCCCCCATCACAGCTAAGGAGGCAGGAAGCTGGGGCGGCGGTGCCTCCCGGCTCCTTTCTCGTCCCTTGAACATCGCCCCCTCCTCGCCGGTGTCAGAGGCCCCCGTCCTGGGGGAGCCGTTCCTCTGTGCCCCTCGCGCTGCCTCTCATCTGGGGGTCGGTCCTCCTGACTGCGGGGTGGGTCCGGCCTCACCCCCATGTTGGCACAGAGTGGACTGAGACCGGGTGGAGTAGGAGGCTCACCCAGGTGTGCAGGGCCAGATGCAAGCCCTGGCATGGCCCCACCGACGGGAGGGGGCCCACAAGGGGCCTCCTTGTTTGCTGCCTCCCAGGCCAGAAGCCTCAGGTCCCCTGGGGCTCCTCCTCTCCCCTGTCCCCCCCACTTTCTCTCCAACCCACCTGACACCCACAGCAGCCTCGGGACCACCCCCCCAACACACACACACTCTGCCCACCCCACCCTGCCCCTGTGGAGGTGCTTCCACAGCTGTCCTGCTGCTGTCCCGGCTGGCACTGGCCAGTGCCCCTCCCCCCGGCACTCAGTCCTCCTCGATGTCTGGGCCGCCAGTCCAGGCGTTGGAGCAAAACAGTGCCTCGGGGAGCGGGGAGGTCCCTGCCATGCTGGGGTTCTGCCAGCCTCTGCCCTGGCTCACGGCCAGGCTCCACGCCTGAACCCCCCTCGCTCTGCCGGCCCCTGGGCCTCTGCACCTGCCTCCTCCCCGTTGTCCCTCTGTCCACCCCGCAGGTCTCAGCGTCCAGGTTCCTGTCGGGCCCAGCCCTCCTGGCCAACCACGCCCCCTGCACACCTCCTTGTCCTCCCCACATGAGACTGAGAAGCAGGCAAAGGCTGGAAGCCAGAGCCAGGCCGGGGAAGCAGTGGGAGCTCCGTGAGCAGGCGCTGCTGGAGCCCAGGGGAGGGAGCCACGTGCAGGGTGGGGAGCAGGAGAGGCTTGGTCAGGGAGCTCACTAACGGGTGACCTGCAGCCTCCGTGGGCAGGGCTGGAGACAGAACAGCGCTGGCAAAGGCTCGGAGACCAGTGCGCGGGATGCCGGGGGAGCCGCCTCGCCCAGACAAGGAGAGTTGGGGAGTATCGAGCGCCAGCATCCAAAGAGCAAGCCAGGGGCAACCTCGGGGGGCCGGGGACGCCGCTGCGTGGGACCTGGACCGGAAGGGCCGTGCTGAGAGCTCGAGGGAGACCCCGGGCTTGGGTGATGGGGTCGCCGTGGAGGAGGCAGGTGTGCGGCTGCCGCCCTGGGACGACACGTGGCCCTGAATGTGCCGACAGGAGCTGGGAAATCGGCAGCAGCACTGGCCCCAGAGAGGAGGCTGCCGTGGCACAGCAGGTAAAGCTGCCGCCCACAGCGCCGGCGTCCCACACGGGAGCCGGTTCGGGTCCCAGCTGCTCCACTTCCGATCCAGCTCCCTGCTGATGGCCTGGGAAGGAAGAACTGGCACCAGCAGGTGCGAACGTGGCTGCCTGGGGGAGGAGGCGGGATCTGGCCGTCGGGCGGCAGGAACCGGCTGGGGCCGGGGTGGGAAACGGTGTGCAGGGATGGCTGCCGGGCCGGCGAGGCAGACGGGCGCCAGAGCTGGGGTGGGCACGAGGGCATGGGTTGACGCGGCCGATTCTGGATTCTGGAGCCATCCGGGAAAGATGCACTTGGGGAGTGGACGCAGGGAGACGGAGCTGGGGGAGGGGCTGGGGGCCTTGTGAAAGCCCCCGCACACGAGTGCTCGTCCGCTCGGTGGGGACAGCGGTGCAGGGCCCGTGCCTTGTTCAGGTCCCAGCACCGCCGGGGCCTTTCTTCTTCCCACACACCCCCGTGGCGCGGCCGCAGACTGGGCGCACGGGCACTCAGCTGGGTTGCGTGGGGCCTCGGTGGGGCTGCACAGGCCTGGGACTCGGCGTTTGATGAGCTCCAGTTGGCATGGATGATGGTGTAAGTAAAGAGGCCGCAGGCCTGGGGCAGCTCGGGCATGGGGTGACCCACCGGGCTCCCGGATGGGGCAGAGCCGAGAGCAGGCAGAAGGCGCCCATGGGTGCCCATGGGCTGTCCTCCCGTGGAGCTGGGTGGCTTGGGACTCAAGTTGCTCCCGCTGCTGCCCTAGCCTGCCTGACTCCTGCCTCCCCAGAGCCTGCCGTGGCTCTCTGAAGGGCGCCAGCTCCTGCCACTGTGGTCTGTGGTCTGGGACCCTGGCTGTGGACTGTGGGCTGTGGGCTGTGGGCTGGGACCCCTGCTGTGTCCGCAGCAACCTCCACGGTCCCTGGAGCTGGACCTTGCACGTGCCCAGAACACAGCTCTCAGTGGCCGGACGCTTGCCCAAAGGATGGAGCCAGGCTGGCAGGTGCCAGGACAGCTGGCCCCACTCTCCCCTTACTGCTGTGTGCCCTGGGCAGGTGCCTCTGAGCTCCTGAGCCTTCCTCGTCTGTCACACAGGCTCGGGGCTCCTTCTCCAGGGATGGTGGCGAGGCCTGGCCAGGGGGCGGCGTGTGCTCTCCCCACGGCACCAGGCGGGCAGGCATCCATGCCATCCCCAATTCACAGATGGGTAAGCTGAGGCGTGAGCGCAGCGCGCATCAGGGTTGTCCCAGAATCTCCATGGACCATGGCCTGGGACCTGGTGGGTGTCCCGCCCTAAATGCTTGCAGAGCGTGCTTGGGAGGGGGCCCAGGACGGAGGCGGGGCGGGGGCCGGCACCGTCAGGCTGTTGCAGAAGCGGTGCCCCGCCCCACAATGCAGCCAGCAAACAGGGCTGTGGGCGCAGATGGGCAGGTGGCCAGCATGGCGGAGCGAGTGAGACCCAAAGCAGGCGGCTGCTCACGGGGAGTCCGGGCCGGGCTCAGCCAGGTCAGGGCCCTTGAGCAGACCCTGGACGGCAGACCCTGATGAGACGGGAGCCGGCCCTGCCCAGCCTGCTGTCGGCAGGGCGCCGGCTGCCATGTTTCTCCCGTGGCAGGAGGCACAGCCGTGTGTGGCAGAGCTGGCATCTCTCGGGTCCCGGACACTGACTGGAAGTCCCCATGGTGTCCAGCCTCCTCCCGACCTGGCCCACAGTCACACTCCGGGGCCTGGGGGGTCCTCCACGTGCCTGCAGGCCTCAGGGCTCCTCCCTGGTGCTCCGGGGGTACAGCCGGGGTGAGATCAGACCCCCCTGCCAGTCCTCCTCTGCCAGCCCCTCCTCCTAGGTTGGGGTTGGGGGTCCTGGCCCAGCTGAGAGTCTAGTTGAGCTGTGGCCATGGGAAAGGGTTTGGGGGGCACGGGGTGGGGACCCTCCTTGGGCAGAGTCTGAGAGGACAGGCAGGGAGCCCTCAGCCCCTCGGCTGTCACATCTGTGTCCTGGGCCAGGGACCCCGAGGGACGGGCAGGGTCCTCACCTGTCTGTTGACACCTCGCAGCCCTCAGTAAACTTGAACTTGAGGCTCTGAGCCAGCGGCGGGCAGAGGCCTGGCCGGGGATCCCGGCCGTGGAGCCTCGTGTTTGCGCGAGGGCTTCCCGGCACCTAGGCTGGACACGCCGGGTCCCTCCCGTGGCCCTGTCCCGGCGCTGAGCTGGAACCAGGAGCTGCAGCCGGTTCTTGGGAGAAGAAGTTAAAACAAGACAGACAGCAGCTTCAGTCCAGCAGAGTTTTAAACCGCAGCTCTGCATGTTGTTATTTCAAGGGAAGAAGCAGCCAGCGCTGCCCGTGGCTGAGCTGGGACCCGGGCCCCACCCGCCATGTCCTGACTCACTGCAGCCGGAAGGTTCTTGAATGGTGTGGGCAGGCGAGACTGGGGGCTGCTCAAGAAGACCCCCTCCCGCACCGAATGAACGCCGCACCCACACTCGGGGCCGGGAGGCCCCAGCTCATCGGGTGGACCCCAGCCCCTTGCTCGTCGTCCTGTCTAGCCCTGATGGGCCACTTGTGCCGGCCTGAGCCCTGGTGCCGCACAGCCGCGGACAGGTGTAAAGCCAGGGGCTCAGGTCTCCAGGGCGTCAGAGGCAGCCCGATGAGGGCGCCGTGTCCCAAGAGGCCGTCGTGTGTTTGACGCCCACCTCCCACGCGGCTAGCCACACAGGCCTGGGGGAGCTTGGCTGTTTCCCCCGAGGCCGCCAGGGGCTCCCTGGCAGCTTCCTGCCGCTGCCCAGGGACACACGGCCCGGCGCCAGCCAGGGTGGGCTCAAAACTCAGAATTCAAGGATGGGCTCTGTTGACGGCGTTATTGATTACTGAGGACAGTCTGTCCCCGGGGTCCCTCCCACCCGCGGGCCAGCAGGGAGAGGAGACCTGGGCCCAGGCCGCCCCCTGTCTGAGGAGTGGGTGATGAGGACCCTTGCCCGCACTGTCTCAGGCAGTCACGCAGGTGCTGCTGAAGGGCCGTGCGTCCTCCGGGCACAGAAGCTCCGCCCACACGCCGTGCTCTGGGGAGCCGTTGGGGTGTCGGAGGGAGGCAGTGACCTGCACAGCTGTGGGGTTCAGGAGCCCCAGGGGACCTCGCAGGACACCCAGCCCCAGGATATCTCTTGATGCACAGTGGGTGGCTCGACGGTGTCACACGACACAGGGTGCGCTGGACAGGAAGCCTGGGTTCCATGCGCCAGGCCAAGGGGAGCCCGGACCAGGATGGCCAGGGGCTTTGGGGAGAGGCTGCAGGATGTCCCCTCCGGAAACCTGGCTCCCTGCCCGCCTCTCCCACCCCCCCAGCCCCTGCCCCCACCCTGGGGCCTGTGTGCAGCCCTCACACACAGCAGGTGTGCGGGTGACCCTGGGCAAGGCTGCCCAGCGAGGGGACCGGCAGTGTTCTGGACCCCAGGATCCAGCCTCGCTGATCCACGTGTGTCCGCTGGCGCTCCTGGGGGTGGGGGTGCCAGGACGGCTGCTCTGGGCGGACAGCGGCTGTGCCCAGGCCTGGAGGAGCGGAGTCACCTGCCCCAGGGAGAAGGGCCCCCCACACTGGGCCTCCCCAGCAGGATCCAGGCCTGGCTGTCAGCAGAGGGAGGAGTGCTGAGTGTACCACATCCCCCGTGGCCAGCCTGACCGCGGAGGGGTCTCGGGGGTCCTCCCCCCCTTCTCTCTCTCTCTCTGCTCTTCCTCTGTCACCCTCTCCTCCCCTGGGGAGGCGGTCAGGACGGGCAGGAGCCAGGTTCTGGGCGCTGTCGGAGGGAGCAGGGCACAGCTGCCTGCCTCCTCCAGGCAGGCAGCAAAGGCCCCGGCCAGTGCGAGGCGGGCAGTGGCTGCTCCCTCTAGGCCAGGAGCTGGAGCCACAGACAGCGGCCGCCTTGGCTCTCCCCTCCCCCGCCCCTGCCTGGCACGGACCCTCAGCCCCGCCCGACCCTGCTCTCCTCCTGCCCCTGGCCCGGATCTGGGCAACCCTCGCGGCTTCTGCCCAGTTCACGATGGAGGCCAGCAGGGGCTGCCCCGCCTGCCCCGTCCCAGAGTTCCTGGGGCTGGTTGCTCTAGGCGGGGAGGGACAGCCGCAGAGCTGGGGGCACCGTCTTCCCCCGGGGGACCCCAGGGACCCTCCAGTTTCCCGTTCCTGCCCTTCGCCCCCGTCTCCCCTCCTGAGCCGTGTCGGTGGAGAGCAGTCACGGGCACAACTGTGCTGCTGCCCGCCCTGAGCCAGCCGCAGCTCGCCCGAGCGTGGTGTCTGCGGGCGTTGGGCTCCCCGAGGCTCTGCGGCCGCAGGGACAGCTGTGGGCCGGCTGGCAGGTGCTCCTCCTGCTCCCTGGACGGCTTCCCTCTGCCCGGGTCCCGGCCAGATCACGTGGCCCAGGCACCTCCCGGAAGAGATGGCCTGGGGTCCCTGGCTTCCCAGACTGCCCAGGGAGTGTGTCTCAGTCCAGCAGCTTCACGCCTGTCACCTCCGTTCACTCTGTCACACGGAAAAGTCACCGGCCCCGGGGGAGGCCAGGGTGAAGTGACAGTAGCGGCCCACATGCCCAGGGCCCTGAGGCACCAAGAGCTCCCTTGGCCAGCTGTGCCCACTGCCACGCTGAACCACGGCCCCGGCGGGAAAGGAAAAGTCCCCAATGCCCCAGCCCCCGGCCCACCCCCACCGGCAGCCCTGGTCCCCCTGGCTGAGGACATCTGCAGACACCCGGGTGGACCCTCCGTGGCACCAGCTTGGCCGAGCTCCCTGGGGTGGCTCCTGAGTGAGGATGCAGCTCGGAGGCGGCTGGGACGTCACAGGAGTCAAGGCGCCTCCCACCAGCCACCCAGCCCGGCACGGGGTGACGCCTCCAGGATGCACCGGGCAGCCGAGCTGTTCTCCGTCTGTTTATTGCCAGCATCTGGGAGCCCGCGGAGCGTGAAATCAGGAACAAATGTGCCGAGGGTCTAGACAGGGACGCGGCGGCCTGCTATGGGCCTCGGGCCGCCAGGTGTGAGTGTGCGGGGCGCGAGCCCCACCCCCGCCCCAGCCGGCCTCCGTGTCCCTGGAAGGGTGTCTGGTCCGTTTTGCAGGCTCATGGACCCCCCAGCTGCCCGGTGGGTTTGGAAGTCTCCAGGCTGGGCTCGCGGGGCCAGCAGGTGGGGCCGGCTGCGTCTGGCTCGGCTGCCAGGTGCTTCCTGACCCCCCCCCCCCCGGCTCCGGAGCTTGCAAGTGGGGCTGGCCCCCCTCCCGGCAGCCCAGAGGAGCCGGGGCTGTGGGCAGGGGACAGCTCCCGCCTGAGCCCCCTCCCCCCGCCATGCTGTAGTGGTGGGGGTGCACACAGCACGGGGAGGGCCCCCTCTCAGCCTGAGGTGGGGGCTGGGGAACGGGGAAGCAAAGCTGTTTATAAAGCTTTAAACCGTTTATGGTCCCAGGGGGCAGATTCGCAGTGCCGCGAGCTCCCCACCGGCCATGCTGGCTCGCAGCCGCTCTCACTGGGCCTGGCCCTCCTCTGCTCTGGTCTTCTCCATGCTGTTCCTAGCACCCTTCCTCCCCCTGCGGCCCCGCCAGTGCAGATGGCCGTCTCTAAAGACCCCGCTGGGATGTCTCTTCTTCCAGGGAGCGTGCCCTGGCTCCCGACCCCAGCCCTGAACCCCAAAGCCGTCCATTGTTTCCAGAACCCAAGTGTCCCAGCCCCCAGCAGGTGCGCCTCAGAGCCTCCGCTGCCCCTCCCCTCCCCGCCCACCTTGGGTGCTCGCTGGCTTCTGGCTGTGGACTCTGCACAGCGGGGGTGCTCAGACGCGCCGGCTCACCTGAACACGCCGCCCACTGGAGCTGAGCCCCGCCCTGCTCGCCTTTACCTGGAAGCCCGTGGGGCCCTATTCTTCCCCGTCACACGGCGGGGTGGAATGTGTTCGCTGCTGGCCCCGGCAGGAAGGCTCCCTGGAGGAGGGAGGCCCTGCTGGGCTTTGCTACATCAGGAGGGGGGTCCCAGAGGAATGGGAGGAGGGCCGAGGAGGCCGGGCCGCTCTGCTGTTAGGGGTCGTCTGGAGCCGACGGTGGATGGATGTCAGGCCGGGGCCCAGCCTGGCCCGGGGACCTGGCGCCTGCCGTGGGCGTCGCTGCTCAGCGGCGTGCTGGTATCTGCGTGGAGAGCAGAGCGGCTCCAGCTGGCCAGGCCCGGGTGTCAGAGCGGTGGCTGCTGACAGCCCTGGGCACCCGGCCCGAGCCGGCACCCTCCCTGTCACGCCGCCAGGCTGCCTGCCGCTGGGGGGACCCAGGCCCAGAGCCCGAGAGACAGGCAGGGCTGGGGCCATCTGTGTCTCAGGCCCAGGAGGGGGAATGAGTGCGGCCAGCTCCCCTGGGGGCCCAGGGAGGGACGCCGCCGTGATGGGGGCCTCTGGAGCACCAGGCTGTGCTGTCTGCCGACTTGTGGCATCCTTAGTGCCGCCCATTTTACAGAGGGGGAAACCAAGGCACGGAGCAGCCGAGACACCCAGGAAGCAGGACCCCAGGAAGCAGGACCCGGCCCAGCTGGGTGCACAGTGCAGAGCTCCCCCTGCTGGCCTGGGCACCTGCAGCCTTTGTCTCCCTCCAGTCAGCCTGGGGTCCCTGGGGAAGCCCCGGACCAGGGCACCGGCTCCACAGTGGCCATGCCAGTGAGCGCCAACTGTGCACCCCTGACTGTGGCCGTTGCTGGGGGTTGATGGCCCGAGGTGGGCCCTGATCCGATCCCCACGCAGCCGTCACAGCTCCTGGGCAGGTGCCTCCACCCCTGACCTCCCCCAGGCCCTGCGGGGTTCCTCAGTGATGAAGGAGGGGCCACAGTGACCTGCTCTGGGCACCGGGGTCGAATCCCACTCCCGGTGTCAGCACGGGAGTCGCTGTGCAGATTCGGGGCCCTGCAGGGCCCTGGGAGCCGACGTCGTGGTCCGCGTTTCCAGAATCCGTGTTCTCTGTCTCCCTGGATCAGCCGCCCCTGGCTGTCCACGCACGTGGCTGCAAACGCTGCCCCTGGCCACTCATGAGCCTTCCCAAGGTCAAGTGACAGCAAGGAGTGGCCCGAGTGTCAGATCACAGCTCAGTGTCTTAGGAGAGAAGACCCCCGGCCCCCCCAGGCAGCAGTAGGGCTGCAGATGTGGCCGGCAGCCCTTAGCTCAGGAAGCCTGGGCCGGCACCCAGAGCCGTAGGCTGCCGCGTCCGCTCCCCACAGATGCCGGGGGTCTGGGGCATTCACGCACGGGCAGCTGAGGCTTAGCAGTGGCCCCGTCCGTGGTGCTGGGCTGGTCACTGCCCCGGCAGGTGCTCTCTGCTCTTCGGCAGAAGTGGCTGCCACGGCCCGTGGGCTGGTGTGGGGCGTCTCGGAGAAGAGCCGGCCTGCCTAGCACCGAGTGTGGTGACAGGGACAGGGTTGGCTTGCCCGCCTGCCTGGGAGGTCCCGGGCTCCCGCGGAGACAGCAGGCACGGGTCCCTGTTGTCTGGGCTTTGGGCTGGGAGTGGCCCATTTGCTGGAGTGAGACACCAACAGCCTGGCCCTTGCCTGAGGCCCCCGGCGTCCCCAGGCTCTATTCCCTCCGCCAGTGCTGTCCTGCAGCCCCCGGCGAGCTGAGGCTGCGTGGGGGCGGGGGCTGAGCCCCGTGCCGACAGTGGGGGTGTGGAACATGAAACGCGGCTCCCTGGGTCCTGCCTCGGGTCGGCCGGCACGCTCAGCGGGACCAGGCCGCCAGCTGGCCTCAGCTGCCCCGGGAGGCCGAGGCGGGTGGGGGCTGCCAGGCAGGGTGCCCAGGAACGCCTGTCTGTCTGTCTGTTTGCGCCCCGCCGTCTGGCGGCCCTGGCTTCCTGCGGACCTGCCTGTCTGCACCGCGTCTGCGTTTGGAGAAGTCCGTGTGTCTGTGCTCCTTCGCCTCGAGGCTCTGGCTGTGTCTGGATCCGCCTTTCCGTCTGTCCGTCGGGGGTCTGAGTTCCAGGCCCAGCCCCCAGCCCCCCTGCTTGTCGGTATGGGCTTCCCAGGACCCCCCACGTCCAGCCGCAGCGTCTGCAGGGACAGCACAGCGCCCCTACCCCCACGCCGCGGGCGAGGAGGAGGGGCCGAGACCCCCGGGACATCCGGCTGTCCGGGAGAGGCGGGGCCTGCGTGCAGGCTCAGGCCTCTTCTCGGAGAGGAAAGGAGACCTTGCTGTGTGCGCAGAGCTAGGAGGGGTGGGAGGAGGAGCGGGGCCAAGCCCCTTGTCTGGGACAGAGCAGGGCAGGGCAGGAGGGCAGGAGCACGGTCTCTGGGAACGCACTTGGCCTTGGGACCCAGTGTTTCCGACCCTGAGAAAGGAGGTCGGGGCAGGTGTCTGGCCTGGAAGCGAGGGCACCTGTGCCCCACAGAGGAGTGCCTGTGCCCACTGCCCGCCCAGCGCCGACGCCGGCTTCCTGCTAACCTAGACCTGGGAGGCTTGGATTGGCTCGTGGGTCCTGGCTGCCCACAGGGGAGACCCGGATGGAGTTTCTGGCTCCGGCTTTGGCTTAGCCTGGCAGCATCGGAGGCATTTGGGGAGTGAACTGGCGGATAGGAACAATCTCTCTCCCTCTCCCCCTCTCTCTCCCTCTCCCTCTCTCTCTCCATCTGTCTGTTTCTCTCTCAATTTGTAAAAATGTAAAGCAGAATTAAATTTTAAACCAAAAGCAAACTGCAAAAAGAACGGAGCAACGCGTTGACAGAAACCCACGCGGCGACAGCCCGGGCCCCGCCGCGGAGCCGCGCCGGCTGCTGCGAGTCCCGGGGGAGCAGCGCGGCGCGGCCGAGCCTGGGCGCCTGGCGGCAGCCTTGCAAGGCACAGTGCACACACCACGCGCCGTGGAGAGGGGCCAACGCGTGGATGGTGTTGGCAAACACGCTTCGCACCGACAAGTCCAATAGGCGTCAAATGTTAATCGGTGAAATCCCTGCCGTCTGTGATTTAGGGGACGCTGTGGGCGTGGCTTCCTGCCGCGTCTTTCTTCCTCCTTCTTCCTCCTTTCTTCCCCTCGCAGGCTGGCTGGGTGTGCGGGCCCAGAGGCCAGGCCAGCTCAGGGCGCTGCTCAAGGTGTGCGGGGACGCGGGGAAGAAGGGCGCCCTCTAGAGGTCAGCGCGAGGGAGGGAGCGGAGAGAGGCCGTGAGCAAATCAGGAGGCGCGGAGGGCGGTGTCTAGGGCGGGGCTTAATTGAATATTCAAAGAGGGAGAGGTTTGGGGCGGGGTTCATACCACCCATCTCCGTGGCCTTTGAAATCACGGCCAGGTGCATGATGGGAGTGGGAGTGCCGGCCATGGTAACCTCACTGTTCTGGCCCCAGGGTCATGCCAGGGACGCGGCCCACAGCCTCACTGGGCACGTCCAGCCAGGCTGGTTTTGGGCCTACAGCACGGCAGAACTGGCAGTTTCTGCGACACGGGAGGGGGCGGGGCTGGTGGTGTGTGTGGGGGGGGGCCTGGCTGCTGCAGGGGCCATGGGGGGCTGTCAGACCCCAGCTGCTCCACGCCAGCTGCCCACTTGCCGCCCACCTGCCCACACCACGAGCGGCAGCCCGTGTTCCCCACAGGCCACTTCGCAGTGAGCAGAGCTCCGGCGAGGACATCGGGACGCCCCAGGGGCCCCCTTGGCAGCACACAGAAGCCCAAGCTCCCGGTGGGAAAATCTGTAGATCCAATAGAAGGAGACGCGGGCTCAGTGGTTAAGATGTCGCTCGGGACGCCCACGCCCCACCTCAGGGCGCTGGGGTTCGAGTCTTGGCTCTGCCTCCTGCTGCTCTGTGCCCTGGGAGGCAGCAGGGGCCAGCTCAGGGGGCCGGGTCCCTGCCGCTCACGTGGGAGTCCCGGCTCCCGGCTTTGGCCCGGCCAAACCCCAGTTGTTGTATACTGGGGGAGTGAACTGGCAGACGGAAGATCTGTGTTTCTCTCTCTTCAATGTAAATCAATTACATTTTACAAAGAGCAGTGACTGCAATGGCTTGAAACACATGAAATATGAAGATAGTTCTAAAAGCATTTGGGAAAATGAAGTTTCAAATATGAGGCTTTTTTATGCACGGAGAGTTTTTTTCGGGACTGGCATGTAGTGTTGGCACCCCGTACGGGCACTGGTTCCTGTCCCGGCCGCTCTACTTCCAATCCAGCTCCCTGCTAACGCACCTTGTTAAGCAGTGGGAGATGCCCAAGTCCTTGGGTCCCTGGCACACACATGGGAGACCTGGAAGAAGCTCCTGGCTCCTGGCTTTCTTTGTAAAATTTAAAAAGAGAAAACCACGCACAGATTTCACACTTGGTTTTCTGCAGAACAGACTCACACTTCCCGGACTGTTGAGGGCCCCGCGTGGATGCGGGAAAGCGTCCGTGAGGTCGTGGTGGGCAGCAGAACAGCTCCAGGCTGACGCTGCACGTCGGGAAAGATGAGCCTGGCACTGCGTCACTGCCAGGGTCTCGCCGGCTCAGGCCCTGGACCTGCCTGGAGCAGCCTGTGGGGCCCCCGTGCCAGCAACGCCTGAGCACCCGCAGGGCCGTCAGTTAGGTCCACTCACCCCCCCAGGCCTCCGGACATAGACCCTTTCCTCTCACCCCCCACAAAATTCTACAAGCTGTCTGCTAGGATACTCTGCAAGCCTCTAAGTCAGCCTGTAGCAGGTTTTTGTTTCTTTGTTTCAGAGGAGCCAGAACTGCTCGGGGTGGGGCAAAGGCGGGCTTTGGGAAATCACAAGTTCTCCAGGCGGGTGAAGTCCGGGCGCAGACAGCGGGGGGATGAAGTCCGAGCGCAGGCTGATGGGGAACTTGACGGTGGCAGAGTTTGGCTGAGCCCCGCCGATCCCAGCAGCCAACCACACACCGCGGCTGCGGGCAGGGGGGACACTCAGACGTCAGCCAGGAAGGGGATGCTAGGAAGCCGTGCCGGGAGAAGGGAACCCAGGTGCCACTCCAAGAGACCCAGCCTGCCCCAGGTCACCGGCGACCCAGCCTGCCCCAGGTCACCGGGCACTCTATAAGAGCAATGATCTCGGGGCTGGCACTGTGGTGTAGTGGGTAAAGCCCCTGCCTGCAGTGCTGGCATCCCATATGGGCACCAGTTCAAGTCCTGGCTGCTCCTCTTCTGATCCGTCTCTCTGTTGTGGTCTGGGAAAGCAGTAGAAGATGGCCCAAGTCCTTGGGCCCCTGCACCCATGTGGGAGACCCGGAAGAACCTCCTGGCTCCTGGCTTTGGATCGGCCCAGCTCCAGCCATTGCAGCCAATAGGGGAGTGAACCAGTGGATGGAAGACCACCTCTCTCTGTCTCTGTCTCTCTCTCTCTCTCTCTCTCTGCCTCTCCTCTCTGTGTGTAAATAAATAAATAAATCTTTAAAAAAGATCAATGATCTTGAGGCTTCTGTAAGCCAGGTGGGGAGGAGGAGAAGGAACAGGCCCTGAGCCGAAGGCACCTGCTGTAGCCAATCCTGGGTGACCCAATGACCATGGACGCTGGGGCTGTCGGGAGGGTGCCAGACCCAGGTTCACAGCCTGGCCACGTCCTCAGCTGCCGGACGTCGCACTGAGGGGTTTGTGAGCGACCTGCTGGGCGCAGGGATTCCGTGTGCAAGGCCCCGGTCACTCCCTCCACCCCAGCTCGGGAAATCGAGGGAACTGTGTGAGCCTCACTGCAGCCATCAGGCGGGGCTGAGCCCCTGCCGGTGCCCCAAGGCAGGGCATGTTGCTGCCACTGTCGCCTGTCCCCCGAGGGGCCAGGCTGGGCCAGACGGGAGGGGACCCGCAGACAGCACCAGCCACATTGACAAGCTCACAAGGAGCGTGGACTGGGCGGAGAATCGCACTCCTGAGAGGCAGCTCAGGGAGGCTGTCAGAGCTGTTCTTGTAACTCGGGCAGCTCCCGTTACTTAGCCAGAGACGTGGTTTTGAAGACAGAGGTAACGGGCAGGCATTTGGCCTCATCCCGCAGCAGGCGCCAGGGTCCCACGCATACCTCCAGTTGGCGCAGACCCTGGGAGGGGCAGGCGATGGTGCGATCGGGCCCTGGATTGAGTTCCCTGCTTCCGACTTGGGCACAGCCCAGCCCCCACTGTCCACGGCAGCTGGGAAGGGAAACAGTGCGCGGGCACTCCCTTTGTCTCTACCTCTCAAAACATGCTTAATGAAACTATTTTTAAAGATCTATTTATTTGAGAGGTAGAGTTACAGAGAGAGAGAGACAAAGACAAAGACAAAGAGTCTTCCATCCACTGGTTCATTTCCCAGTTGGCTGCAATGGCCAGAGCTGAGCCGATCTGCAGCCAGGAGCCAGGAGCTTCTTCTGGTCTCCCATGAGGGTGCAGGGACGTGTGTTGCAGGGCAGGGGGCTGTGGGGTGTGCCCAGACGCCCGTGACACATGACTGTTAGGATGGGGGGCTGTGGGGTACGCCCGGACACCCGTGACACGTGCCTGTGTTGCAGGCTGCTGACGCAGAAGGGGGCGGATGACAGCCGGGACCGTGGTCATCACCGGGGGCATCTTGGCGACGGTGATCCTGCTGTGCATCATCGCCGTCCTGTGCTACTGCCGGCTCCAGGTACCCCTGGGGGCGGGCGGAGGGGAGGCCTGCGGCCGGCCCCGCCCCGGGAGGGAGCCCCTGCAGGCCAGGAGGGCCGGACTCCAGGAGGTGGCGCTCCAGGTCTCCTGGCCAGGGACACGCAGCTGCCCAGCGAGAGAGCCATGCTGGGCGCTCGGACCAGCTCTGCAGCCCCTTCCGCACCCAAGTCCCCCTGTCTGCCTGGAGAGGAATGGGAGCCACTGGTGCAGGGCAGCTTGAGCCCCCACTGTGCCGCGCCCCTCCATGCCTCAGTTTCCCCACCTGCAAGACGGCTCAGCCTGGGGGTTGCTGTGCTAGGCTCTGAGAGGTGCCTAGTGCTTAGCCCGGCCTGAGCTGGACCCCAGGACACACAAGTGCGCAGATCCAGGCGTCTGGTCAGGCGTGCCCCCGCCAACCGCCCCGATCCCGTGCTCCGGGCCAGCTCCTCTCCCGTGCGTGGGGGCTGGGAGGGCCAGGGAGTGCCAGCCGGCCACCTGCTCTGCCCACAGTACTACTGCCCCGCCCTCAGTACTACTGCTCTCAGTACTACCCCTCTGCCCTCAGTACTACCGCTCACAGTACTACCCCTCTGCCCTCAGTACTACCGCTCTCAGAAATGCCGCTCTGCCCTCAGTACTACCGCTCTCAGTACTACCCCTCTGCCCTCAGTACTACCACTCTGCCCTCAGTACTACCGCCCTCAGTACTACCGCCCTTAGTACTACCCCTCTGCCCTCAGTACTACCCCTCTGCCCTCAGTACTACTGCCCTCAGTACTACCGCCCCCAGTACTACCTCTGGACACAGTACTACCTCTGGCCACAGTACTACCGCTCTCAGTACTACCCCTCTGCCCTCAGTACTACCGCCCTCAGTACTACTGCCCTCAGTACTACCGCTCTCAGTACTGCCGCTCTGCCCTCAGTACTACTGTTCTCAGTACTACCCCTCTGCCCTCAGTACTACCGCTCTCAGTACTACCCCTCTGCCCTCAGTACTACCGCCCTCAGTACTACTGCCCTCAGTACTACCGCTCTCAGTACTGCCGCTCTGCCCTCAGTACTACTGCTCTCAGTACTACCCCTCTGCCCTCAGTACTACCACTCTCAGTACTACCCCTCTGCCCTCAGTACTACCGCTCTCAGTACTGCCGCTCTGCCCTCAGTACTACCCCTCTGCCCTCAGTTCTACCGCTCTCAGTAATACCCCTCTGCCCTCAGTACTACCGCTCTGCCCTCAGTACTACCACCCTCAGTACTGTCGCTCTCAGTACTACCCCTCTGCCCTCAGTACTACCGCCCTCAGTACTACCCCTCTGCCCTCAGTACTACCACTCTGCCCTCAGTACTACTGCCCTCAGTACTACCGCCCTCAGTACTACCCCTCTGCTCTCAGTACTACCGCCCTCAGTACTACTGCTCTGCCCTCAGTACTACCGCCCCACCCACAGTACTACCGCCCTCAGTACTGCCGCTCTCAATACTACCCCTCTGCCCTCAGTACTACCCCCCTCAGTACTACCCCTCTGCCCTCAGTACTACCGCCCTCAGTACTACCCCTCTGCCCTCAGTACTACCGTTCTCAGTACTACCGCTCTCAGTACTACCGTCCTCAGTACTACCCCTCTGCTCTCAGTACTACCCCTCTGCCCACAGTACTACCACTCTCAGTACTACCGCTCTGCCCTCAGTACTACCGCCCTCAGTACTACCGCTCTCAGTACTACCACTCTCAGTACTACCCCTCTGCCCTCAGTACTACCGCTCTCAGTACTGCCGCTCTGCCCTCAGTACTACCGCCCTCAGTACTACCCCTCTGCCCTCAGTACTACCCCTCTGCCCTCAGTACTACCACTCTCAGTACTACCCCTCTGCCCTCAGTACTACCACTCTCAGTACTACCCCTCTGCCCTCAGTACTGCCGCTCTCAGTACTACCACCCTCAGTACTACCCCTCTGCCCTCAGTACTACCACTCTCAGTACTACCGCCCTCAGTACTACCCCTCTGCCCTCAGTACTACTGCTGTAAGAAGGAGGACTCCGAGGAGGACGAGGAGGAGCCGGACTTCGCCGTGCACGCGCACCTGCCCCCGCTGCACTCCAACCGCAACCTGGTGCTGACCAACGGGCCGGGGCTCTACCCGGCCGCCTCCACCTCCTTCAGCCAGAGGTCCCCGCAGGCCCGCGCCCTGTGCCGCAGCTGCTCCCACTACGAGCCGCCCACGTTCTTCCTGCAGGAACCCGAGGACGAGGGCGTGCGCAACGGCGGCGAGCGCGTGGCCTACACCAGCTTCAGCCAGGAGGACCTGGAGCTGTCCCCCAGCGGGGGCTTCGGGGGGCTGCAGGCGCTCAACCCCAGCCGTCTCTCGGCCATGCGGGAGGCCTTCGCCCGCAGCCGCAGCGTCAGCACCGACGTGTGACCGTGCCCCCAACATGGCACGCCACCCCGGCCCCCCGCCTCCTCGCGTCCCTGTCCTGGGGGGACCCCAGGCCTGCAGAGCCCCCAGGCTGGGTGCAGGGGTGAGGCTCAGCGAACACAGGTGTAGCCATGGGTAGCAAGGAGACCTGATGCAGCGACAGGGCCGGGGCCATGGAGTGGGGCCGCTGGTGGCCTCCGGCTCAGCCCGACAGCGTGGCCGTGTGTGTGGCCACCCCGCCCACCCTGGGCCTCACGTGTTCTGGGAAGGGGCGGCCTCAGCCTTCCCTGACCTGACGACCAGCAGCCGTCCACAGGGCCCCCCCTCGCTCTCACGTGCACACACACACACATGAACACGCCCACGCATGCACACACACACGCCCGGCACCTGCCTGCTTCCCTCCTATGGGGGCTTCCCGGGCAGCCTGCCCCTTGAGAGTTCACCCCACCCCACATCCTGGTCAAAGGAGGCCCAGGCAGGGTTGGGGGGCTGCTGCTCTGGGGGTGCCGGCCCCAAGACCCCAGCCCGGCCCTCAGCTCTCCACACAGCCCGCGAGTAGGAACCCGGAGGGCAACATGAGGTGCGGCAGGGTGGGCGGGGCTGGGCCAGGGCGCTCGAGAGTCCTCCGCCCACCAAGAGGCGGGCTTTCCCGGGAGGCAGTCGGAGTCCTGAGAGCTGAGGGGCGCCGGGGTTCAGCGGGAAGCCAGGTCCCGAGGGAGACAGCTGCAGGGCGCCCTGTCTCACGCCATCCCCAGCAGTGTCCTGTGTGGGGGCCCCCCTCCGAGCCCGCGCTCCACCCAGCCCCGATTCAGGCTGGGGGCTCCCTGCTCCCTTCCATCAGCTGCAGAAGTGACACCACTGGCTCCCCCGGGGCACCACCCCTGCCCCCAGGAGCCCCTCCCTCCCACAAGGGCTGTGGCTCCCCGAGTGAGGCTCGTCTCCCGCCATGAGCTCCCAGAGCCTCCTGCAGTCGGGGGACACTGGCTGTTCCGGGACTCCCGGTCCCCGTCTCCCTCCCGCCCCCTCCCCCCCCCCCCCGCTTGGATGCACCCTGAGCCCTGCTCCCGGCCCCACCCCATCAAGTCTGTCCCTGATGCATTCACCTGGGGAGGGGACTGGGGTGGGGGCGGGGGGTGCGGGCCCTGGGGCGGCTGTTTCCCTCTTGGTCTCCGGCCTCCCCACGTAGACACTTAGAGCTCCGGAATGCAGTGAGCACCCCTGCCCTGGCCCAGTCCCCGCAGCACCGTCCTGGGGCCCGCCGGCCTGGCAGAGCCAATGGATCATCTCCCACCGCCCTCGTGGCTTCACTCTGGCTGCCGTGGCCCGTGCAGACCCCTCTGCGGCGTGCCGCGCCCGCGGGGCCCAGGCCCTGCCGGAGGAGCCCAGAGTGGCTCACTGGCGAGGGGTCTCGCCTTTGTCAACCCCGGGGGGACGGGGGCTGTGCTCATCTCCCCTGGGACCTGTGGCTGACCCCGTCTGGGCCAGTGACGGAGCCCCTGCCTCAGGGGGCTCCGGGCAGTCCTGACGGGGCACAGGGCCGTGTGTGCAGTGGGCACACACACTCAGCGCTGGCAGAAAAGGAGGGGGCGCGGGCAGGAAGAGGACGGCGGGGCAGAGCAGGACCGCGGACGCAGCATGGGCTGGGGCCACGGCCACTCAGCCCTCCGCTGAGTGGGGGGCTGGGAGAGACCCTCCGCGGCGGCCACAGCTGTGGTGGTGGAGCCGCAGCCTTTGAGGTCGCCGCTCTGAAGCCTGCAGCCCACGGTGAGGTCCGGGGTTCTGCTCCCCAGGCTGGCTCCTGACTCCAGCAGGGGTGGCCCGAGGAATGGGGCTCCCGCCACCCACCTGGGAGACCTGGGCTGCATGCTTGGCTCAATGCAGCTTGGCAGCCGGCTCAGCCCCCGCCGGTGCCGGCATCTGGGGAGTAAACCGGCAGATGGCAGCTCTTTGCGGGCGCCTTCTCTCTCTCTGTGTCTCTCTCTGCCTCTCCAATAAATACATTTTTAAAAACGCACACCCCTTGATGCATATGTGTGCAGCCACGGGCGCACACAGGCGGAAGCGCCCCAGACTTCCCTGGGGAGGTCCCTGCTCTGAGGCCCAGTGTGGGGACAGGCTGGGCCCCCACGCAGGAGGCAGCCACTGGCCTCTCTGGCACCTGTGCCCAAAGGAAACAGCTCCCCCGGCCGTCCTCAGCGCCGAGGCCAGCTGGCCATCCCTTGGGTGGCAGAGCCCCTGGCCCCTCCCCTTCCGGAGCCCTCCACCCTGCTGTTACCTCTCCCCACACCTGCCGCTGGGTCGGCCCAAAGAGGGGCTCCCGTCCACCTCGGCACCCGCGAGTCCAGACCAGGGGCCCCCACAGAGCTCCAGAAACACCTGAGGCTCTGCACACCTGCCTGTCCCTGTTCCCCGCCTGCTGCAGGGGGCGCTCCGGGCCTCAGCGCAGGTCCTCCCCTGCAGCCCCACACCAGCGGAGGCTCCGCCCACTCTGACGCCGGCACCGGGCTCCTGAGGCCCCACTGCCCGCTCTGTCTGTGGTCTTTGGTCTCCGTCTGCACCTGGCCGGCCCCACACCCCAGGCCTTAGGAAATGAGAGACCCCACACAGCCGCGCCCTGGCTCTTCCAGGCCCACAGGGTCCCCCCGCCCCTCCTACCAGAAGCAGCAGAGACCCCACCAGGCCGCCATAAATACGACCGTTTTATTGACATACACGGATGAGTACTGACCGCGGTTACGGGACAAACCCACTGCTGAGAACCACGCGCACCGAAAGAGGGCTCCCCGGGCTTAAAGTGCGGCAGGCGCCGGGCTGGGCTGAGACAGCCCTCCGGCTGACGGGCACCTAGATGCCGGCAGGGACCCGGTGGCGCGCGGGGCTGCCGTCGCTGCCTCCCCAACAGAGCCCGGTCAGGGTCACCTGCCGGTCATCTGGAGGAGGCCACGCTGGAGACGGCCTGGACCCTGGGCACGTCTCACCTCCACCGCTGGGCTCTGGGTCCTGGGGCCCCTCGGGTGGGGGCTCAGCCCCAAACACAGGATCCTTACGACTCTATGTACAGGCGCTCGGGGCTCCCCAGCGTGGAAGAGCAGAGGGGGTGGCCCGGTGCTGCACCCCGCCCCGCGGCTCGGGCGCCTGTGGGGGTGCCCGGGGTGGGCCCAGGCGGGCACTCAGGTCTCCATGGCGGCGGCGGCGGCCTAGGGGCGGGGCAGCCTGCAGGAGCGGCAGCACGCCCTGCTGTAGTACCAGTGGCTGCACAGGTTCACCTTGATGGCCAGGGCGCAGTTGGTGCCTGGCTGGTCCTGGCAGCTGTCATCTGGGGAAGAGGCGCGGAGCGGAGGTCAGGGGTCAGCAGGGGTGAAAACTCTGCTGGCCGCCCCAGCACCTTGCGTCCTGCCACGGGGCAGCTCTGGCACAGAGCACCTTGGGCAGGGCCATGCGCCCATCACGGGGACCCCAGTGAGTGTCGGGCTCCAGTTCTCTGCCGTCTCCCTGCAGACATCAGCAGGAGGGACGGAAGGCGCGAGGCCGGGGTCCAGGATTGTGGTAGCAGTGCATCCTGGGAGCCCGCAGGTGCACAGCCCCCCACACTGTGCCCAGAGCAGAATCCATCACCGGCACCTTCAGCGTATTCCAGGTGCCCAAGCCAGGACCCCTGTGGGCCAGTAAGGCCCCCGTCCTGGTCCCTCAGCCACACACTCCCACCCGCCAGCAGCCGACCCTCTTCTCCCTCCGCCTCCAGCCCCAGCGGGCCCTCCCCTCCACCTCCCCTCCCTCTCCCGCCTGCTCAGCCTCCAGGGCCTGGCTCCCGCTCCTCCTCCACAGTGCCCGCCCGGCCCCCAGCCTGCCCCTGCTCACCTGGGGGCTCCGTGGGGCAGGGCTGCAGGTCACACGCCTGCCTGCCCACGGGCTTCACCAGCGGGTCACAGCCACGCACGATGTCGGTGCCCTGGTAGCACTTCACGTCCCGCATCCTCATGCCCACCCCGCAGGTCTTGGTGCACTGATGGGGCGGTGACAGGAGGAAGGCGACCCTCAGCTTCCCGCATGGGCCCCGCCCACCCGGCAGGGCTCGCCACTGACGGGGGGGGGGGGGGGGGGTGCCGCTGGCAGGCCGCCCAGACGCCAGGGACGCCGCTCTTACAAACACTTGGGGAGAACCGACGAGGGTCACTCCCGCCAAGGGGGCCTGGGGCAGTGGACAGGCCTCCCCTCCCAGCCGGCCCGGCTGTTCCTGGAGGCGGCCTTGTCCTCTCCGGCTGGTCCCCCCAGTTAGCCTGCCTGCCCTCCCTCCAGGCCCCGGCTCCCACGGGCTTCTCCACAAGCCCCAGCCCAGCCCCCAGCCTCCCTTCTGCCGTGGAACAAGCAGGTGTGGTGTGGGAGGGGCGAGGTGGGTCCGGGGCAGGACCCTGGCCTGGGGGTTGCTGCGTCCACTGGGCCCCTGTGACACAGACCCCGCGGCTCAGGTCCTGAAGCTGGAGGGCTTGGCACGTGGCTGTGGCTGCTACAGCCAAGGGTAGAGGTGCCCCGGGTGGGGGGTTTGAGACTCCCCATGAAGGTTCCCAGACACCCAGACCCCTGTGACACGCCACTTTATCCCCAGTGCTCTGGCCCTGGGCCAGGGGCTCGCAGAGGCCACGCTGGGCCTCCCCCCCAGCCCCTCCTGGGAGCTCCGGCATGGCCAGCCGGGGAGGGCCGGGGAGAGCCTAGGGGCACTGGCAAGGGCCGCCCTCCCTCTGCCCCTCCCCCGGGGGGCCAGTCCGGAAGGCTCCTCCTCACCCTCTACTCTGCCCTTTCACTCAGGGGGACAGGCAGAGGGGAGGGGCCTCGGGGTTCCTCTCTGAGGGAGGGGGAGACCCCTCCCCTTCAGGCACTGCTGGGCCCGCAGTCAGGGCTCAGCTCCCATCTGCAGAGAGGCAAGACCCCAGTGCTGTCTCACCCGACATCCTCGGGCTGGGAGGTCTGGGGGCCAGGACTGTGGTGGGGGTCACCACCCTCCCTGGGGCCTGCAGGTCCTGGCCCAGGCTCTGCTATTGTGTGGTCGGTGTCTCCGAATCCCACGACCCTGCCTTGGCCGTAGCTCGCCCGGGACAAGGGCTGGGTCCGACTCAGCCCCGCGTGGCCCTGGTGCCCCCGTGGGCTCTGTCAGCACCCCAGGCTGCCCCTGATAGCTTCGTGGTAGGGGCCGGCGCTGTGGCATAGCGGGTTAAGCCTCCGCCTGCAGCACTGGCATCCCACGTGGGCACCAGTTCAAGTCCCAGCTGCTCAACTTCAGATCCAGCTCCCTGCTAATGCGCCTGGGAAACCAGCAGAAGACAGACCAACTGCTTGGGCCCCTGCACCCGCGTGGGAGACCCGGAGGAAGCTCCTGGCTCCTGGCTTCAGCATGGCCCAGCCCCTGCCGTTGTGGCCACTTGGGGAGTGAACCAGCAGATGGAAGACCTCCCTCTCTCTCTCTCTCTCTCTCTCTTCCCTCCTCCTCTCTCTCTAACTCTGCCTTTCAAATAAAAAAAATCAAGCAGGCCAAGCCAGGCTGGACGTGAGCAGGCCACAGGCCCAGGGTGAGAGCTGCAGAGACAACAGGCTTCTGGAAGGCATGGCTCTTATGCCACCTGATGTGGCACAGGTGAGCAGCCTCCCGGGAGAGGCTGGAGGGGGGCTGGCCGCTCACCTCCGACCAGGGGCTGGTGTACCACTTGAAGCAGGGCCTCTCGAAGCAGGTGCTCTCCTCCGGCGGCTTCTTGGCCAGCCCGCACTCGGGCCCGCTGCGCGTCTGCAGCTTCCCGTCGGCCAGCTCCACGCACAGCACCAGTCGCTTCTTCACACCTCGTCCACAGGTGGTGTTGCACTGAGGCCGGGGACAGACGGGCCGGATGAGAGGCGGGGGCCGAGAGGGCTGGGGCGGGGGCAGGGGGACCCTGTGACAGCAGTGGTCCGTAGCTGCAGGGCGGCGGGGGGAGGTGGGGGACGCCAGGACCGATGGCTCATCGGCTGAGAACTCTTTGTTCCACAGCCATTTGTCCCCAAATTGGGTTGATCAAAAGCAGCAGAACCCGAAACCATCTGTTTTCAAACAAATTGGTTAATGACCATTTGGCCGGGGGTGCTGTGGCCAGAATCGATTGAGCAGACAACACTTTGTCCCGAGATGATTTGGTTAATAGTGATCTGCTTGAGGGCAGAGTGGAAGCGATTGGTCTGGCCGGGGGAGGGGAGGGGGGGACAAGGCTGGCAGCCGTCACAGTATGGACAGCAGGCTGCCCGGGCCCGCGGGCCAGAAGCGGTCGCAGCCGGACAGCGCCTGCCCCGTGCCCCATCGCTCGGGCACCTGGGGGCCCGGCGTGGGGACGCTGCCAGTTCAGTGTGCACCATGGAGCCTGCACCCACTTGGAGCTGGGAGGTCGCAAGGGGTTCCCCGGCCGGTTTGGCTCTGAGTGTCAAATCCATCTCTGTGAACTCTGCCTTGAAAGTGCTGTTCTCCGACGCCCTCTGGCCAGGCCCCCCATCTCTGGACACTCACCCGCTCCCAGTCCTGGGCCAGCCAGTGGGCCGGGCAGTTCTTGTCCCCGCAGGGGTGGATGGCCAGAGGCTTGGTCTCCACCTGGCACTGGGACTCGGGGACCACACGGCCGTCGCTGGTCTTGCAGTACACGTGCCTGATGGTGCGGCCCTGCCCACAGCTCCCGCTGCACTGCAAAAGGGAGACGGCAGGGGCCCGGTGGGGGGGCTCGGCAAGCGCCCAGCCCCCAGGGAGGGGAAAGCACCCCGGGCAGCGTGGGAAGCGGTTGCCGTAGTAACCACTTTTTAAATAGCATTTTCTGTTCTAATTACAGAAATAATGCCTGCTTGAGGAGAAACACCAGGGAGAAACGCACACCTACAGAGGGGGAGGGGCTGCACACGGAGCCGGCTGGCGTCTGAGCAGACGAGGGGGCAGGGACAGAGACGGGGAGACGGGGAGACGGGGGAGACAGGGAGACGGGGGAGAGACAGACAGAGACAGGGGAGACAGGGAGAGATGGGGAGACAGGCAGAGACAGGGGAGAGGCAGACGGAGACGGGGGAGACAGGGAGAGACAGACAGAGATAGGGGAGAGGTGGACAGAGACGGGGTGAGATGGACAGAGACGGGGAAGACGACAGAGACGGGGGAGACAGACTGAGATGGGGAGAGACAGACCAAGACATGGGGAGAGACGGACAGAGATGGGGGGGAGGAGGGTAGACAGAGACAGGGGGAGATGGACAGGCAGGGGGAGACAGACCGAGACATGGGGAGAGGTGGATAGAAACGGGTCGGGGGGAGGCGGATGGAGACGGGGGGAGATGGACAGAGATGGGGGAGACAGCCAGGTCGGATGGGGGCTTTGATTCCTCGGAACTACAGGGAGACCGGCACGCAGGGGCTCCTCCCTCACACCCTTGCTCCAGACACTGGAGAAGCGGGGGGCAGCAGAGGCCAGCCCCGTGCCGGCCGCGCTCACCGGCCCCCAGTCGGACGCGGTCCACTGGCGGTCGCAGGGGGGGCCTGTGCAGTTCTTCTCGCCCACCGGCCTGGTGTTGGGGTCGCACAGCCTCTCGTCCTCAGAGCAGCGGATGTGCCTGGTCACCACGCTGTGCTCCCCGCACTTGGCCGTGCACTGTGAGGGGCGGGTGGGGGCTGGGCATGAGGCAGAGCTCCCTGGCTGGCGCCAGTCCCCACCCATGGCCCTGCCAGACCCAGCCAGCCCAGGGCCAGCCCTGCCTTGCAGAGGCCCACCAGCTCACCTTGGACCTCTGGGACATCTCCCACTGCCCTATTCTGCCCAGCAACACAAAGATCCAAACCCCACCCAGCAGGTCCCCCCCCTCTCACCGCAGCCACCCAGGTTCTACCCTGCCCCGCAAGGCCTGCCCGGCCCCACCCACCTCAACCCCCTCCCACACCCATCCCTACCCAGGCTCCAACTGGCCCCACCCCCACCTGGCCCCACCCTCAACCAGGTCCCACCCACACCCAGGTTCTACCCAGCCCCGCCCCCTCAGGCCCCTGCCCCCGCCCAGGCCCCACCTCTGCCCAGGCCCTGACGGGTCCCGCCCAGTCCCACCAGATCCCTGCCACAGCCACCGGCTCACCTCCGACCACTCGGACATCTCCCACTGTGGCCCGCAGGCCGGGTTGCGGCAAACCTTGCGCTCCTCGGGCCGCACGGCCTCGGCCGCCTCGCACAGGTCGCTGTACACGGAGCTGTCGAAGCCGGGGGACAGCATCTTCCAGCAGCGCACGATGCGGGACTGGTAGCCCTCGCCGCAGGTGCGCGAGCACTCGCTCCAGCTGCTGGTCCTCCCACCTGCCTCGGGGCGAGGCGGCCTTCAGGGACCCCGCACCTTGTGGCTGGAGCCCTGACAACCTGAACCCCAGAGACACGTGGCCCCAGGTCCCAGGGGTTGGGCCAGACAGGGAGGGTGTGGCATCGGGAAGGGTGGGGTGCATCTATCAAGACCCCCATGCCCTCCTCCCGGGCAGGTACCTGGGCTGGTGTTCCCTCCCGGGCGGGGGAACTGGGCTGGTGCTCCCTTCCCGGGCGGGTACCTGGGCTGGCTCTCCCTCCTGGGCGGATCCCTGGGCTGGCTCTCCCTCCTGGGCAGGTCCCTGGGCTGGCTCTCCCTCCTGGGTGGGTACCTGGGCTGGCTCTCCCTCCCGGGCGGGTACCTGGGCTGGCACTCCCTCCCAGCACAGAACTCATGCACCGGCTCCGGCCGGGTCAGGGCATCGCAGTAGCTGTCGTCCACACTCGACGCCGTCGTAGCGGACACACATGGCGTACGTCGACATGACTCCTAGGCTCAAGGCAAGGGAGGGGCCTGTGAGCCCCACAGTTAACCAGAGGGCCGTGGGCAAGTCAAGGGATGGCTCAGAGCCCAGCTTCCTGGTCTGGGGACCGGGACGTCCCCCCGGCTCACAGCATCACCGGAGGAGCCCAGGGAGGGCCGCTGGGTGCCTCTGAGCCCTCTCCCTGCCCACAACCCCGCGTCTGACCTCTCCTCCGCACCCCCTCCCCAGCCCGTGCAGCTTGGACCCCACTCATCCCTCACCATCCCTGAGATGACCCAAAGAGGGAAAGGCACCGAGTGTCTCGCTTGCACCCGTTCACAGCCCGCCCATCTCGGGGCAGCAGGTGTATGTCGGACCATTCCAGGCCCGGCCCCGGATCTCCGAGGGCCTCCCTCCCCCTCGCTGTCATCTCTTCCCCAGGAGAGCCCCAATATGTGAAAGTCGGGGTCCTGCCAGTTCCCTCCGCCACTGTTGTGCCCAGGGGGCTGAGGGGCCTCTGTGATCACCCCCAGGAGCCCAGCTGAGACCAGACACGGTCGCTGCTGCCCCCATCGTGTCTTTAAAGAAACAAAAACACACGGTTCCCAAGGGAGCACACTTGCCGCCCCCGCCCCACCCCCACCCCCACTGCAGAGACCCAGCAGCCCAGCGCACACACGGGGAGTCCAGAGTGGCTTGTGGCACTAAGTGGTGACTATGAGCCCCCAGGGAGTGCAGGGACTCCGGCATAGTGGTGAGGCCTGGCCCAGCAGTGGGGACGCAGACGGTTGCCATCCCAACCACAGGCTTGAGCCTCGCCCAGGCTGCTTGGCAGGCGGGCACCCCCCTCGGAGGCCGCGTGAGCCTGCCGCCTGGCGGCTCGCTCCGCTCTTGGACAGCATCCTTGAAAGCATGGCCCCGCCTCTCACCAGAGCCACTCGTCCCGGTCACACCTTGGGCCACGCGTGTCAGACCCCACCTGCCCCTCACCCCCGTTCCAGCCACTCCAACAGCATGCTGGGTCCTCCTGGGGCCATCAGCAGCCAGGGCTGCCCATCAGATCCCTGGTCCCCAAGGCCGCCTCGCCCTGGACACATCTCTCCAGCCAGCCGCGTGTCTGGTCTGGGAGGCGTGGGCAGAGGGCGGTGCCAGGCTTGTGCTCGCTAAACCCACAAAGCCTGCTTCCCTCCGGCACGTGCTGGATGCACGGTAGCCTCAAGCCTTCCCGTGCCATCAGCTCTGCTTGGGGCACAAGTCCCGGGACAAGAGCCCCTTCCTCGGCCTGAGAGGCAGGGCCACCCTCCCCGCCCCCCATCCCGAGGGGTCCATCTTGTGCAAGGGAACGGCCACCATGCAGACTGCAGGCGGTCAGAGCCTGCAGGGGCGTCCACGGGTCTGGCCGGCTGGGGACCGTGGGGGCAGCTGGGAGTCGGCTAATCCCACACAAAACTCAATGCAGAGCTGACCCTGGGGGTCTCCCTGCCGCACGCGGCCTCTGTCCTGGCTCTGGGTCTCACATCTGAGTTTGAGGACAGGCAGGGCAGGGGCTCGGGGCAGCAGCAGGTGCAGCCACTGCCCCTGGAGGCCGTGACCAGTGTCTCTCTGGCGGTGTCTGGCCTCATGGCCCAATCCCAGCCCGTGCTTCCTGCTCACACATGGGGGGTCCCTGCCCCCCCAGAAGTCCTCGCCTGCAGCTGAGCCCCTGGAACCTGACCGACGTGAGTCGCAGGCTCGACTTCTCTCCCCCTGCATTTGCTCCACCTGTGAGTTCTCGCTCCTCACCAGGACACTCGCCCCAGCGGGAGCCGATGGGCGTGGCCACAGCTGGGGGAGCCTTTGGGGTGGCCGGGACCCGACCGTGGCCCGGTGCGCAGTGGCCCGGTGCGCAGCGACACGAAGATGCCACCGTCTGCCTCCCAAGCCCCGCCCCTACACGCAGTTTGGGGCTACCAGCCAGCGGGTGTGCCCCCAGCCCCATGAGGGGCCCCCGTGGAGGTGGGCCCCGAGCGGGCTACCTGGCTACAACCCGGGACCACTACCTGTGGTGCAGGTGGCGCTGCAGGGTTCCTGTGACGAGAGCTTCCACCGGTACATGTCGGCCGGACTCACGCCTTGCTTACGCGCCTTGGGCCTGGTCCTGAAAGGAAGGCGAGGAGAGAGGGGGTGAGAAGCCCCCTGCCCGCTGCTCCTGGGAGGGGCCGTTCCTCCTAACCACACGCCTGCCTCAGCCCCAGGCGGAACCCCACCAGCGGGCGCCAGAGCTCCCCGACACAGCGAGGGGGCAGAGATGCGTCCTGGGGGCTGCTGGGGCTCCCTACAGGGGAGCTGAAGAATGTGGGGCTCAACCGTGACTGTGCCCCACATGCAGGCATCTCACCCCCACCTCCTCACGTCAGTCCTGGATTTCTTCCCACCCGAGAAGGCGGCACTTGTGAGCGAAGAATGTTCCAGAATGCTCTGTTCCCGCCTCCCTCCGGCTGGGGCACTGGGTGGTTGGGGACACTGGCCACTCAGGCTCCGGCTACCAATATTAAAGAGCTCAGCGCCAGGCATGGGTGTGGCAGCCGGCTTCCGCAGGGTCACGGGGACCCTCGGCTGGAACTCTTGGCCGGCGCACGGGGGGCTGCCGCCGGCTACCGTCAGGGCACATGGCTGCTTTGAACCGGTCGTGTGCCAGGCCTGATCTCCAGCTCCCTGTGCGGGCTCACTCTGGACTCAGCATGGGCAGCAGGGACGCTGTGGCAGCGGGCAGCCCCTGGGGTCCTGCGGCCTGCAGCAGGTCACTCGGGCCTGGTCTGGTGCTGGCCCCTTCACAGGGCCATTCCTGGTCCCTTCCAAGGGCCGCACCTTCGGGCGTTCTTGCACTGTGGGAGGAGTGGTGGCATCGACCGCTCCCACACTCCGGGGACCCAGGAGACAATCTCCCGACAGGAGCACCAGCGGCAAACCCACCAAGCCCAAGAGGGAGGGGACGGGGGAGGGAGGGGCGAGGCTGGGACGTGGTCATCTGTTTCCCCCAGCCGCGCCCTCGCCTCGGGCTTCCCACCAGGAGTCTGCCCGGCTTGGAGGGAAGCCCCAGCCTCCTCCTTAAAAATGAGAGGAGACGTGGACGGCAGGTTAAGCCGCTGCCTGTGGCGCCAGGACCCACACAGGCAGCGGGTTGTGTCCTGCCTGCTCCACATCCAGTCCAGCTCCCTGCTGTGGCCTGGGGAAGCCGTGGAGGATGGCCCAAGTGCTTGGGCCCCTGCACCCGCGTGGGAGACCCGGATGGAGATCTTGGTTCTTGGGCTCAGCCTGGCCCAGCTGTTGCGGCCATTTGGGGAGTAGACCTGCAGATGGAAGACCTCTCCCCCCTACCCTTTTGTCTCCCTGTCACTCTGTATTTCAAATAAATAAACGCCATCTTAAAAAGAGAGAGGGGGGAAACTTCCAACATGGGAGGGGCCAAGACCCAGGGACCTCAGAGCAAGAGAGGATCCGAAGCTGAGTCCCTGACGCTGGGTTCAGACTCCCCTGCGCCACACCAGGGAGCTAACCCCTCCCTGCCCTCCACCTGCTGCCGTTATCTAATCACAGCTCCCAGCTAGCAGGCAGGAGGGTGCCCCGCCCTCCTGAGGCCCTGGGGAGGCCCTGAGGGGCTGCCCCCACTTCTCCCATGGCCGCAGGTGCAGTCCCCCCCCAACCAGGATTTGCACAACCTGAGAAGCCAAACACCCAGGACATGGGTGACCCCCTCCGGCCCCCACCTCCATCTGGAGGGAGGACACCTCGCTGGGCCAGGGGTCTCCAAATCGCCTGTCACTCACAGGGCCCCCTGCCCAGGAGATGCAGACTCTTCCGGCCGGCTGGGGCGGCTCCCGGGTGACCGGGCTGCTTTCCTGGCTGCTGGCCCCCAGTCTGAGGGGCCTGCGCTGCCCCATGTCTGTCTGGGGACAGGCCCCGCCCTGCCCCGTGTCTGTCTGGGGACAGGCCCCGCCCTTGACTGCTGGGGCTGCTCTCCAATGGAAATGATGGACATAGCCTCTCCTTTCTGGAAGGCCTTTCATGTGACCTGCTCGCGGCTTCCTGGGCCCGGCCAGCTCGCCAAGGCGCAGCTATTTCGGACCCGAGGTCTCCCCGAGGCCTCCTGGGCCCTTTGTCTCCCTGGGCCATCTTTGGGTGGACGGCAGGGCCAGTGCGTCACCGAGCCTGGCCTTTCTGAGACTGACCGACATTTGATGGACAGACACGAAGACCCCGACGGGCAGCGGAGCCGAGAGGCTTGGAGACGGGGCCCAAGGATCCCTGGGCTTGCGCTGCACGAGCCCTGCGCCCGGGAGTCGCCTTGCACCTGAGCCTGCAGGGGCCCCGAGCGGCACTCCCTGATGGACAGAGGAGCAGCGAAAGCCCAGAGGCCGGTGGACGTGGGTCCAGGGCTCGCCACGCGGCCCGCTTTCCTGCCACACCACACAGCCAACAGCAATGCCCGTGCCCGACGCTGAACTGAAGAGCCGGGCTCTGGGCCACCAGGACAGGTGTGGCCGAGAGGGGCTGCCGTCCGCCAGCCGCCCAAGCCCCCCGGCCCCTGGGGATCCGGCCCTGGCTCTGGGCTGTGCGCACAGACGGCTCTGGGGGCAAAGAGGACCCAGGCTGGGGGCTGGGAACGGGACTCGGGCCTGAGGTCCCGGCCGGAGCACACCGGCGAGCGGGGTCTGTGTCGGAGCCTCCTGTTCTCTCCCCTCGAAGCCCCTCGCGCTCAGAGCTGAAGCAAAGCCTGCTGCTCCCTGCCAGCCTGAGGGTTTGGGGCGCAGGCTCGGGGACGTGCCCACTGGGCAGCTGAGTCCTGCCAAGGAAGGGTCCCTCGCGAGCCCTCGCAGTGCCGCGGTGGGGGGGTCCTCCTGGCCCTGGCCCCAGGCCCCACAAGGGCTGGGCCTCGCAGAGGCTGGGGGGAGGCCGGGGGCCCCGGCTCTGCTGCTCTGGGCCCTGGCCAATGGCCCAAACCCCTGGCCCCCAACCCACTCCTAGGGACCCCCGACTGAGCGTCGCCCAAGGTCAAGGAGCTGCAGAGGGCTGGCCCTGCCTCCAGGGCCCCCCCCATGCCGGGGCGGCCGAGCCTGGCTCCATCAGCTACCACTCTGGCTGCCCACAGCTTTGTCACCAGGGAGCGCCCTGTAGGGTGACAGGCAGGACTGGGGCCACCCTGCTTGCACACTGCCACTGGTCCAAGGTCAGGCCCTCTGACCCAGTCACACTGCCCAGGCGACCCCCACTGTGATTGCCCAGGTGTGTCCAACTGTGCCTGCCCAGGCGTGTCCAGCTGTTCCTGTCCAGGTGTGTCCAGCTATGCTGTCCAGGTGTGACTGTCCAGGTGTGTCCAGCTGTGACTGCCCAGGTGACCCAGGCGTGTCCAGATGTTCCTGTCCAGGCGTGTCCAGCTGTTCCTGTCCAGGCATGTCCAGCTGTGCCTGCCCAGGCATGTCCAGCTGTGCCTGCCCAGATGACCCCAGCTGTGACTGTCCAGCTGTGCTGCCCAGTTGCCCAGGCGTGTCCAGCCATGCTGTCCAGGCGTGTCCAGCTGTTCATGCCCAGGCATGTCCAGCCATGCTGTCCAGGCGTGTCCAGCTGTTCATGCCCAGGCGTGTCCAGCTGTGCTGCCCAGCCATGCTGCCCCGGTGCCACTGGCTCTGGGGCCTCCGGGGGACCCTCACTGCGCCCTCCCCAGCTGCACTTCCTGCCTCGCGCCTGACGCTCGCTCCAGGGTCCGGCCCCACTTGAGGACCGCTGGATCCTCCCTCGCTGTCCCAGGCCTGTGGTGCAGCTGGAGGCCAAGCTGCCCCCATTCCAAAGCGAGTCCCTGGGGAGCCTCCCCCAGGGCCAGGGCAGCTGTGACAGGTGCAGGGTCACAGAGCCAGGACCGTGTCTGTCCCGCCCACCCCCCCCCGCCCCTCCACCCCGTGTGTAAGCTCCACGCCCTGGCACTCGCGGGGACCTGGGCCTGGGACTGACGCTGAGGAGGACACACCGAGGGCCAGGCCCCTGCCCTGTTCCCAGAGTCACGGCCCGTGGGAGGGCGTGGCTGTCCCCCACTTCCCTCCGGTGCCCCAGGCCCTGGACAGGGCGGGGCGGGGCCTCCTACCTGGCCTTGTGAGTCCTGTTCCCGGCCGAGGTGGGGAGACTGGCGCTGGTGTTGGGGAAGGGGGCTTCAGAGGAGGTGTTGGTGACTCTGTCGCTGCTGAGCTCCAGGTAGGACCCGGTGAGCAGCTCGGCGCCGGCCCCCTCGTTCTCCTCGTAGGCCAGGTCCAGGCTGTCGGGCAGGGGGCTCCCGGGGCCGCCCGGGGCGAAGATGCTGTTCACCGTCTCGTTGAGGCCGAACTCCTTCGAGTCGGAGCCGGCACCCAGCAGCTGTCCGGAGATGGCGTTGGCCGAGAGGAACTCCCGGGACGTGAAGTGGGCGTCCACGTCTTGGCCCCCCTTGTCCCCCGCGAGCACCGTCCCCGTGGCGTTGTGGTCTGTGGAGGGGGAGAGGGGCCTCGACGTCAAGGGCTCCCCGACCCAGGCAAGGAGGCGCTGGGCTTGGGCTCCCAGAAAGCGGTTTCTGCCCAGTTAATTAACCCGGGTCGGCGCGGCCTGGATGGTGTCCTGCGGGGGCTAGGAGGGGGTCCGCCAGGCCGTGGGCACGGGGACGTCAGCATGTGACCCCCCGGGCCTAGGAATTAGGGTCCTTGGGGATGTCCCTGGCTAAGGATCCTCACAGACAGAGCTGTAGGTGGCGTGTCAGCACAGGGCAGGCCCTGCACACCTGGGCCCCCGCAGCTCGGGCACCCCACCCCCTCCGGACAGACAGGCACCCCCTTTCTGTAAGCCTAGTCTCCCCATCTGGGGATAGCCAGAGACAGCCGGCCTCGTGTCCACGGGGTCCCCATCTGTGGGTGTGTCCTGAGTCTGCACCAAGCCCCTCGCTCCAGCCAGCCCCAGGCCCCTCTGACCAACCTCCCTTGGGAAGGGCCAAAGCCTTGCCCCGCCCCCTCCGGGTTACCTCGGAAGCCCTTGGCCCTGGGAGGGCCCTCGCAGGCTCCGCCGCCGTCGCTGTCGCCTCCGCCCCCGGCCGGCTCGCACACCTCGTTGGTCTCCTGGCCCCTGCCCAGGCCCAGCTCCAACTCGGGCCCCGGGGGCCCGAACAGCCGGTTGTCCAGGCCCAGCCGCTCCGAGGAGGCCGGGCCGTGCAGGGAGCCGTTGTGCCGCATGAAGCCCAGCAGGCCGGCCCTGCCCAGCTCCCGGCTCCCGGCGCTCTGGGAGGCGGGCTCCGGGAAGCTGTAGTCGAGCGGCTGCAGCAGCGTGTACTCGAAGGTGATGGAGGGGCTCTTGCCGTTCTGGTTCCACACCTGCGGAGAGAAGCCGCGCGGGGCCCTTCCTCACTCCTCTCCCCTCCCACCTGGGCTCCTGGCTCCCGGCCAGCCTCCCCCGAGGATGGCACGTGCCCATGCCAGGGGCAGCCTGACCCCAGGCTAGGAAGCAGGGCACAGAGCAGGAGGGGTGGCGGAGTGGCCCACCCTGGACACGGAGGTGAGGGCGCCCCCCGTGCTTTCCTGAGAAATACAGACAAATGCGCCAGCAGCTGCATGGGGCCGGCACTGCCCCCAGCCTCCCCGCGGCGCCCCCGGGCCAGGCTGCTGGGCTGTGCAGACCCAGGCCCGCCTCGCTCTGGGACAACCCCCAAGGGCTGGGCCAGCTCCGAGCTCCCGTGAGACAGAGGCCTCTGCAGAGCCCCCGACGGCGGCCTGGCTGTCTCCCTCCCAGCACCGCCGTGGTGGGGGTCCGGGTGCTCCGGGAAGCAGCCCACACACTGGGGGTCCCTGAGGGTTCGAGCACAGAGACCCCTGGGAGGCAGGGGTGTCTGCAGTGCGAACTGGGGCGGGGAAGCCAGAGAGAAGAAACGCACCGTGGGCAGCTCTCGGGGACCAAGCGGCGGTGAAGCCGAGGAGGAAGGGGGTGGCGCAGCCGCGCCCAGGTCACCGCAATTTAGGCCAAGCCAGGTGCCAGCTTGGTGGCCATGGGGAAACACACACATCCTGCAGCCAGGGGACAGAGCAGGCGACGAGTCCCAGAGACCCAGAGCTGGCCGGCCCCGCACCTCACCAGTCCACACGCCCAGCACAGAGGCCAGCCTGGAGCTGGCAGCCCAGCTCTTGACCTTGACCTTGACCTTCACTCCGACCCTGACCCCATCCACAGAGTAAAGCCGTGGGGTCTGGAGGGGCCACAGACAGCACCGGGGGTCACGGAGGGTGACACAGTTCGGCATCGCCCGGAGGACGCCAGGGTGGCCTCTGCCGTGGTAGCCCAGGCCCCACACGGTCGCTCTCCTGGAGCAGGTCAGCGTGGCCTGCCTGTGGGGAAGGAGGGCCAGATGCAGGAGGGATGGACAGAGCCTTGACCAGGGCCAGGCCGAGTCTCCTGCGCCCAGCATACACAGCCCAACCCAATGTGCACGCAGCACAGAAGACGAGAGAGGCGACACCATGTTTATCAAGCCAGGCGGGCAGGAAGAGGCTTGGGCAGCCATGGTGAAGACATGGACCCCAGAGAGCCCCCCCGGGCAGCCCAGCGGGTGGGTCCTGCCCTGGAGGGTGGAGGGGAAGTGACACGTCTCACGCCGTCCACTGGGAGGAAGGGTCTGGAGACACAGAGTCCAGAGCGGGGACCGCCAGTGCTGGGGACAGGGCTGCACATGGGCCCAGGCCGAGGGGCAGCCAGCCTGCTGCGTGCACATGGCCAAGCCTGCAGGGGCTTCTGGGAAGCCCGGCAGGAAATCGCGGGTCCCAGGGCCCTGGAGCAAGGCCATCCTGCGGCATCTGAGAGAGCTTCCACCTACTGCACGGGGCCCCCGAGGCACGGAACGCTTCGGCCACAACTACAGCCGGACACTACGCCCCAAATCCTGCCAGTGCCACGAGGCTACAGGCAGGAGGCTGGGCAGTGTCCCATGGTAACAGGAGAGCATTAGGCTGCGGGCCTGCGGGCCTGTGGGCATAAGACAGCTGCCGGAGCCGTGGCCCAGACTCCTGGCACCCAACACCCAGGCACTGCACCTCTCAGCCCACAGGCACCTGCACGAAGATGAACTTCATCAAGGCAGGGCCATGCCTGTGACCTGAGCTGGCAGAGCGGCCCAGGATGACTCTAAGCAGCCGGGGTGGCTGTGCCGGCTTGGCCAGCTGCTCAGGAGCCCGCAGGAGAAAGGGGCGAAGATGGAGGAGGGGGAGGAGGAGGAGGAGGGAGAGGAAGGGGAGGGAAAAGGGGAGGAGGGGAGGAGGGAGGGGAAGGGGGGAGAGGGGAGGAGGGGAGGAGGGAGGGGAAGGGGGGAGAGGGGAGGAGGGGAGGAGGGAGGGGAAGGGGGGAGAGGGGAGGAGGGGAGGAGTCTGGGGAAAAGGGCAAAATGCAAGGCCATCTCGCTTGTTAGCGGTGGCCAGTGAGCAGCTGCCAGGGGGGAGGCTCCCCGGGGTGGCCAGCGTGGCTGTGCTGCTAACGTGGGCCGGCGCTGGACCCCCTGCAGCAGGTGCACGAGCGGCGTCACCACGGTGGCACGGCCCAGCACACTCGTCGCTCACTGGGGCTGCTGCCGCTTCGTCCCCTAAGCACGGCCCCCCTGCCGTGACCCAGCACCACGCCGCCCGCCCCAGACCACTCGGCTCCTAGTCAAGTTGGTTGCGCTTGGCCCCTCTGTCCCGGGGGAAGTAGCTAAGCTTGTTCCAAGTGCGAGGCTTCCTTTGCCGCCCACAGGGCCTGCGGTGCCCAGGGGGCTCGGATCCGCGAGGCAGGGAGCCGCGCAGCAGTGCACTGGACAGTGGCACCCGGCGGTGAGCACTGCCTGGCCAAGCCAGGGAAGGCAGAGCCACAGTGCGGCTCAGACAAAGTCCTGTGCGAGGACCGGGCCCTGCCTGCCAGGAGGCCGGCGCTTCCCCCGGGAGACAGCAGGCTCGGGCTGCCTCGGGCAGCCTGGGTACCTGGCCATCGGAGCAGGCCCCGGAGGCCAAGACAGGGAGGGACGCTGCCTGAAGCGTCTGGTGCCCTGCTGGTCCAGGGGACAGCTCTTGGCACCTGCAGCCCCACTGTGATGGTAGCTGGACAAGGACAGTAGCCCTGGATTGAGAGGCCTCTCCCCCGGTGAGCCACCAAGGGTGCCAGCCAGGGCCGGAGCGTGCGGAAGGCATGGAAGATGGACGCTTTGTGGGCCAGCTGCATCCCCAGACCAGCGGGGCTCAGCACATGGACCCTCTCCCCGGGGGCGCCAGGGGGTCTAGGTGGTACTGCCCACCCAGCAATCTCCCTGTGCACAGCGCAGGCACGGGCAGCGGCAGACACGGAGCTGTGCCCCAGGGACACGGCAAGGCTGGGCCCCGCCACGGACACCCCGTCAGCCAGAGGGAGCTGTCCCTCACGCGGCCACATCCCCACAGCACAAGTGCACTCAGCTACGTGGGAAGTCCCCTGCCCCAGTAGGAGGCGACCCTGACCCGCAGGCTGGCCTGGGCTCTGCTGGCAGCCCTGGGCCCCTGGCTCCCTCCCACAGGGCCCCGACCCCCTTCCTCAGTCCCTCCTGCAGGCAAACCTCCCGTACCCTGACCTGCAGCCCAGCTCCTGCCATCAGAGGGGACACCAGGGCCAGTCCCCCCGGAGGGAGACCCCAGGCAGGCCAGCTGAGCACAGACACCTATGGGGCTGGGGGCCGCCCAGGGAAGCCGTTCAACAGAGCCAGGGGCAGGTGGGGGCCGCTGGCCCACTCCCACAGTGGCACAGGACATTCCCCCCCAGGGCCCCAGCTGCTGAACCCACAATGTGGCGCCAGGAACAAATCAGTCCAGGCGGGGGGGCTGCGTCCCGCCCCCAGTCCATCAGCTTCCCCAGGCTGCAGAACACGGGGCCACCCGTCTCAACGCCGTCTGATCCCCGTGGACGAGACCTCTCAGTACAAGGACACCCCAGAAAGTCCGTGGAAAATGCAAATTCTTCCAGATTCTGTGCCCCTAAGTGGACTTTTAATTCTGTGTTCCACGAACTTCCAGGAGTGACCTCGTGGTCTCGGCGCTGGGCACCCAGCCGCCAGGGCTTCCCTTCCAAGAGAAAAACTCTGGGCAGGCTGGCAAAACACCCACACTCGTCCCGGAGCCCTCTCCCAGAAACTTCTGGAAGCTTCCGGAAGACCAAGCATCGTAGGAAAGCAGGGCCGGGAGAGGGCCAGGGGCCACAGCATGCCGCCCCAGCACAGACATCTGTGTCCCCGAGAGGCAAGGAGCAACGTGCAGCCAGCCTGGGCCCCCAAGTGTAGACGGGGGGTGGGTCCAGCCGCTCGAGGGGTCCCCGAGGACAGCACCTCCTCTGCTGCCACAGCGGGGTGTGGCGGTGACGGCAAGTGGAAGGCAGGGGACTCGCGAAGCTACGCGCCAGCGAGACTGAGCGAGCCAATGATTGAGGGGAGGAAGCAGCGAATGACAAAGCCCGAACACGCGAGGTGGCCATGCTGCCCCGCATGCGCCTGCGCCCGAGCCCACGGCCACGCACCATGACGTTCAGCCCCTGGTTGGTGGGCCCCTGCGCCACGATGTACTCGATGCCTGTCTCGTACACGTCCATGGGCCGCCGGTACTTGACCACGGTGCCGGCGATGTTGAAGTTCTTGGGGCTGTCCACCTTGTAGTTGCCGTTGAAGAAGTAGAAGCCGGCTTCATCCGCCAGGGCTGGAAGGGACATGGCCGCCCGGTCACGCGGGCCAGCGCCCCAGGCTCGGGAGGCTCCGCCCCTACCCCCACCCCCACCGCCAGGCCTCCCGCAGAGACCCCACAGACAGGAAGCTCCGTCTTACGGGAGTCAGACACCCTGCCAGGGCCGGCACATTCGAGCTCACCTCCCTGTCAGCGTCAAATAAACAACCAGCAGCCGGCTGCCCCTGCATGAGGGGCGCGGAGGGACTGCCCGGGGCAGCGGGTGGCCTGTGGGAGGTGCGCCGTGGCCAGCAGGCGTGGGGCTGGTGCTCCAGCCTGGTGCTGCCACAGCCTCACGTGGCCCCTGAGCGGCTGCTGCCACCAGCCTGCCCGTCTTCCGGTCCAGGGGCATTGTCCTGGGAGCCGCCTGGAGCCGGCCAGCTCTGACCCCGCTACGGGGACGATGACACAAATATGTCTCCGTTCACCCCATCAACCTAGGGCTGGCTGCCCGCGTTCTCGGCCACCCTCTCGACTGTCAGTGGACACCCCCGGGCCCAGCTCGGGACAGAAGGGACCACAAGCACCAGCCCAGGCCCCCAGCAGCCCCGACCCGCCCTGGGGCCTCAGAGGTGGGGGGAGGTAGAGCCGGCTGCCGGGGACACTCTGTCTTCCAGAGGACGTCCTCAAAGACGTTCCAGGAACTGGCGCGTGGACAAGAGGACTGCCGCGTCCAAGGTCCCTGATGCAACACCAACAGAGGCGCCGGCGCAATTAATTTATTATCCGGCAGACGAAACAAGCAGGACGCGTCTGCCTGGAGACGCCCCAGCGAGCGGCCTGTGGGGGGAGGGCTCGCCCGGCCCCCAGGTATGCGGCCAGGGTTCAGCTCGGGGCCCCTTCCGTCCCGCGGCTCTCCCGGCTCGCAGGCCGCCCCCGGTATGTCCACGCGTCAGCTCCGAGAACATGCTGTTTCCTGGCCTCGCCACTGCCCCAGCGACCGAGCGAGCGACAGAACAGCGGGTCTGGCCGGAGGCCCGGCTCCCCATGCTCAGCCGGGACCATCCCCAGAGCCTGCAGCCTGCGCGGCCCCAGGAGAGTCCCCGGCTGGCTGCCGCCAGAGGGCAGAATTCCGCAGAGCGCCCCCCTTTCCCGTGCCGCCCCCAGTCCCGGCTCCTGTGCGGCCGCTCTGAGACCTCCTGTCTGCCAGCCCGCTCCTGCATGACGGGGAGCTCACTACCTGGCGTCACCACCGCGCCCCGCCCAGAGCTTGGGGTGGGGGTGGTGAACTCAGCTTCCTTGGGACACCCCCAGGAGCTGACTTGAGCTCTGGCTTCCGGGGCCCACAGCACTCAGCCCACTCCCCTCCCAGAGGAAGGGGCCAGGGCCCGCCGCCCCTCCCCCAGCCCCACCTACGCACCCAGCACATCGGCGGACTTCTTCCTCTCCACTATCTGGATGTCTCGGGCGCCGGCCGGGATGTGGGTCACCAGGGAGTAACCTGCAGGACGCACGCGGACGGTGAGCAGCGGGGGCCGCCTCTGGGTGCCCTCCGCGGCGGCGGCACCCCCCAGGGAGGACGAAGCCCGGCTGGGGGGTCACCACCTCCCGGCTCCATGTGGGGGAGGGGCAGCAGCTGCCTGTGGGCTGGCCCAGGGTCCACAAAGGTGCGCAAGGCTCGCCCGGGCTGTGCTGACCACGGCCAGGTCCACCCCTTCCTGCAGTTGTTGGTGCCTGTCCGGCCCCTCCCAAGTGACTCCATGGACCACAGGCACCACGTGCCGGGGCCCCCAGGCCTCAGGGTCCGCACCTGCCCTCAGGTGCCTGGCCACCTGCTCAAGGTGGAGGCGCCCTGTGCCCCAGCAGCGTCAAGAGCGCTGTCACCCTCATCCTTTGAAACCCGGCCTGTTGAGCGGTGCAGCTGGCAGGGCTGGAAGAGGGAGGCAGGAGAAGCCCGGGGCTGGACCCCCCGGGAGAGGAACAGGCTCTCGGGGCTCCGGGGTCTGTGGGGTGCAGGTGCCCCGGTTCCTGTGCCTCTGCGGGGAATGGCAGAGTCCTGGGGGCGGAGCCGCCGTGCACCCGTCTCCCTGCCTCGCCCAGGGCGCCAGGGCCCCACGCGGCAGCAACAGGCTCTTTCCCCGACAGGAGAGAGGAGCTCTGATTGGCAGTGGGGGCCCCCGGGGCAGGGCTGGGAGGGCGCACAGCTGTGCACCTGCCTGTTTTCCCACCAGCCCCAAACCCCCAGGCGGACAGCCCCTTGAGGACAGACCCTGGCGGCTGCTCATGGTGCCTGGCGCGCCCTGCAGACCTGCAGACCTGGCCAGCCTGCTCCCCACGTGAGGCCTCCGAACAGCTCTGGCCACCATGCCTGGACCCAACACTCGACCTGCGCCCTTACACCCAGTCTGGCTGCCCTGCCACACCCTCTGCTCGGTCCACCACGCCCAGCCCTGGGTCCCACATCCAAGCCCCACCCTCCCCAGTGGCCACTGCTGGGACCTCCTAGAACCGACACTAACTCCACACTTGCCACGCCCTGCCACAGACCACGGGCACAGACCACGGGCACAGACCACGGGCATAGACCACGGGCACAGGCCACGGGCACAGACCACGGGCACAGACCACGGGCATAGACCACGGGCACAGGCCACGGGCACAGACCACGGGCACAGACCACGGGCATAGACCACGGGCACAGACCACCGGCCACCCGGGAGGCTGGGCCGGAGTCTGGGAAAGGAGGGGACCCTGGCTGAGCCCCTGAGACTCGGGTCCGACAGCTGAGGGCAGAATCTGGCGTGCTCAGAATCAAATCCCGACCAGGCTGTGTTACCAGAACTCGCGTCTCGGCTTTTCCTGGGGGTGTGGCATTAATATGGCTGCTCCAGGGCCAAACAGGACCGCCAGGTGGGCGTCTGGCCTCGCGGGTAAGCCGCCACTCGGGACCCCGCGTCCCTAATCAGGGTGCCTGGGTTACTATCGGGCTCTGCTCCCTGTCCCAGCTTCCTGCCAACGCACGCCCTGGGAGGCAGCGGGTGGTGGCTCAAGTTCTTGGGCCCCTGCCACCCACTTGGGAGACCTGGATGGAGTTCCAACTCCTGGCTTCGGCCCCAACCCAGTTCAGGCTGTTGCGGCCACGTGGGGGATACACCAGCAGATGGGAGGTGTCTCTGTCTGTCTGTCTGTCTCAGTAAATAAAATAACTCTTAGACGTCTGATCCCCAAGCCAAGACCCCCGTGCTACCGCATGGGACCAGCAAGGAGCAGCTGGAGGAGGGGTCTGGCCCGGCAGAGGAGCAGGCGGCCCGGGGGAGGAAGCGGACCCAGCGGCGGGCTCCCGCGGGCTTACCCAGGTGGGCGTTGCCCTTGCGGTAGTTGCCGGTCACGTGGGTGCAGCTGCTGCCATTGCCCTGGCACACGCCGCACTTGTCCAGCGCGAGGGTGGAGAAGAGCACGCCGTCACAGCCGATGGGCTGCAGGAAGAGGAGACGGCCGCTGGGAGGGCGCTGGGGCCGGCCGGAGCCGGGGCCGCCCCACCGCACACGCACGCACGCGGGCAGGCGGCCGGGCAAGCGGAAGGCGGGCGGGCGAGCGGGCGGCACGGCCAGCCGTGCTTTGCTACAGCGTTTAACAACCTCACATTTTCCAGACACGCAAACTCCTCGCAGGGCGGTGAGCTTGCACGACGTGCCGTCGCGGGCGGGCACCATGAGCTGCCGCTGGCCGTCCACGGTGGTGCAGTGCAGGTCGCAGGGCTTGCTGGAGATGTGCACGTAGTCGTCTGCGGGTGAGACGGCGGGGTGGGGGGTCTCAGCAGGCGCGGGCGCCGGCTGCAAGGGGCTTCCCCCTCTGCTGTGCACGGACGGGGGAGCCAAGGCTGGACGGCCGAGGGGACCTGCCCAGGGTCTGGGTGGTAGAAACAGACAGAGACGCAGGACCCAACCCAGGCTCCCTGAGTTCCAACCTCTGTCTCCTTGTGAGTGGGGCGGGGAGGTGCCTGGGACCCCTGCAGCACCCCACAACCCGCAGGAGAGCAGAGCCAAGTCCGTGGCCCCCACCCGGTGGGCAGGAGAGGCCGACTCAGCGATCCTGGAATCCTTTTCTTCACCCCAAAAGCGGGGAGAGGGAGGAAGGCACGGCCCACCCTGGCCACCTCACTTGGTTCCCGTCCACCCTGGGAGCCGTAGATGGGATAGTCCCACTGACGGCCGAGGCCAGGCCCACAGGAAGCAGCCCCGCTCTGCACCAGGGAGAGGCCCAGGCTCTGGAGCCCTGGGGCCCATCCTGCTTCTGCAGCTGACCCTGTGGCCTTCCACAAAACCGCTGGCCAGGGCCTCGGGCTCCCCACCTGCCCTCCCACTGGGCGCTGGAAGGAGGGCCACCTCCCACACTCGGCTCCCTGCACGGGTGGGGGGACCCCAGGGCCGCAGGTACCGGGGTACAGAGGCTTCCACTGGTACGTCCGCCCGTTGTACACGTGCGAGTTGAAGGAGACGCACTGCTCCTCCCGGAAGCTCCTCCCGTCCGGCGGACACCTCTGGGCGGCGGGGACAGAAGGGGAGGCGGCTTCAGGGGGAACTCGGCCAAGGCCGAGACAGGAAGTGGCTGCAGCCAGGGCGGCTGCACAGGGGCCGAAGCCTGAGGTGGGGGCCCCCAGGGCTCCAGGCCTGACCCTTAGCTTCCAGCCACCCGGCCCTGTCCCCCGCCACCCGGCCCTATCCCCAGCCGTAAAGCAGAGAGGAGCCCCAGGTGGCTCTGCTGGTGCCGACACCTGCTCGCCCTCCGTCCAGGGCAGAACCTGTGCAGGCCAGCACACGTGGGCCGCACGGGAGGGGCACAGGAGGCCCCGGCCCAGCCACTCAGGGCCAGGAGTCAGCCCCTGACTGTAGCATCCCAGGAAGGCAGCTGTGGCAGCCTTGGGGCCACAGTCGTTCCTGGTGACACTGGTGACACTCCAGGTCCTCACTCAGCTCAGCCCCGTGCCTCGGAGGTCCCTGGGACGTACTGGCTCAGACTGACCTTTCTCCCTGCTCTTTCCCCTGGGCCCCAGCTCTGAGAGCAGGTGGGAGGGGCAGTGGAGCTGGGAGCCCCGTGCAGTCCCCCAGCGAGCACCAGGAATGCAAATGTCCCAGGGGCCCCGGACCCCAGCCCTGAGCCTGCATGTGGAGACGCATGGGGCACGACACTGCAGTCTGTGACCCGAAGGAAGCCCAGCTGGAGCCGAGCTCGGGTGGTCCGAACAGACTGAGGACGAAGCCCCCGGGACCTGCCGCAGCTCGGGGAGGGGGCAGCAGGGTGCGGCCGCAGCCTGGCTTTGGCCTCACCTGCACTTGGCAGAGTTGGTACCGCTTGGATGTGCCCGTGCAGGTCCTGTTGCCGGCTCCCATGACAGACTTCCGCCTGTGGGGAGGCGCAGGGGCACTGAGCAACCCCGCAGCCCCTGGGTTCTAGAAGCCCCTCCTCTCCCTGGACTCCATCATCTGCAGCCCCCGACCCAGGGGCTCAGTGCACGGCAGGGACAGAGACGAGTATGGCATGGCCTCGGTCCAGGGCCAAGGGCGCACACACGGAGCCTCCTGTGCCCTCAGCAAGGTGAGGGGGCTCCAGCTTGCTGTCCAGTGCAGAGGAGGCGCCCAGTGCACAGAGGCTGACGGCCTGCCCGGGGTCTGGGCAGCTTGGACACCAGGTCCGCTCCACCATGGAGGCTGCTGCCCTGTGCACCTGTGTCCTCCCTGGGCTCCCTCAGACCAGGCCGGGGTGGCCCTCACCCTCCAGCGATGGAGCCCTAGAAGTGGGTGTCCACCTGGGGACCCACCAAGGAGCCACCTCCCTGCTGAAGGCCAGTGGGGAAAAGCAAGCCGCCCCCACCCCAGGGCCACCGGCACAAGCCTGGCTGTCGGCCCCCGGGCTGCCACGCCCACCGCCCGCCCCTGGGGAGCTCGCACCTCTGCTGCAGGCAGTGTCGCTCCTGGGACATCACTCCGCCTCCACAGCTGCGGGAGCAGGCGGTCCACTTGGTCCACTCCCCCCACCAGGAGGCAGTGGCGTCGGCACCGCCCTCCAGACTATTGGATGTGGGGCTGTTGTCCTGGGCGGGAGGCCCCCAGAGGGTTAGCAGGAGGGCCCGGCTGCAGGGCCTGCCCCCCCAGCTGAGGGCACCGCTGTGCCCGTAGGCTGGGTCACTGGGCAGCCTGGGCTCACGCCCCCTGCTGGCCTGGGAGGGGTCTCCTGGGGAGCTGCGGCCTGCAGGCGCTCCCTGATCTTGGGGTTAGCATATGGGGGGGCGTGAGCCCGAGGCTGCACCTGCCAGCCCCCCTTCCTGCGAAGCAGCCGGGCCCCACCTGCGCCCCTCCAATCCCGTTTGGGGGTGACCACGGCACCTGCTGAGCACAGGGGTCCCCAGACGCTGCCGCTCCACTCACCGTGGCCTCCATGGACGCCGCACCCCCAGCCACAACCGCCATAGCCAGCAGGGCCCAGGCCCAGCGCAAGGGCTGCCGTCCGTCCATCCCGGCGAGCAAGGCCCAGCTCTCTTCCAACTGACCTGGGGAGCTTCAGACAGGCCCTCAGCGTCCACCAGCTGCCCCGGCCACTGGGGGCGGAGATGCGGGTGGGGTGGGTGAGTGACGGGATGTGCCGGCCCCAGCGTGTGCCAGGGGCGTGTCACCGCGCTCTCGTGGTGTGCAGGGGAGGGCGCCCCACTTTCTGATGGCCTGGGCTCCCAGGTTAGGGCTGGGAGGAGACCAGGGGCAGCTGGGGGCTGGGGGCTGGGGGCTGGGGGCTGGGGCCCAGGCCTGGGCTCCGTCTCCCCTAGCAGGGGCACACTGGGCTCACTGGACATGGGAGAATGGGGGCGTGGCTTTGCCAGGCCCTTCCCTTCCCCACTTGAGTCTGCTCCCCCACTCCCGGACCCCCCCCCAAGGCCCAGGCCCTGGAGAAGCGTGTCTCAGATGAGCACCCATATGCACAGCACCCAGCGAGAGCTGGTGCCAGGGACGGCAGAGCCTAAGAGAAGATGGAACTGGGGAGAGGGCAGGGGAGGCCCAGCTCGTGCCAGCAAGTCAGGGCCACACGGTTCCTCCCGGCCAGACAGCACCCTGGCCCCAGACCAGACTGGGTCGGCGGGGAGGAAGCCTCCCGCCTCCGGGCCCTCGGCCTTGAAGGGACCTCTGGTGGCCCCTGTGCAAGGTTTGTCTCCAGGCCTGTGCGTCCCTAGCCAGCAAGTCAAAGAACTTGTTCCAGAAACCACCAGCAGTACCCAGGGCCCAGAGAGGGATGCCAGCTTGTCCAAAGCCACACAGCACAGCACCGAGTAGCCCCTGAGGACCCAGAGCAAACTCGAGGGCTTGTCCCCTCATCCGGCTGATGGCAGGGCACAGAGGGTTTGGGGGGTCACCCCCACCCACCCCAGCAGCCTCTGGCCAGCTGGCACCTCCTGGCAGGCCGAGCACCTGCAGCTGAGCTAGGCTGCCCCTACTCCGGCACAGACGAGGCCACCGTGGAGTGGGGAGCAGGAGTCCTCCAGACCACGCACCCACTGGCCGGCCGCCCCCAGCCCAGCTGGCCGCCCCTCCCCCACAGGCCCTCCCCTACACCCCAGCCTGTGGCACAGAGCCCCTGCAATGGTCCCATTGGCTCCCAGTGCCCCCAGCCCCTGCCTGCGGGCTGGAGACAGGTGCCGAGGGCCTCACACTTGGTTTTCATTAAGGCTCCCAGACACTGCTGGCTGCCGGCCAGGCCTGGCTCACGCGGGATCCATCCCTCCTGGGGTCCAAAAACAGCCACCGGCCAGCGGGCCAGGTTTCCAGGAGAGAGCTTCAGGGGCCCAGGCTGAAGCGGAGGGGCCACCCTGCACTGAGCTCACGGCCGGACCCCTCCCCGCGAGCCGCCCCCTGTTACATAAGGGCTCCCCGGGAGCAGGGGGTGACCTGCCCTGGCCCACTCGTGGGCAGCAGGCAGGCGGGGAGTGGGGGTGGGGTGGGGTTGCGTCTCACTACCCCAGGAGGGGAGGCTGCAGTGAGGTGGGGACAGGGACGAGGTGGCCTACCTGGCCGGGCTCAGCAGGTTGTCCTCCCAGAGCAAGGGGCGAGGGCTGCCTCGGGCGGGCGCCAGGTGCACTGTGGGGGAGGCGCCGATGCAGCCGCCGCGCTCCGCCTCTCTCCCGTCCCCTCCTCCCCTGGCCGCCTCCCTCTCCCACTTCAAAGAGCATCCAAGAGCCAGTTCCCGGGAGGGGCTGCAGCCCAGTGGCGGCTCCGCGGCCCGCGGCGGCCTTTATAGCTGTCAGGCAGACGGGGAGGAACCCACGCTTCCCACCAGGCCTCTCCCCCGCCCGCCGCCGGCCGGCCTGGCGCACACTTTAACCCGCTCTGCGCCTCTGGAGCCCGGCCAGGCCGGCCCAGCTGCCTGCTGGCTGCCGCTGGCGGCCGGCGGCCCGGGGAGCCGCGAGCAGGGAGGCCGACCGCCCTGGGCCAGAGCTGGGGACCACATGCTGGGTGTCCCCACACAGCAGCCGCAGCTAGCCTGGGGTCACAAGGCAGGTTGGCCAGGCAGGCCCCGCCCCGCCCGTCCAGCTTCTGCCTCCAGAGCCAGGCCCAGGCCCCAGCGCCCATGCTGATGGGGTCTAGCAGCTCCATTTCACAGGGGGGAAACTGAGGTTCGCCAGCCTGCCTGGGACAGGTTGTGCTGAGAAGCGGAAGGCCAAGCAGGTGGCGGGACTGCCGGAGACGCGAGTGAGGCCGCTCCAGAGAGGGGGCAGCTGCCCCGTGGCCCGCGGACCAGACGGCCGCGATGGCCAGAGCCCACGGGAGGGGCCCGGGGCTCTCTCTGCGATGCCCAGTACCAGCTTGGCAGAGCTCGGCCGCCTGGCTGGGCCGGGGCCGGCCGGGCCGCTGTTCCTGCTGAGTCAGACCAGGGGGCAGGGCCGGGGCCCTCTGGGAAAGGGCGCCCAGAGCCCACCCTCCGGGAGAGACCAGCGGCAGCGCCAGATGCGGGGTGGGGGAGGGGCAGGCCTCTGCAAACTCCAGAGAGCGAAGGAGCCGCAGAGTAGGGGCAGGCCTGCCCCGTGCCTGACCACCGGCCGGCAGAAGAGTGACCCGCCCGAGGGGCCCCAGCACCCCTCTCCATCCTGCAGGCTCTGTGCCCTCGGAACCCTGCGGAGCTGACCCCCCCACACACATGGGGGCTGCCGGGGCTGGAGCCAGAACGTAGCCCTCCCACTCCCCCAACCCAGGCCCACACTGCCCCCTGGGGTCTGCAGGCGGAAGTGCAGACACGGGAGCCCTTCCAACCAGCGCACGCCCGCACGCCCCGCCCGCCCGTGTTCCCACTCACGGACGCACGCTGGGCTCGCACTCATTCCGGGAGCCCTGCCTCTCCACCCTCCTCCCCTCCGGCCCGCCGCCAGGGCCCCACGCCCCCTGGCACTCTCCCCACACTCTCCCCATGTTTCTGGCTCCCGCATCCAGCCAGCACCAGGGTGACTAACTGTTTCCCCTGGGAGGGAGCTCCCAGCCGAGGACCAACACAAACACCCCCAGTGTCTTCTCTCAGCTCTGTAGGATGGCTCGGGCTGCAGCCTGGGCCACGGGCGCTGGGGCCAGCCAGCTCCTGGCTGTGTGACCTCTGCAGGTGTGTGACCTCCAGGCCCCAGCTCCCTCGGCCAACCGCACTTCTGCCCCACCCCCACCCTGACCTCTAGGAGCCCCATTCCTGAGGTCCACAGGAGGCCGGACTGCTGCTTGGGATTCCTGGGGTTTGGCTGGAGTTGTCCTGACCTGTGGCCGGGACCCCCCCAACCCGGGAACGAGCCCCATGTGCCTCTGACGCCCGGCATGGGGGGGGGCTCCAGGGAGGATGGGTGTGTCTGGCAGCTCCTGGCGCTGCCGGGCTCCTTGTCCTGCAGGGGTGAAGGCGAGGCGTCCCCTCCGCTGTCCCCAGGCCAGGGCCCCAGGTACAGGCCCCAAGGCCGGGGACGGTGCCTGCCAGGGAGGACAGTGCTTCACCAGAGCTTCCGCGTGTCTGAGCATCCAGGGAGAGGCCACGGGAAAGCGGCAGAGCAGGGTTGGAGACGCGAGCTTGGGGGACCGGGGGCCCGCAGTGACCGCTTGGGTGGCTGGTGCTGGATAGTCATGCTGGGAGCCGGGCCTGGCCTGCACACAGGGTCCAAAGCAGAGCTCCGAAGGGCGGCTCCTGACTCCGGCATCGACAGCCCGGGACCTGGGCCACCCCAGCGCCTCCAGGACACACCCCAGCCGGCAGGGACAGGGCCACCAAGGAACCGTCTGGCCAGCTGGAACCAGGCCTTGGAGGCAGCCCCAGGAGAAGCGCCGGGGACAGTGGCCAACTCCAACGGCGGAGCCCTGTGCACAGGCCCCTACCAGGCTGGGGCGGAAGCCAGCTGTCCCCACGGGGTCCGCTCCGGGCCCTGGGCTGGACGTTCGCTGGCCCATGTGTGCCCTGACAACTGAGAAGGTCACCCCCAGAAATATTACAAGTGCGCCCAGAGCCCTTTGTCCCGCGGCTCTGTCGTGCCCGTGCTCAGGGGGCCACCCTGCAGGCCAGGAGCATGCGGCGAGCGGGTGAGCAGACCGTGACCACCGTCCACAGCCAGCCTGCCACTGCCAAGCCTGACCCCACCTCTCCCCAGCTGGGTGGCTCCAGGCAAGTGCAGCAACCTCTCTGGCCTCAGCTTTCTCGTCTGTGAAATGGGTGCAGAGAGCACTCTCCATGCGAGCGACCGAGAAGGGGGCTGGTAGAGGAAGAGGGCTCGGCCTGCACACCCCTCCCTGCTTCTCTTGCACCTTCTCCCCCTGTTGCAGCCGGGAGCCCCAGAAGTTCCTCTCAGGCCGAAGCTCAAACCCCAGCCCCCTCCGCGAGCGGCCGCGGCTCGAGCTCCCCACCAGTTCACGGCAGCTGCGTCAGGCTACAGACAAGGAAACAGGCTGGCGGGCAGGGGGCGTGCCGAGGCCCGGGAGCAAGAAAGGGGTGGAGCCCCCCCCCAACAGGTGCGCAGAGCCGGAGGGCTCGGGCCAACAGCTGAAGTCATCCGGCTGCTGGTGGCCCCCAGCCGCAGACACACTCGGGTTGGGGCCTGGGGAGCCACCTCCCTCCCACCAGGGGCAGGGAAGCTCAGGGGACCCCACACGGAGCCCCACCGTGATCCGGGGCTCCACAGCACGTGGAGGGCACAAGGGCAGCAGCTGGCCCAGCTCTCCGGGCCGGGCAGACAGACAGCTGTCCTGGGGGCAGGCGCTGCGCGGCGCGGCGTTCCTGGCATTTCAGCCCCGAGCCCGGTGGGGGAGGGGCGGGAGAAGGGGGGTGGGCAGGTCAGGCCGCACACCCCAGTCCGAGCCCCCAGCCCCAGGACGGATCCCTCCTGGGTCCAATTGGGTCCGGCGCCATCTGCTGGGCACAGGAGGAGTGCCGCCTGGGCCACCCCGGGGCTGGGAGCGCAGCCACGCCCTGAGACCCTGCACCCAGCCCAGGCCCGCAGGGCGAGCGGGGGAGGGGAAGGGCCAGGACTGGGAGCCAGTCCGGCTGGGTGACCCGGAGCAAGCTCCTGCCACCTCCTCTGTAAAGTGGGGAGCGCAGAGGCACGCCCCCCCACGAAGTGGCCCATGGGACCACGGGACAATGGAGAAGCCTGGCCTGTTGGTGCCACGGGGGTCCTGAGAGGGGAGAGGTGAGCCCCTGGGGGTCGGGAGAGGCTGAGGCTGGAGCAAGCATGGGGTGGGGGTGGCTGTGACCCTGCGCGAGCCCGAGCGGCTTCCGTGGGGCTGGGGGAGGGGGCACGGCACACTTTGGGGTGGGAAGGAACAGGAACCCCAGCTCCACCACAGCTGGCTCAGAGCCCCCAGGTCGAGTCGGCCACGGCCTGGCCCCACCCTGCTCCTCCCTCTGTGTCCACAGGGACGGGAGCAGCCTGCAGGGCAGTCGCCTGCCCTCTCCGCTCCGCCTCCCCCTCCCAGCCCCGGCCCAGTCACTTCCTCTGCTCCAGGGAGCACCGAGGGTCATCTCAGTCCTGTTCTGAGCTGGACGCCTCTTCCAAGCCAGCTGGGCTGTGGCCAGGAGGCCAGGCTCGGACAGGAGCCGCAGACAGCTGCCCCCGCCTCCACTCTGGAGGGCCGCTCCCCGTCCAGCCTCTGCCACCGCCCGGCCCGGCCACCTGTCTGCCCCCTCGAGCCCTCCCTCCTGGTCCCTCCTCCCTAACTGCGGGACGCACACACCCCCGACTCCCCCTGTCCCAAGCGAACCACTCTGGCCCTGGAGCTTATAGCTGGGATGCGGCCTCTCACTCACACTCACACGCACACTCTCACTCACACGCACACACTCACACGCACACTCACACTCTCTCATTCACATGCACACTAACACGCACACTCACACGCACACATTCACACGCACACTCAACACTCTCACACGCACACTCACACTCTCACACGCACACACTCACACGCACACGCACGCCCGGCTGTGACTGCACTGGTGCTCAGCCTCTGCCCGGGGGTTTGGCCCGAGCGCCCTCCCTTAGCCCCCGCCGGTCTGTTTTCCGCTCCTCCCGGAAGCTGGGCCTGGGGCTGCATCCAAGAGGGAGCAGAGGGGCGGAGGGGTGAGGGGCAGGGGTGACCAGGCCTCGCGCGGGGGTTGCCTGCCTCCCACCTGGAGCCGCACACACAGCAGGTCTGCTTTTCCCATTTGGAGAGCAAAGCGCGTTCCTGCTCGGAGGCCAGACTGAGCCGGGCGGCGGCCACGCCCCCTTGGGCTTTCATTCATTCTTTCAGCCGTCATTGACTGGGCCAGGGTTTGTTGAACACCCACAGCGTGCCAGGCCCCGGTGGGGAGGCCAGGGCATGGGGCCAGCCCGAGCCCCCGCCCCAGGTCCTGCAGTCCGAGAGGCTCAGTCCAGAAACCCAGGGTGGGGATCCGCCACAGGGCAGCAGGCAGGCACAGGGGACCTCAGCTGGCCCCGGAGCCTCCCACAGAGGCTGAGCAGAGCCGGGGAGGGGCAGGCTGGGGGGGGAGGCTGGGAGGAGAGGCAGAGGCTGCGGGAGGGGCTGGGGGCGGCCCCCTGAGGGCCGTGGGCACCCACGCGGGAGGACGGCACGGCCGGGTGTCTGCCGTCCGACTGCAGCAGAAATGGGCTCCTGGCGACTTAAGACAAAAACGATTTCTGGGGCGCTCAGAGCTGGAGGGGAAGCCGGGGGTGGGGTATGGGGACGGCCAGGCCTCCAAGCAGGGCAGACCGCAGCCTCTGGGAGGGGCCGGCGCGGGACGTGTCCACACCACGGGTCCTCGCACCTGCTGTGCTCCCAGGGAGGTGTGGGGCATTTCTGTCCAGCCACCAAAGGCACCAGCCAGCTGCTGGGACCTCCTGGGCAAATCGCACCTCAGAGGAGCCCGGAGCTCAGAGCCCCCAGACCACATGCCCAGCACCTGTGCCTGGCCCCCTGGGGGGTCACAGCACAAGAACCAGATGGAGGAGAAGGCTCGGCCGCTGACATCAGCTCCGTCCACTGGCCTGGGGAGCCGCCTGGGGAGCTGCCGGCCGCCGTTCCTCTGCCGGGGTGGGGTCCCCCAAGCTCCCCCCACCTCTTCCACGAGGGGAAGCGGATTTCCCTAAGGCCGGCCACGGAGCTGCCAAGGGTGAGGGGAAGCAGAGCGAGCCTCAGCCTTCTCTCGGAGCCCAGGGCGAGGTGCAGGCGGGGTCTGTAGGAGAACAGCGCAGCAGACCCCCCGCCCAGCCCCGCCGCCGGCCAGCAGGTGCAGCCGCGGGGCGAGCGTGGCTCCCACCTTAGCTACAGGCGCCTCCTCGGAATTACTGTTGGCTAAACCGTGGCTTCTCTTGCTGCTTGCCACCCGTGGGCGGGTGCCCCACGCTGCAGCGTCTACAGCCTCACTGTGGATAAAGAGCCGGGCCGGGGAGATGGCTGAAGACCCCAAAGTGCTGCCCCAGAGAAAACAAACATACCCGGGCCCCCTGAGTCAGCTCCTGTGTCCTCTCCCCCCCTCCAAAAAAAAAAAAAAAAAAAAAGGCCAGGGACAGGAGCTGACCACGTGGCCTCAGCTGTTGGGCTCCATGTGTCGCACCCCCGCCTCCGCCCAGAGCCGCCGCCGGTGCCCCTGCCGAAAGGGAGTGAGCTCGCCGCCCCGGGACCCCGTCTGCCCGTGCCTTCCTCCCGGCCCATGGGGACGCTCGTGGCCAAGCTGCTCCTGCCCACCCTCAGCAGCCTGGCCTTCCTCCCCACGGCCAGCGTCGCGGCCAGGAGGCGCTTCCATATGGAGGCCATGGTCTACCTCTTCACCATGTTCTTCGTGGCGGTGAGTCTGGGGGCCGGGGCCGGGGTCTGGAGACAGAGGAGGGGGTTCGGGGCGTGCCTCCCACCGGCCTCCGTGCCCCCACCTGTGCCAGGTGTGTGTGAGCCCAGGCCTCCCCTCCCCCACCTCTTCCTGCTATGGCGGGGCGGGGCGGGGGGGATCCAGGGAACATGAAGGAAGGCCCGGCTGGTCCGACCCCGGCACCGTGGGGCTGCTCCCCTCTGCGCTGCCTCCCCGGCGGAGGCCTCCCGGCCCAGCCCTCCTCCTGGTTCTATTTATGTCTGGCGGCCTGGCTCCGGGCTGGCTGTCGGGGTGCTCGGCTTCCAGGGAGCTGTCAGGGGCTGATTTCATCCACCTTGCAGTGAGTACCTGGCATCCTCTCTGGCTTTCTTCTCAGGGTCCCGCTGTCTGAGCGCCGCCCCCCGCGCCCTGGCTTTCTGTCTGCCCTCCACCTTCTCTCCCACGGGCTCTCCTTCCTCCGAGGCGCCAGCCTTGGGCTTCTGAGCCGCGTCTTCTCTCCGGCTCCGTTTCCTTTCGCTCGGCCTCTGGCTGGCTCTCTCTGGCTCCCTGGCATGCTAGCCCCATGCAAAGCCGTCTCTTTCGGAAGCTCCTGGTCTCTCCCTCGCTGCTCTTGGTGCCCCGGCTCTCCGCGTGTCTCTCTGGCTGTTTCCCCAGCCCTCGAGCTGCCTCCACCTACCTGGCTGACCGTAGCTCTCTCCGTCCATCCGCCCTGTCCCCTCCCCCGCCCTGGTCAGACCACCTTTGTCCACAGCCCAGCTCCCTGGCAGCAGGGCCTCTGTGAGGGTGCCAAGCACACGCGTGTGCACACAGGCAACCCTGAGCAGGGGGAGGCCTGTGGGCGCACTCCTGCGTGGGCAGACATACGATCACATTCCACACCTGCGTCCTGAGATGGTCCAGCCCAATTGTGCCAGCAACACGAGAGGCAGGGTGTGCACAGGCCCCGGCGTGGGGGGCAGCGGGAGTGAACTGCATAGACCCCTCCTATTTGTGGTGCTCCCCTGTGACCAGGGACCCGGGCAGGCTTGGGCCCCGTCCAGTGGGAGACACGCTCACCGGTGATGGAGGCTGGGCCAAGAGCGCTCACGCTGCCTCGCTCGGTCTCTGCGCCTCCCCACTGAGTCTCTGCACAGTGTCCCTCTCCCCTGACCCAGCTCAGACACTGCCAAGTGCCTCTCGGCGGCTCCCCCCGGGGCTCCGGCCTGGCTCAGCTCTGCGACAGATGAGAAATGGGGCCCGGAGCAGAAGGGGACGTCTCCACGGCTCCAAGAGCCTCAGGCTGGGGACAAAACCCAGGACCCTGTGAGACCGGGCACCCCTGCCTGCCTGGGCTGAGCTGGCCCACAGCTGCCTCTGCAGCCAGCCCCAGAGAGCTGCCCCACCCCTCCCAGAGTGGCAGGGGCAGCTGCCTCCTGTGACAAATGTCCTCTGGCCTCAAAGCCACTGTCGGCCCCTCCCCGAAGTCCCCTTCCCTGCCCCCGACAATTGCCATTGCTGGGTCGGACCCCACGCCATGTGCTTGTCCACTGGGGAGCCCCAGAAGCCCCACAGGGTGCGGGTCCTCGTCCCACTGCACAGAGCGGTCAGGGCAGGGGCTCTCCCCAACAGGGCCGATTGCTCCCGCCCCACAGCCAGGGCTGCCCTGGCCCTCTCTCCCAGGACAGGTGCCCCTCACGTCCCCCATGCTGCATCCCGGCCAGAAGGAAGCAGGGGCTGGGGCGAGAGGCCCCCATGGTCCCGGGGCCCGGCTCTGCTCCCCGCCTCCCTGACGTGCGTAGGGCACAGGCTCTGGCCTGGCAGCTGGGGGACACCCAGAATCTCCCAGTGATGGGGGCTAAAAGGGCAGGTGCAGGCGTGGCTGATGGGCGGGGCGAGGGTGGGAGCTGTAGTTCTGAGAGGAGCCGGGAGGGCTCCACCCCGCACCTGCTCACCTCCTCCAGCCTCTTGGCCAGAGTCGCTTCGGAGTTCGCAAGCCCAGCACAGTCTGTGGGCGGATCTGGCCGGGCCTCCGCGACGCCCCCAGGCCTCTGCCTAGCAGTTGCAACCAGTGGGCGCTCTGCACATGGACCCCAACTTGCCGCCTCACCCTGCCACGGCGTGGTGCCCCTGCCTCCTGGGCGCCTGCTCCCCTGCTGAGCTGGACCCACCGGGAGTGGACGGCGCTGGCCTCCTGGCTTGTGTATGCCGGTTGAACTTGTCAGAATAATTATGTCAAGTCATTAGATCGGCCTTACATGGTGAAGTGTGGGTGCAGGAGCAGAGAGAGCCGTGCTCTCCACGGGCCCCGACTTTCAAAGCTGCTGAAAACGAGGGGCCGAAGGGCGGACAGGGACCCCCCAGGGCCCGTGTGCGGTCCATGCGGGGCCCCTGAGCCCCCCCACCATGGTAAAGAGGCAGAAACCAAAAGCGGCATTGGGCGTGTCTCCCAGTGCGGACCCTGCGCAGCACCGGAACCTGGTAAAACCACAGGTCTCCAACCCCCCCGGGCTCCCAGCATGCTCCAAGATTTATTTATTGTGTGTTTGGAAGACAGAGAGAGAGAGAGGTCTTCCACCTGCTGGTTCAATGGCAGGGCTGGGCCAGGCCAAGTCCAGGAGCCGGCAGCTCCATCCGGGTCCCTCGTGTGAGTGACAGGCCACTGCCTCCCCAGGCGCAACAGCAGGGGCAGCTGGCATTGCAGACGCCAGTGTAGCCCACTGTGCCACAGAGGCCCCCCCCTGGGTAGCAGCCCCCTCCTCCATGCTCTGATGCCCACTCCCACCCGAGAGGGGCCTGGGACAGGGAAAGCCCCCACCCCCAGCCCGCACGGCCCTGAAGAGCACATTGGCACCACCCGCACATCCGGATGGTGGCAAACAATCTCAGTCACCCGGATGCAGAGGGACCCGTGGCTCAGGAGGGGGTGGGGAATGAGGGACCCCCGGTCCTGCCACTCAAGAGAAGAGGCACGGTCCCTCTCCATCCCCGGGAGCCTCTGGGAGGGGAGTGCTGGGAGGTGGGCCCGGCCCGAGGCACAGGCCACCCAGCGTCCTGGGACCTCTGGGAGCTGGGGCGGGGGCTGCAGCCCGCCCCCGCCCCTGCTGACTGCAGGCTCCCGGCAGCTGCACCACGCCTGCAGCGGGCCGGGGCTCTCCGTGCTCTGCTTCATGCGTCACGACATCCTGGAGCACTTCAGCGTGTACGGGACGGCGCTGAGCATGTGGGTGTCGCTGATGGGTGAGTGCCTGCCCCGCCCCCGTCCCGCCCTCTTCCTGCCCCGGGCCCAGAGCCAACCCGTGGGACCGCCGTGCCCTCCTCCCGCACCTCCCCCTGACCATGTGGAGCAGATGCTTGCTGTGACAAACCGGAAAGGCAGGGACTCACGCGTGGAAGCCGAGGGGGGGTCCCCCGGGACTCACGCGGGGAAGCTGAGGGGGGTCCCCCGGGACTCACGCGTGGAAGCCGAGGGGGGTCCCCCGGGACTCACGCGGGGAAGCCGAGGGGGGTCCCCCGGGACTCACGCGGGGAAGCCGAGGGGGGTCCCCCGGGACTCACGCGGGGAAGCCAAGGGGGGGTCCCCCGGGACTCACGCGGGGAAGCCGAGGGTGGGTTCCCCCGGGACTCACGCGGGGAAGCCGAGGGGGGGTCCCCCGGGACTCACGCGGGGAAGCCGAGGGGGGGTCCCCCGGGACTCACGCGGGGAAGCCGAGGGGGGGGTCCCCCGGGACTCACGCGGGGAAGCCGAGGGGGGGTCCCCCGGGACTCACGCGGGGAAGCCGAGGGGGGGTCCCCCGGGACTCACGCGTGGAAGCCGAGGGGGGGTCCCCCGGGACTCACGCGTGGAAGACGAGTGGGGGTCCCCCGGGACTCACGCGGGGAAGCCGAGGGGGGGTCCCCCGGGACTCACGCGGGGAAGCGGGACTCATGTGGGGGTGCGTCTGCCCCCACCCCTCCCCGGGGATCCCCTGCTCACCCCTGGGCTGCGCAGAACTCACCCCTACAGCGGCCCCCGAGGCCGGGGTGCCCGGGAAGGACTCAGACGCCGTCTCGGGCCTCGGGCTCTGCACCCCCTGGCTCACGGGGGACTCACCCCCTCGTGTCTGTCACAGCAGCCGTGACACGGCCGTGTTTCGGACCTCTCGGCCACCCGGCGGGACCCTCCCGGGGCGGGGGGCAGCGGCCAGGAGGGGAGCGGGAGGGACAGCCCGCAGCCTCCCCACTTCTCTTCCCCCCAGCACTGGCCGACTTCGACGAGCCCCAGAGGTCGACATTTGGGATGCTGGGCGTCCTGACCATCGCCGTGCGCGTCTACCACGACCGCCGAGGCTACGGCGTGTACTCGGGCCCCATCGGCACGGCCATCCTCATCATCACAGCCAAGTGGGTACGTCCAGGCCAGCCAGGGCCCCTCCCCCGGCCCCCACACAGGGACACAGGAATTCCACCAACAGGGAGCCCAGATCCTCGACCTGGGAGCCCCCCGCATGTGTAAGGCAGGCCCTGCCCCCAAGTGGCCGCGTGGGCTCCAAGACCGGTCGGGACAATCCCCCGAGCCCCGGCGGCAGGAGCTTCAACACGCCAGCGCTCCTGGTTAGCAAGAACGTCGCTGCTGCTGTGAGAGGCAGCCTTGACGGGGAGCAGGGCCTGGGTTAGTCTAGGAGGGCTTCCTGGAGGGCACGGGCTTTGAGTGTGGTGCCAACACGGAGGCCCAGCCCGAGTCGGTTTCCAACACCAATCGTCCCTCCGGGGGCCCCCACCTGTGAGGCCCCCAAACCCCCAAACTAGCCTAGGCAAGAGAGGACGGACCCCGGGGAACAAGGACCAGGAGGCCCCACATGGGGGCTGCTCTCCCTGACAGCATCAGCCCGGCTGCGAAGTGACCCCCGTCACATGTAACCCGTCGGAGCGCCACCTGCAACCTCGGGGTTCAGACCCCTGCTCTGCTCCAGCCTGGCCCCCACAGGCTGCAGAGGGTGGGGGTGGGCCGTGCAGCGGGGGCCGCTGACCCATTTCACAGCTGCTGGGAGCAATGTCAAGTCCCGGCTGGTGGGGAGCTTTCGAAACACACCCACTCTTCTGTAGGGCCCAGGAGCACAGGATCAGCTGTGCCCTTGGTTAGTAGAGAAACCAAGGCGCGGAGAGACCCACGACCTCACAGGGAGTCTCGGGGGGCAGCACCAACCCGGGGACAGGCAACAGGATGGGCCTCATGCGTTAACCCCTCCTGCCCCTGGCTCGGCCCCGCAGGGGCCCCTCCAGCAGCCTTGGCCAGGCTGAATCTGGGCCGACTTGAATTCACCGGGACAGACTGCACTTGGCCATTCACTGTCCCCTGCGGTGCCGCGGCCCTCCCAAGGCCTGGGCCATGGACAGGGCCACAGGGGCAGCAGACGGGCCACTTGCTGTGGAGTTTATTTTAGATTTTCCACAACAGCAGTGTGTCGGTGCCATCCAGGGACGGGGACAGGGCCAGGCCCGCCGGCCGTGAGCCTGGGCTGGCACCGCCCCTGCTGGCCAGTTGCACCCGGGGTCACCCCGTCTGGCCGTCCCCAGGGCCAACGCGCCACTGCAAGCCCTCAGTCCCTTGTGGCCAGGGAGTAACTGCAGAGGATGGAGAACGGGGCATCGGGTCCTCATTTGCGCACCCCCTGGCCTGGCGAGGGGCGGTGGGGAAGGAGGGACACACACCACACAGTGTCTGCAGCAGCCGAGGGCGGAGGCCCCCTGGCCCCCAGGGATGCCCTCTGCTGCGAGGTGCAGGTGCAAGGTGGGCTGTCCCACCCCAAAGAGGCAGGAGGGGAGCAGGGGGCCCAGCTGGGGGCGGGGTGGGGTCTTTCTGGCCAACTGGCCTGTGGCCCAGGCTCGGTGGGGACTGCCCTGAGCCGCTTGCACCGCTGGCCCCAAGGTGGCCGGGGACCGTGTGCGGGCCCAGCTGTCGTGCGGCCCAGGAGGGGGCCGTCCGCCAACGCCGCACGTCGCCCCCCCCCCCCGCAGCTACAGAAGATGAAGGAGAAGAAGGGGCTGTACCCCGACAAGAGCGTCTACACCCAGCAGATCGGCCCCGGCCTCTGCTTCGGGGCGCTGGCCCTCATGCTGCGCTTCTTCTTTGAGGTACCACGCCTGGGGGAGGGGCAGGGCCAGCAGGGCCCTGGCAGGTGCAGCCCTGCCCAGCTGAGGACGACCGGTTCCTCCCAGAGCAACTGATGGGAGCCTGGAGGGCCCAGGGCCCCAGAAAGATGGGCCCTGCCTCCCGAGAGCTGGCATCTGAGAGGCAGTGCCCAGCCCTGCAGGGGCGGGGGGGAGGGAAGGAAAGGAGAAGGAGGCTGAGCTGGGAGGAGGGAGGGAGGAGTCTCCGGCTTCCCGGTGGAGGGGCACAGTATGGGGGCAGGGGAAGGCCCCAGGGCCCGGCAGAGAGGAGAGGGCGGTCTCCCACAGGTGCCACACGTGCTGGGCTCACGGGCAGGGCCGTGGCCTCTGCTGGGAGCGGAGCTGCTCCTCGGGGAGGTGTCCCACAAGCCATGCCCCGCCCCACAGGACTGGGACCACACCTACGTCCACAGCTTCTACCACTGCGCCCTGGCCATGGCCTTCGTCCTACTGCTGCCCAAAGTCAACAGGAAGGCGGGGGACGCGGGCGCCCCGGCCAAGCTGGACTGCTCCACCCTCTGCTGCACCTGCATCTGACGCCGTGCCCGCCCCCAGCGCCAAGCCACCGCCCTCCCCGGCCCCCGTCCTCCCCCACCCCGGGGAAGCACCTGCCGCCCATCTGCCCCCACGCAACAAGCACTTGGCCCTCGAGCTGTGAGCAGAGGGTCTGTCTCCTCCTGGGCCTGGTCCACACCGCCCGGCGTGGCCAGCACCTGCCCCCCACCTCCCCTGCCTGCTTCGCCCGTGGCCGGCTGGGGGCCCAGAGCTCTGAGCCAGGGCCAGCCACGGGAGGAAGAGGGGGCACCGCCACCCTGGGCCGGTGCTCTCCCCGGGCCATCTGCTTTCTTCTGGAAACTGGAGTCCTGGCCACGCCCTCGAGCTCTGGAAGCACTTCGGGGGGACACCCAGCTGTCGCGGATCACGCAGTGGCCGTGGGTCACGCGGTGTCGGCAACAAGAGCCGTGCCACCGCCTCCCACGCTTGTCTTGAGTGTTCAGGCCAGGCCTCGAGCGCAGCCTTGGCCTCCATCCCACAGGCGGAAGGCGGGCGCCCTCGGCCGGGGCAGTGGGGCCGGGAGCCCCAGGGGAGCAGCTCTGGGCCTGGGCACGCTTGCCACGCGGGAGGTGGCAGTGCCGTGGGTGGTCCTGCCGGCCTGCAGGCTGAGCCTGGCCAGCACCCCGGGGGCCCGTCTGTCGGACAGGAAGTTACTACACCTGTCTGGGGCCTGTTGCTGTTTCCAGGCGGCGCCACCGCGAGGGGGAGACTTGCCCACAGCCACGGTGACCTCACACCTCAGGGGCTGGCTCTGGCCCCCGTGTCTGGTGTCTGCTGACCTCCTGAGGGCTCTTGGCCCCCGACTGGCCCTTCGCCGCCTCTCATCCCTGCCCCAGCCTGGGCAGGCACTGTGAAGACCCACAGGTCGGGCCCAGAGCCACATGAGGCCCCTGAGCGGGCTCGCGGGGGCGCCCGGCTCCAGGACGCTGTCACCACCCCCATTTCTCAGAGGGAGCTGAGGCCCCAGCAGTCCGCAGCTCCAGGGCCACCCGTCCGGACAGGGCAGCAGTGCCACGTCCCGGGTGTCCCCTCACCGCCAGCAACACGGGGACACACGGGCTCCGTACCCGACTTCTGCAGCCTCCCTGGGCGGCCCGTCCACCTGAGGAAGGGCACACGCACGCACCACGCACCACCTGCACACGCGTGTGGACACACACCACACATGCACACCTGCACATGCCACGCACAGACACGCCGCACACCACGATGAGACGGGGCGGCCAGGGCTCTCCCCGTCTCCCGTCTTCGGCACGGGGAGCCATGGGCCTCAGCACGAGGGGGCGTGAGGGGCAGGTGGGGGCAGAGGCAGGTGTCTGCGAGGTGGACGCGCCCCTCCCCCTCCCCCGCAGCGCGCAGGGAGGAGGCGCACTGGTGGACGGGCTCTCGGCCCTGATTTACGGAGGCCGTCCGGGAGCCCCGCCAAGTCTGTAAGTCACGGACAATTAGGAGGAGCGCTCCCGCCTCCAGCCCGGCAGCCGCAGCCCTGCGCCCGGCCTCTGGGGCTCGGGCCCAGCCTCACCCCTGCAGAGCAGGGCGGGGGCGGGGGCACGGAGACCCCTGGGGGAGGAGGGGCCGGCCCTGAGAGCCAGCGGGGGGGGGTCAGCTCTGGACGGGGCAGTTCCCACAGCACCGCCCTCCGGGAGCCTCAGGCAGCAAAGCCCGCTGCCCGCCACGTCCCTGCCCCTGGGACTCCCAGCGCTGAGCACCCCGGGCCTCCGCGTCACCCAGGTCGCCCCCCCGGCCTCTGGTGCCGAGATCCACTCCGGTTGCCGGCAGGCCCACGGCAGCCCCCCACCCTGCGGCCCCCACCCCGCAGGGACAGCTGGGCATTTGCAGCCACGGGCTGACTCCTGCAGCGCGCGCACATTTCCACAAAAGGGCTGGGGGCAGATGCCGGGCCCTGGGCCACGCACGGGGCGTGCTTCCCTGTATGCGGACACGGCGCCCGGAGGGTCTCCACGTGCCCTGGGCCTCATGGCAGGTGGCAGCCACGTCGGTCCGTGCTCCCACAGGCACGGCAGGGGCTGTGGCTCGAGGGTTAGGAGCAGAAACAGGCAGAGGGCCCGGCCGACCTGGACCCCACGCCCCTCCCCGGGACCCCTCCTGGGTCTGGGGCCTCAGTCTCCCTGGGCCTGGATGCGGCTCCCAGGCAGGACCCAGGGTCAGCAGGGCCTTGGCCCCCAGCCCTGGCCCGGCACACGTGTGCCCCCTCCCTGCACACCTAGCCAGAGCCCGCAGCAGGGGGGAGGGCGCGGTGGGCCGCGGGCAGACAACGGAGAGAGCTATTATAAACACCGGCCGCCCGTAGACAAAACAGTCTATTGTAGCAGCCGCCCCCCCCCCCCCCCCCCCCGTGAGGCTGGCACGGCCCGGCCCGCCAGGGCGTCCTCCGTCCCGTCTGCAACGTGGCCTTTGTCGTGTCTGCCTGAAATTTCCTGTCTGTTACTCTCCGCAGTAAGCCGATCTGAAACCTGACACGCTCCCCGCCCCTTGTAAACCGGCTTGACAGTCCCCGGCTTCGCGACTTCGGCCGGACAGGGGATTCGCTCTCCTGCCCCTGTGGGGCCCGGACCACGGGGCTTGGCTGGGGAGGGGGCAGAGTAAGGGCAGGAGGGGCCGCTGGGGCCCAGAGGTCCCACGTCAGAGGCAGCAGCACAGGAGCCACGGGGGACCCCGCTGGCTGGGCGGCCGGAGCCCTGGTGCCCTCACTTTGCGTGGGAACGGCGGTGCCCCCCGCCCGTGAGGCCTCTGGGGTGAGTGGGTGGAGGCGGGGCAGGCCAGGACGCAGCCTGGGCTAGGGGAAGCCACCTCGGTTTCCCTGTTTGTAGCAGTGCCCGCCCCCGCCGTGGGTGTCGCCAGTGGGGGGCTTACCACGTGCATGGTGGCGCTTCTGCAGCGGCCGTCTCCTTACCCTCAGGGGACGCTCACCCCAGCAAAGGCACCAAACACCCCCATTTGCCAAGGAAACAAAATACTTCAAAGCATGCATTAGGAGAGCAAGCAGGGAAGGCTGCCTGGAAGAGGCAGGCTTGCGACTGAAACTTGAACAGCAACGAGGCCTGGCCAGGGAGGGCTTCACAGTCCCGAGGTTCTGGGGCCGGTCGTGGTGAGAGGATACGAGACCAGACAGGACAAGGGAGCTGCAGGGACCCCCGTGGCTGTGGACAGCACAAGGGGTGGCGAGTGGCCGGGTCCCAGGGCCTGAGGTTTGCAGGTTGAGCCCAGCTGCTGGGAAGAAGTGGGCAGGGGGTGGGGGCAGAGGCCGGGGGAGGTGGCGTCCACAGGGTTTGCTGGGCCCTCACCGTGGCCCTGGCCTCCTCTGGGCTCCCGTCCTCTGCCGCCCGAGGACCTGCCCCAGCAGGTGCACCTGCCGTGTGCCGCCAGCTGGACGGAGCTGTCACGGGAGCTGCAGGCGACTCCTGAGGGGGCAGGGGAGAGGGGTCAGGGCCAGCGTGGCACCGGCGAGACCAGGGACGGCTGAGGCTCTGGGTTATCGGGAAGCTGAACTGGGAGCGAGGTTGCGTCGCACAGCTCACGGGCAAGTGGGACGGGCCCCAGAGAAACACTGGCCAAGAAGCAGCCGGTGGACGTCTGCCCGTCCATCTTGGCGAGGGCGGCTTCTGCCTCCTTGAAGAGTCCACGTCTGGTGCCAGTGCCCACGGGTGCTCCCGCTGTGACCCCACTGCAGTGCCCGCGGGTGCTCCCGCTGTGACCCCGCTGCAGTGCCCGCGGGTGCTCCCGCTGTGACCCCGCTGACCTGTCATGGACGCTGGCTCTGGATGCCCATCCCAGGCTGTGGGGCCTTTGGCAAGTGACCCCTGCTTCTCCCGTGGGGCTGAGGCAGGGAAATGTGGCCTGTCGCCGCCTGTCTGGACCAGGAGGGCCAGCCAAGCCACGCAGGCCATGTGGTCAAGGTGCACCTGGTTCAGGGTGAGGGTCGTGGACCCCTCTCCCCACTCACATGCACCAGGGGGAGGCAGAGGGTGTGGAAGCCCCACCCAGCCCACATGGAGCCCCTCGCACCCAAAGCCTGGGCTCACCCAGGAGGAGCCGGCAGACGGCTGGGACTGCGCCAGGTTCAAGGCCAGGTGGGCGCCCGGCTGCCCCACGGGAGGCCGTGGGAGAGGAAGAACAAGACGCCCACGGTGCCTGGCTCCTGCCTGGGGCTCCCCTCCCTTCCCAGGATGCACTGGGCTTTGTTTTCCCAGCAGCTGGAGTCAGACTCCCGGGCAGCTGTGGCCACATCTGGAAGGCGTTTGGGCAAAGCGGTGGCGGCAGCCCAGGAGCGGCAGCTGGTCCTGGACGCTGCGGCCTCAGACCACCGGCCCTGGTGCTGGAGGCTCACCGGGGTGGGGCAGGGGCAGCCTCTGGTCTCTGGGCAGCCAGGCGAGGAAGTGACAGGATGGCGGCACCGGATGGCGGCACACCGCGAGGTCTGGCTCGGCTTCCCGCAACCACCTGCTCTTCCCGCGGCCCGGTGCCTGCGTCCCGTCAGATCTCCCCCGGGGGCCTCACACCGTGGCCCCCTCCTCACCAGGAGGCGTCTCGGCCAGCTTGGCCACCCCATTTCACAGGCTGGAAAACCGAGGGCGATTCTATCGGCGCGCCTACGGTCTCGCCCCGGGAAAGCCAGGACTCGACCCTCGGTTGGGGGCATCTCGGTCTGGCTGGTGCCCCTCAAGACCTCCCTGGCCAGGCCTGGTGATGGTGCGGCGTGGCCCCCGCGAGCCGCAGGTGCTGCTCCCTGCGCCGTGGGTGCTCAGCGAACCTGAGCGGGCTCATGGCTTCCTGTCTCCATGACGGGGACACCAAGCCCGGCGCCGCCTGCTCACCGCACCAGCCAGGAAGCCGGAGGCTCGCAGCCACGCCCTGGCTTCCCAGCACCCGCCTGGCACTGCTGCAGCCAGCGCCCCGCGTCCCTCAGCCGTGCCCCGGGCCTGCCCTGTCCTTTCTTCGGTTGCGAACGAGAGTTTTGGGCTGTTGGTCGCCTGAGGTCAGAGGCGTGGGCCGATTCTCCCCAGGAGAAGGTCCTGAGAGGTCCTGAGACGCAGGCGTCTGCCGGCCGAGAAATTCGTCCAGTCGAGCTTGGTCACTGTGTGGTTTGTGTCCTCGCCAAGCAGTGGGGAGCGCGCTATCGGTCACGGTCACTGAGAGAGGGTACAAGTCCCGCCTGCTTGGGAAAAGACGCCGGATGTCCACGGGTGAAAGAGAACCGGGCCCCTGACTCACCGCACAACTTGCTCGAGGGGCCGGCGCTGCAGTGCAGCAGGTTAAAGCCCCGGCCTGCAGTGCCGGCATCCGACATGGGCGCCGGTTCAAGTCCTGGCTGCTCCTCTTCCAGGCCAGCTCTCTGCTGTGGCCCGGGAAGGCAGTGGAGGATGCCCAAGTGGTTGGGCCCTGCACCCGCATGGGAGACCCGGATGGAGCTCCTGGCTTCGGATCCGCACAGCTCCGGCCATGGCAGCCTGTTGGGGAGTGAACCAGCAGATGGAAGACCTCTCTGTCTCTACCTCTCTCTGTAACTTTGTCTTTCAGATAAAAATAAATCTTAAAAAAAAAAAAAAATCTTGCTCGAAAACTTGAAGATGTCTTGCAGAGAGCACAGGACACAGGCGCTGCGACGCGGGGTCAGAGAGAAGTCCCAGGTGGGACAGGGACCGTGGGAGTCGTCGAAGGGAAAACTAGACCATCGGCATGAAACCCGCCCTCCACAGGCATCCTGCAGACGATAAAAGACAGAGGGAAAAATACGTGGAAAACCTACTGACGGCCAAGGACCGTCCCCTCCTCGGCGCGCGATGATGGGCGGGCCCACGGCCCAGGAAGGCAATGGGGGACTTCCCAGTGGCCACCGCGTCTGTGAAGAACAGTGGCTGGGGGAAAGGTGTTCAAACCCACCCGGGCCGCGCTGCCGCGTCACGCCCCCTGGGACGGGAACCCCAGCATTCGCCTTCCGGAGATCAGGCACACGGGAGCCCTTGGAGCCGGGCAGCAGCCGGGGCTGGTGGCGGCGGCAGGGATCGGCTAGGACCGGACACGCGGGAACCCGGGCAGGCAGGCGCTCTGGGCTGCACAGGGAGGCTCGCTTGCGGACACCCCCCCCCCCACGGAGGACTGATCCCCCCAGTCCTGCCGGATGGCGCTTTCTGTGGCTTGAGGTTTTGCTGCTGGCTCAGTCGTGGTGAGACGGTTACAGCTTCCCAATAAATCACCTTGAAGTCACTAAGCCAAGAATCCTTGACTTCTCGTTGGACTCGCTGTCCGTGTTTCTGCTATGCCTGTGGCTTTCTGTGTCTGCACCAACCGCTACTTAGTGGGTGCTTGTGGCTGAGTGGTATCCCTCTCATCTGGCCCCAAAGCGCCATCATTCATTCATTCATTCATTCAAAGGCAGGGTCACAGAGGAAGGGGGGAGAGGACCCCCATCCGCTGGTTCACTCCCCAAATGGCCACAATGGCCAGAGCTGGAGCTTCTTTCTGGTCTCCCACACAGGTGCAGGGGCCCAAGCACTTGGGCCATCTTCCACTGCTTCCCCAGGCCATGGCAGAGAGCAGCCAGGACTTGAACCAGCGCCCACAGGGATGCCGGCGCCGCGGGTGCAGACTTAGCCTAGCGCACCAGTGTCGGCCGCAGATGAGGAGTCCTTACCTTCTTCCGGTGTGCAGCTGCCTGCTGGGAGGGCTTGTATGGTGCAGTCAGCCGCATCGCAGGAGCAGACGGGGAACCAGAGGCACGGGGATGCCACCAAGTCACAAGCCACACAGCCAGCACAGCACAGACCCAGACCCCGGCGCTCAGCCGTGCTCCTGCCGGTGTGGTGAGGCGTGTCGGTGAGTCGCTCACTCATTCGCCCACTTCTGAGCTGCTTCCGAGTGCTGGAAGGCCCTGGGGATTCAGCAATGGGTGGGGACCCCGGGACCCCGCCCTGCCCCGCTGAGCTCACGTTCCCATGGGAGGGGTACAGGGCCTGACGCGGTCAGTGAAGCCAAGAGGACCCGCGGTCAGGGAGGCCACGGTCAGAGGGGAGACCTGTGCCCACACTGGCCACTGAGGCTGGGTCTCAAAGCTGAGACCTCCACGGAATACCCCAATGTCCGGGGGGGGCACCCAAGTTCTGTGGCCCAGAGACCTTGGACACGGCTCCCAGGCCCCACATCGCCCTCCAGTAGCAGCTCAGGAAAGAGCATCTGGATGGGGGGGGGGCAGCGGGCCCCACAGCTTCCCTCTGCCCGGGGCTTACCACCCCGAGGTTTCTGGGAGGCCGCGGGGATCTACACACTCCAGGCGGCATGGGCCCCAGCGCCCTGGGCCTCTGTCCTATGGCCCAGGGGCAGGGGTCCTGGGAGGGCCTGACACCTGTGGGGGGCGGTCCCCATGGAGCTGCTGGGGGCTGAGGGAGCAGGGAGGGGCTTTCCACACGGGACGGACAGCTGGGCACAGCTGCGGCTGAGGACACTGCCCCGGGCCGGCCGGGAACACGGGGTCAGCACGGCCCCGCTCCAGCCGGCCGGCCCGGGCGACGGCGTGTCCTGCGGCTCGGCTGGCCCCGGCCCGGCCTGACAAGGCCGTCCCTCCCCCACCCCAAGCCCTGCAGGGAATGTGGCCTGCGGGGGAGGGGGCACCTCCGGCTCCAGAGCAGAGGACCGAGCGGGCTTTGCCCCCGCAGCTGGGCGCCGTCCATCAGCCACTCGGGAGCCACTTCAGGGACCGGAAGGCGCAGGGAAGGCCGCCTCCAGAATCCTGCAACACCCCCACACAGGCCAACCCCCCCCCCCCACGCTCCGGCAGGACCCGGGGACCCCAGGCTGGGGCTTCCGGCATCCGCCTGCCCCTCCTGGCCGGCCGACCTCACTGGCCCAGCCCCGGCTCTCCAGCCCGGTCCCCGTGCCTCAACAGTGCAGGCCACACACTACCCCCGCCGTGTGTGTCTACACCGTGTGTGTCTACACCAGCCCTGTGCAGTCCCGGCTCAGAAGCCACCCCTTCCTCGTCGTCTCCCTCACGCGCCCCCACCAAACTGCCCCTTCCGTGAGCCCATCCCCCACTCAGCCCTCCCCTGAGGGGGCCCTGCATCCCCAGGGCGTCTCCCCAGCCTGGTGGAGCCCCCAGAGAGCCAGGACTGGGAGGCACGGGTTCCGACCCCCCGCGGCTCCCAGCCCCGCCCCAACGGAACACAGAGCCACTAGGTCTCTGCCCCACAGGCCCCACAGGTCACAGAGGACTCCAAATTGGCTCAAAGCAACCATCTTTTGCCAAAATTGCGGGCCAATCCTGTGTGTAGTAGAGAAATTCCGACCTAAACAGACCCCAGCAGACGCCTCGTGGGGCCGCAGCCAGGTCCTCAAGGGGTCCGGGCAGGCGCATGGACGCTGGGGAGTGGGCCCAAGGTCAAGTGCCTCTGGAAGTGACAGAGCAGGACTGGAACTGGCCCCGGCCCCAGTGCCCACGGTCCCGTCCACCCTGCCCCGTGCACGTCAGCGCCCTCTGCCATACAGTGGGGCTCTCACAGCAATGCCTGTGGACCCCCGAGCTGGCCCAGGAGCCCCCCACGTACCCCCCACTGCACGCTTGGAGCTCCCGGCGACCCCCCCAGCATGCTAGGAGACCCCCCGATCCCTCTACCCCCGTATACTAGGAGCCCTCCCACATCTCCCAGGGTGCACTAGGAGCCCCTTGCTCCCCCCTCCGCACTAGGAGACACCTCCCAGCAGGCTCCCGTGTGCCCCCGCACGTCTGTCACTTCCCGGAGCAGCAGGTCAGCCTGAGCCCCCGGGGGGGTGTCCAGAGGCTGCGGCCCCGTCCATCAGCAGGCCCCTGACCCTTCCCGGAGGCCAAGCTGCCGGGAGTCAGGACTTCCAGCTCCGGGTGGGCAAAGGCCGAGGCAGCCGCGCCCCGTTCCCGGGGGCAGCTCCAGGCCCCCGAGGCCGCGGCTCGGCCGGCCAGCCTCACGGCCGCCCGCAGACTCCGTGCTGGCCGGCCCTGCTGCCCTGGGAGCCAGCTAAGGGCGCTGGAGCCCAGATGGGGGACAGCGCTGGGGCACTGAGCCACGGCTCCGCGTCAGATGGGCCTCCCTCGGGTCTGCGCAGGGCTCCCCAGAATCCAGAGAGAGGTGTGGGGCTGGCTCCCCGGGTCTGGGGTCTGCACGGGAGCCCTCCTTCCAAGGGCAGCTGGGGAAGGTCTCAGGAGGGAAGACTGCTCACCAGTGGGTATCCAGGGGTGTCTGGGGTCCCCACAGGGTCCAGGGGTGTCAGGGTCCCCACAGGATCCAGGGGTGTCAGGGTCCCCACAGGATCCAGGGGTGTCTGGGGTGTCCAGGGTACCCACAGTATCCAGGGGTGTCTGGGGTACCCACAGTATCCAGGGGTGCCCAGGGTCCCCACAGTATCCAGGGGTGTCCAGGGTCCCCACAGGACCCAGGGGTGTCCGGGGTCCCCACAGGATCCAGGGGTGTCGAGGCCCCCACAGGATCCAGGGGTGTCTGGGGTGTCCGGGGTACTCACAGGATCCAGGGGTGTCCAGGGTACCCACAGGATCCAGGGGTGTCTGGGGTCCCCACAGGATCCAGGGATGTCGGGGTCCCCACAGTATCCAGGGGTGTCGGGGTCCCCACAGGATCCAGGGGTGTCGAGGCCCCCACAGGATCCAGGGGTGTCTGGGGTGTCCGGGGTACTCACAGGATCCAGGGGTGTCCAGGGTACCCACAGGATCCAGGGGTGTCTGGGGTCCCCACAGGATCCAGGGATGTCGGGGTCCCCACAGTATCCAGGGGTGTCCGGGGTCCCCACAGGATCCAGGGGTGTCCGAGGTCCCCACAGGATCCAGGGGTGTCCGAGGTCCCCACAGGATCCAGGGGTGTCTGTGATCCCCACAGGATCCAGGGGTGTCTGGGGTCCCCTCAGTATCCAGGGGTGTCGGGGTACCCACAGGATCCAGGGGTGTCCAGGGTCCCCACAGGATCCAGGGGTGTCCGGGGTCCCCACAGGATCCAGGAGTGTCGGGGTCCCCACAGGATCCAGGGGTGTCCAGGGTACCCACAGTATCCAGGGGTGTCAGGGTACCCATAGGATCCAGGGGTGTCCAGGGTCCCCACAGGATCCAGGGGTGTCGGGGTCCCCACAGGATCCAGGGGTGTCCAGGGTACCCTCAGTATCCAGGGGTGTCGGGGTACCCACAGGATCCAGGGGTGTCCAGGGTCCCCACAGGATCCAGGGGTGTCCGGGGTACCCACAGGATCCAGGGGTGTCCTGGGTCCCCACAGGATCCAGGGGTGTCGGGGTCCCCACAGGATCCAGGGGTGTCTGGGGTCCCCACAGGACCCAGGGGTGTCCAGGTACCCACAGTATCCAGGGGTGTCAGGGTACCCATAGGATCCAGGGGTGTCTGGGGTGTCCGGGGTACTCACAGGATCCAGGGGTGTCGGGGTCCCCACAGGATCCAGGGGTGTCCGGGGTCCCCACAGGACCCAGGGGTCCCCACAGGATCCAGGGGTGTCTGGGGTCCCCTCAGTATCCAGGGGTGTCGGGGTACCCACAGGATCCAGGGGTGTCTGGGGTCCCCACAGGATCCAGGGATGTCGGGGTCCCCACAGTATCCAGGGGTGTCCAGGGTCCCCACAGGATCCAGGGGTGTCCGGGGTCCCCACAGGACCCAGGGGTGTCCAGGGTCCCCACAGGATCCAGGGATGTCGGGGTCCCCACAGTATCCAGGGGTGTCGGGGTCCCCACAGGATCCAGGGGTGTCCGGGGTCCCCACAGGACCCAGGGGTCCCCACAGATGCCCGTGTCTGGGCTGGGCCGGGGGCTGCCAGGGTGGTCGCTTTCTCGGCAGTAGCAGAGGGGCCTGATTAAAAAAAAATACATGCATTTATCTGAGAAACAGAGGGAGGGAGAGACAGACACACAGGGAGAGAGGTCCTCCATCCGCTGGCTCACTCCCCAGATGCCGGCAACGGCCAGGGCTGGGCCAGGCTGAAGCCAGGAGCCAGGCCCCCCGCAGGGTCACCAAGTAGGTGACAGGGGCCCAAGGTCTTGGCCCCCACCCCTGTTGTTCCAGGCGCATTGGCAGGAAGCTGGCTGGAGGCGGAGCTGCCGGGACTCAACCCAGCACGGGCCTCGGCCCCTCCCGCCCTGGGCGCCCAGCAGGGCAGCGGCGTGCAGGCCACAGCTGGGATGGACAGTGTCCATCACCTGTCTCCCAGGACAGAACTCGGAGTCTGCTGCTGCCCTGGGCTCCACCCGCTGGCGTGGCGCCCCGCCTGGGGCCCAGGTCTGTGCACATGTGACACACACACACACACCCCAGCCCTGTGTTTTGGGGAGCCTGCCTCCTCGGCCAGGCCCGTGCTGGCCACACACGCTGCGGGGGGGCCTGGGGCTGCTGCCCCACCTGGTGACAGGGACTTGAGGCAGGGAGCTCCCCGGACTGTGGCACTTGTTCTCAGCCTCGGTGACCTTGGGCCACAGTCCAGGGACGTCCCCCATTGTCCACGAAATGCCTGTAGGCCATCGTCCACCTGGGCCCCGGGCACCAGGCCTCCCCTGGGAGCGGGGCAGGTGAAGCATGACCTGATGCCATGTTCAGGTGGCCGGCCCGTCCTTGGGGCTCCCAGGCAAGGCCAACCTCCCCACTGCCTCTGAGCCTGCCCAGGCCCACGAGACGCAGAGACCCCCACACCGAGCGCCCCGGCTGAGCCCCACCCTCCCAGCCCCTGGGCGCCCGGAGTAACCTCGGCCACTCTCTGGTCCGCACAGGAGCCTGCACTGCCCCTGCCCGGCTGCCTGCAGAGCTCCGTCCGTGTCCCAGCAGCCCCTGGGGCAGGCCTGGAGCCCCCCACCAACGTCCTGTTGGGCAGGAAGTGCCGTCGGCAGTGTGGCCACAAAGAGCCAGGGAAGTGCACGTTACGAAGAAACAAAATAAATAATAATAAAATAATCGAGGTCCTGGACACTGGCCCTCAGACGTGGCCTGACACCCTCCCACCCCCCTTCCAGAATCTTCTCGGGTACCGGACGCTGGGGGTGGGCAGCGCCCTGGCCAGGACTGGAGCCGCCTTGCGACAGGACAGCGGGGCCTGGCCTCCCTCTTGCTGCGTTTCCTGTGGCCTGCGGGCACCCCCAAGGGGCCAGGGGGCGTGGAGGTGGCCACAGGCAGCCCAGGCAGACAGAGTCCCCGGCCCGCTCCCCACACCTGCCCACCCCAGCCTGCCCGTGGGAGCAGAGACCCAAGCCCCAGCCCACCGGCGCCAGCACGGCCCACAGCGCACTCCCAGGCGCAGGCCACCCTAGCTCCCTGCCCACACAGACACAGCCGTGACTGCGAAGGGAGCCATCCGCCTGGCCCAGGTGGGGACGAACGGCCCCGCCCTGCCTGCACCCAGGCCTCCAGGTTCCAGGCAGCGCTGCCAGAAACCAAGCGCGGGGTGGAAATCCAGGGGCCTCCACTTACCCATCTGTAGCCACGGCACACGAAGGCCTGGGGGCGCAGGGGCGTGGGGCTGGGAGCTCACGGAGAGGGGCCCAGCCGCCCTCCCCAGATTCCCTGCTGGCCCCGTGCCACTTCCACTGGGGTGAGCAGAGGGCTCGGCCCAGCACAGACACTCCCAGGAAGCGGGGAGCCTGGGGGACCCCCTGCCTGTGGCTCACAGCCTAGGGCACCCCGTTTGGCCACTCCCAGGCCTGTGAGGAGCCGCCCAGGCCGGTCTCCTGTGGAAGAGGAGAGGTGGCCACAGGGCAGGGGGACCAGGCTTCTCCGGGTTGGGTTGGGGCGTCCCCAGCTGCCCTGCCCCTCCCCCACCCGCCAGTGACCCCAAGGCCGCAGCTGGCGCCCCGCCCCCGGCCCCACCGCCACCCCCCGTGGACCGCTTCCGACGGTCTCCAAACCGCGAGCAAAACAAGCCAAACGCCACAGCCTGGGGCCAGAAGTCCACGGCGGGGACGCCAAAAATAACGCAGCGGAAGCTTCTGCCCCACGCGTGGGCAGGACAGAGCTGGGGCGGGGCAGGAGCCACCTAGCAGGCGAGCCGGTCCGGTCCAGCAGTCCCAGGGAGGCAGAGACGCCGGGCTGGGGCGGGCACAGGCCCCACGCGCCCACCAGCTGGGCTCCCGTGCCCCAGGCCTGGCCGGGGCCGACGGCCCGCGCAGGGCTGAGCAGCCAGGGTCTGCTTCAAGGTCGCGGCGTCTCTGTGGTCAAGGTGGACGCCACGCCTGGGCCCCCGCGGCCAGCCCTGTCCCTGCCCACCCTGCAGGGGCCCCGGGAGCAGAGCGCAGAGGCTGCGGGGGCCGAGGAGAGGCTGACAACGCCGCCTGTCCCCTCTTGGCGCTCTGAATGGCTTGGCCACGACGCGCCACCGAGGCCCTGGGAGCGCATGGCCGGAAGGTTCGGCAGGGGCTGGGCAGCGACGGGAAAGAGACGGGGGCAGGGCTGGGCCTGGGGACGGCAAGGTGCTGGGGGGGAGAGGGAGGCCGGCGCCCCTCCCCCGGCGGCGCACCTGCCGCTCTGCGCCGCCCCATCACCCCTGTGCGGCTGCGGGGTCCCCTCGGAGGACGCGGAGGCTGGGACAGACAGCGGCCGGCACAGGTCGCTCGCCGCCGGCTCCGGGCGCCCTGGCTGTCTCTGTACTCCTGTGCGGAGCTGACAGCCGCGGGGACCCTGAGCGTCCTGGGGGCCGCCTCTGCGAACCCCTGCCCACGGCTCTCGGGGACCTGCCCCAGCACGCACAGGGTTTCACTCCGGCCTGGGCGCTGGCCTCTCGGATGCAAACCCACTGCTGCCTCCCCCGGCCGCACGCCTGGGAAGAAGGACCCCAAACGTCTGCAGGGGTCTCTCGTCAGGGGCTTCCCCCAGCCCGGGGCCAGGGCAGACCCACACGGCCACAGGCAAGAACGGACACAGCGGGGCACGAGGCTGGAGGTGGGTCTGTCCAGCGCCCACCTGCTCCTGAGCAGCAACCAACAGCGCCCTCCAGCGGCGCCTCCGGGGTCTGCGTCTTTAACCCGCCGGCGCGCGCGCGCACGCATGGACGCACGCGCGAGCACGCGCACGCCAGCCCCGCGCACGACCCGGAAGAGCCCCGGCGGGTCCCGGCGAGGCTGGACGCTGCCCCTCGGGGCTGCAGGCGTGAGACGTGGGGTCTGGGACCCCCGAGCCCCAGCCCACCCTGGCGGGCGCTCACAACCGGACCCGGCGCCGGCGCTTGGGGTGTCCGCGGCACAAGGCGCTCCCCGGAGGTCGGAGCCGGGGTGCTGCCCCTCCGCGCCCCTCCGGGGCCTCCCCGGCGCCCCGCACCTGCCGCGCCCGCAGGGAGCGCTCAGGGCCCGCTCGCCCCGCTTCCCCGCAGCCTCTGCGCGCAGCAGGTGACCCGGCCAGCGCTGGTGCTGGGGCGTCCGGGTCCCCACCGAGGCTTGCCAGCCCCAGAATGCGCGCGCGCACAGGGGCGTCCGCCGCGGGGCCGGAGGTGCGGTCGGGGGGAACAGATGCAGGGCTGGGAGAAAGATGACGAATAAAAGGTTAGCGGCGCCCCGGGGAGCGGGGTTCACGCGCAGCCACGCGCCTTCCGGCCCGGGGCCCCAGGAGAATGGCGCACTTCTGCCTTCGGCCGCCAGGGGGCGCCCGGCCTCCGCCTCCCCGGGGCCCCTCCTAGGGTTTTCCAGGGCCACGCGCTGGGCCAGGGTCTGCTGTGGAGGCTGCCGTCCTCATGGGGCGCCTGGGGAAACTGAGGCTCAGGAGGGGCGTGGCCAGCGTCACCTGGCGCTGTGGGGCGCAGCCCCTCTCCCACCGCACTGACTCCTTGAGCAAACGGCTGGGGGCTTTGCCTGCAGCACCCAGGGCGGCCCAGCCCAGGAAGGAGGTGCGTTTGTGCTGATGCGGCCGCCGGAGCCCCCTGCAGGGGTGCCCGTGGGGACCTGTTTGGGCTGCTGCAGGCCAGAGTGTGTCTGGGAGGCTTGGCCGCCCCCCCCACCCCCCGCCCCCCAGCCCCGCGGTGGGCCACTCCTGATTCTGCAGCACCAGCCTGGGACCCCTCGCACCTGCCCAGGAGCCCGCGGGAGGCCGTGGGGGGGCCTTTCCCACACCAGCCAGGCCGAGAGCAGAAGGAAGAGCAGGCTGAGGGCTACAGCCAGGGTCACCGCGGGCAGCAGGTCCGAGCCCTCGAGGCCAGGAACGGCATCCCCAAGGCCATCTCCCAGGACGTCAGGGGCACTGGACAGCGGGGCGCTGGAGACCGGCTCCCCTGGGGGCCTCGGGCGGCCCATCTGCAGGGGGCAGGGGCAGGGCCCCACTCCCACCCTCTGCCGTCCGGAGCAGCCCTGCAGGAGGTGGCCTGTGCTCTGTGAAAGAGGGATGTGAGGGGTCAGAGGAGAGAGCCCCCCAGCTTCACCCCTCACCCTTACCTAGAAAGATTTCCCAGATCCCACTGCCCCCCCCCACGTGCCCAGGTCCCCAGAATGCAGCTCGGCCAGTTCCCCAGCTCCGGGAGGCCGCCAGACGGGCAGCGTCTGGCTCTGCAGCGCCTGTGAGGCCGCACCCCTGGTGGGAAAGGGCGGCCCAGGACATTCGTGGCCGCCCAAGAGCACAGAACGCACACGTGGCCAAGGCCCCTCTGTACGGGAGGGGGGCCTGTATGACCCCAGACCCCTTGGGGCTGCTGCTGCTGGCACAGTGGATTGCGGTGCCGGCATCCCATATGGGCGCCGGTTCGATTCCCGGCTGCCCCACTTCCGATCCAGCTCCCTGCTGTAGCCTGGGAGAGCAGTGGAAGATGGCCCACGTGCTTGGGCCCCTGTACCTGCGTGGGAGACCTGGAAGAAACTCCTGGCTTTGGATCGGCTCAACTCCAGCCATTGTGGCCATTTGTGGAGTGAACTAGCAGATGGAAGACCTCTCTCCCTCTCTCCCCTCTCTCTCCCTCTCTCCCTTTCTCCCTCTCTCCCTCCCCCTCCCCCTCCCCCTCCCCCTCTCCCTCTCCCTCTCTCCCTCTCCTCCCTCTCTCCCTCCCTCTCTCTCTCTCTCTCTCTCCCTCCCTCCCTCCCTCCCTCCCTCTCTCTACCCCTCTCCCTCTCCCTCTCTCCCTCCCTCCCTCTCCCTCTCCCTCTCTCCTCCCTCCTCCCTCTCCCTCTCCCTCTCTCCCTCTCCCTCCCTCCCTCTCCCTCTCCCTCTCTCCCTCTCTCCCTTTCTCCCTCTCTCCCTCCCCTCCCCTCTCCCCTCTCCCTCTCTCCCTCTCTCCCTCTCTCTCTCTCTCTCTCTCTCTCTCCCTCTCCCTCCCCCTCTCTCCCTCCCTCCCTCTCTCCCTCTCTCTCTCTCTCCCTCTCCCTTTCCCTCTCTAACTGCCTTTCAAATAAATAAATATAATAAAAAAGACCGCAGACCCTTCAAGGCCAGAGACAACCCCCAGCATCACACCCCAGGCTGCACCCTCACCCAGCCCGCACCCCAGGGGGCCGTGTGGCCGTCCCACCCCCCTTGCCCCCCGGGGCTCTCACCGTCCTCCTTCCTCTGCTGCAGCCTCTCAGGACCCACACTGTTTCCGGCAGCTCGGGCTCCTCAGGGGCGGGGCTGGGGCTCCGTGACAGGCAGGGAGGGGTCCAGCCTGGAGCTCTGTGGGTGTGTCCTGGGAGGAGAGTGGCAGAGCTTCCTGCGTGGAGGGATTCAGCAGGGCCTCCCGACCGCCTCCAGTACCAGCCAGGGTGCGGTGCAGTGGGTAAGTCAGCACCTGCAGCGCCGGCGTCCTGTGTGAGCACTGGTTCGAGTCCCCACTGCTCCACTTCTGATCCAGCTCCCTGCTGTGGCCTGGGAAAGCGTGGACGATGGCCCAGTGGACACACCAGGTGACGCCAGCAAGCAGCCAGCCGGGGATGGTGCCCCCCGGAGGAGGCGGCCTCTGTGTCTCCTTGGGCCAGACAGGAATGGACAGAGTGTGTGGCTCTCTGCTGGAGCCTGGCCTCGAGGGGCAAAAGGAAACTTCTAGAAGAATGGAAGTATCCGCATCTTTAAAAATATACATAGAATTTGTTTGAAAATCAGAGCAAGAAAGAGAGGTCTTCCATCCGCTGGTTCACTCCCCAAATGGCTGCAATGGCCAGGCCTGGGCCCGGCTGAAGCCAGGAGCCAGGAGCTTCCCCCAGGTCTCCCACGTGGCGCAGGGGCCCAAGCACCCGGGCTCTCCCAGGTGCGTCAGCAGGGAGCTGCCACGTGGGCGTCAGCTTCAGCCAGTGCCCAACACCCACCCGTGCTCTGCACCCTGGCCGGTCAGGACGAAGGTTCTGGATTATTCTGCAGTCGAAACTCGTGGACCCACACCCCAAGATGGGGTGCTTGCATACATCTGACCTCCACAATGTAGATTCTTAAAGAAAAACATGGAGAAACAGCCGAAGTAAGCGGAAGATTCCTCTGGGAGCCGATGAGGTCACCCCGGGCGGGGTCTCTGGGGTCCTCGCACCTCCTGGGGGCCGCAGAGTCTCCCAAGAGGACTCGAGCGTCAGAAAGCTGCTCCAGGAGCCCGGGCGGTGGACGAGGACTGTGGGGAATGTTTGAGACAGGAGTCCCGGCTGCAGGGTCAGAGACCAGGGTGGCACAGGCTGGCAGCCTTGTGCGCGGCTCCTCCCCGAGGGCGGGGTTCCGGGCCAGGCACGCGCGCCTGAGCCCCCTCCTCACTGCCCCTCGGGTTTAGGTATTGATGTGGGACAGAAGGAGCACGCTAGGGCTTAATGAGGGTCTTCATTCCGCTTCTTTTTTAAGTAATATTTATTTGAAAGGCAAAGGGACAAAGGAGACAGAGAGAGAGAGAGCGAGCGAGCGTCCATCCACTGGTTCACTCCCCATGTGGCCACAACTGCCCGGGCTCGCCCTGACTGAAGCCAGGAGCCCAGAACTCCATCCTGATCTCCCAGGTGGGTGGCAGGGCCGGGGTACCCAGGCCGTTATCCACTGCCTTCCCCGGAGCCGCAGAGTGGAGCAGCCGGGACTGGACCCTGTGCTTTGATTTGGGATATGGGGGCAGCGCCACGACTCTGCCGATTGGCACACGTTCCAGAGGAGGAAACCCGGTCCACAGGGACAGAACTCGGCTGTGAGACTGCGGGAAGAGGCAGCTGAGGGGGAAGGGACGCGTGGACCAGCAGCTTCCGTGATGACACAGGCAGGGACCGCAGGGTTCACGCAGAGGCTGGTCCCTCGGGCTGGGCGTGCAAGGTTCGCCCACCTCCAGTGCAAAACGTGGTCGTGTGAACACCTCGAGTCACCGTGGGTGGGGTGTGCCCGAGGCCAGGGCCTGCCGTGCGAGGTGGCCGCACCACGCCACCCACATGCCAAGGGCCGCATGTGGAACAGACCCCAGGAGACCGAAAGGAGAGAGGCCAGCGCCTGGTGGATGCCGGGGGCTCTGTGCCCCAGGCAGGAGCCCTCTGCCTATGGTGCGCCCGCGATTCTGCAGTAACAGAAGGGCACTGCAGCTTTGTAGAAGACACCTCGTTGTGTTCCCGGCTAAAGTCCGGCAGGATCCCCAAAGCTGGACAGCCAAGGACCGGGTGAGGCTGTGTGCAGCGCCCGGTAATGTCCACAGGAAGTGTCAGCGCCGTGCTGTGCCTTAGTTCTTGAGGGGCTGGGTCCAGGGAATTTTCCACTTTCAGTTTCCTTATTGTAAAACTGTGCCTCACTCCCGGGCGAACTGCCACACTGGAGGCGGGGGTGGGGACGCGGTTCCGGATCGCAGGCGCTGACTCTCAGAGGACCCCTTGCCCCGTGCACCTGCTGGGGTCGCCCCAGAGGCAAGCGGATGGAGGGCAGTGGTAGATCCGGGATGCACGTGGTGTGTCAGAGGGCGGACTGAGAGCAAGGCAGGGCGAGACGCGTGTTCGCCACGACCTTGGAGAGCGGGCGTCCGCGCGGGTCCTCCCCGCCGTGGGAGCGGGTCCCAGCGGCGGCCGGGTGGGAGCCGGCGGCGCCCGAGCGACGCGCTTGGCCCCGTAGCAGTCGGGAAGCGGCTCGGCCCCCGTCCCGCCAGGCGGTCTCGCCCGGTCCAGCTCCACGCGCGCCGTGGGAGCGGGGTTTTCCCACCCGCCGCGGCCGCGCCCGGGGAAGCCCGGCCTGCATCCGAGCATCAGGACAGCGTGCGGCGCCCCATTGGCGGACGCGGCTCTGCAGGGCCGCCCCGCAGCCAATCGCGGCCTGGGGGCGGAGCCTCGCCGCCGGTCCCTGCCCGCAGCTTGCGGGCCCGGGCGGATGCTGGCAGCCGCCGCGACCCCGCTCCCGCCATGCAGGAGCCCCTGCTGGGAGGCGACGGCCCGGACTATGACACCTTCCCGGAGCGGCCGCCCCGTCGCCGGGAGAGAGGCCGAGAGGCGGGTGAGAGTCGCGGGGCAGGCGGGTGCGGGTGGGGGTTGGGGGCCTCCTCCGGCGAGCTGCCCAGACCCGCCGGCTGGTCCCCTCGGAGGAGCTAGCGGGACCCAGCCCCCAGCGGGCACACGGAGGGGCTGGAGGCCTCGTCCCGGCGGCTCAGCCGGGTGGGGTGCAGAACCCAGCACCCGGGTCCTGGCGGCGGCCATGGTCCGGCGCCGGGGACATTCCCAGGACCGGGAGCCGCCTGCCTTCCTGGCCAGCGCCGGGCAGGACGACTCAGCCGCCCTGCTGCCTTTGTGCCCCCTCCCACCAGGGCCCTGCAGGACAGGAGGTGTTCCTGGCCACCTTTGCGGCCGTACTGGGCAACTTCAGCTTTGGCTACGCCCTGGTCTTCACCTCCCCGGTCATCCCAGCCCTGGAGCAATCGCCCGACCCGGACCTGCACCTGACAAAAACCAAGCGTCCTGGTTCGGGGTGAGGACCGGGCGCTGGGCCGGCAGGGGTGGGCCGTGGGCAGGGACGTTGGACTTTGTCCCCAGGCAGGAACTCCCGAAAGCCCAGCCTTGGGACCCCTCAGGGCCCTGCCCTGCCTACGGCAGGCTGACGGCAGGCTGACGGAGGGGTGAGGCCAGACCACTGCTCCGAAATGCGGAAGTGAAAGCCTCAGAGAAGGCGTGGGAAAGAGCAGGTGGGGTTGAGAGTCCCCAGCCCCCCACCCCCGGGGGGCTGCCACAGCGGAGCGGACGCCCCGAGGGAGGGCAGGTGTACCAGGGGCCGGGGGACCAGGTGGGCAGGTGGGCTCCGGGGCTGGGGTCTAGCACGACAGTGTTAAATGCCCAGGAGCTGCTGAGGCCTTGGCGTGGGCCAGGTGTGTGCCGAGCGCTCTGCCCGGGAGCCACCCCACGCCGGGGACAACGTGGCTGTGCCCGGCTCGCAGCTTCAGGCACTGAGCCACGCGCCAGCCCAAGTCCTGCACTAGTGCGAAGCAGAGTCTAGACTGGGTCCTCCTCCCCACACTCCCCAGGGAACCCCAGAACCCCGTAGTCTCAGCAGCCCGGACTCTGGATGGACAGAACTCCCGGGAACACACGGCCCCACCTCCTCCGCGGAGGCGTCCCTCACCCGTGGCTGTCCACACACTGCTTTCGTGGACACCTGGCGTGAGCCACTTGGCTTACCTCCACCACCAGCCTGAGTCCTGAACGCCTCCCAGGCTCTGCAGGCGGCGGCTGTGCAGGCGTGGGGGCCGCGCCGGCCCTGACACAGCCCCCGCCCCCTGCAGTCCGTCTTCACGCTGGGAGCGGCAGCCGGGGGCCTCAGCGCCATGGTGCTGAACGACCTCCTGGGCCGCAAGATGAGCATCATGTTCTCCGCCATCCCCTCTGCGGCCGGCTACGCGCTCATGGCCGGCGCCCGCGGCCTCTGGATGCTGCTACTGGGCAGGACGCTGACGGGCTTTGCCGGGGGCTCACTGCTGCCTGCATCCCGGTAAGGCCCCGACGCCCCCCGCCCGCCCCGCCCCCACTGCCCGGCCCTGGGGCGCTGGGGCGCTGGGCCTCCTGGCCCCCGCGCCGTCTGGCCAGGAAGCTGGTTTCGGGGAAATCGTGCCCATGCCCCAGCTGCCTCTGCGCTGGGCTCTACTTCCTACCCTTTCTCTGAGCGCACACGCATTGCACAACTGGAGAAAATCCAGGTTGAGCAATGGGCAGCAAAGGGAAGTCCCTGTCCGACGGCAGGACTGGGAGAGGGAGGGAGGAGCAGGTGCACCTGCTCTGTGCCCCCAGGCTGGGGCCACGGTCAGCACAGACCCCGCCGGGAGCCCCCACGTCCCGAGGGTCACCGGGGCCGCCTCTGCCGTCTCAGCCGTGCCAGGAGCCCATGTGCTCACGGAAGCTGCGGTGGGGGCGGGCGTGTCTCGCAGGTGTACGTGTCGGAGATTGCTCCGCCAGGTGTCCGAGGGACCCTGGGGGCCACACCCCAGCTCATGGCCGTGTTTGGATCCCTGTCCCTCTACGCTCTCGGCAAGTGCCCTGTACCTCCTGGACGGCGGGGGGGGCGGGGTGCCAGCCGGGCAGACTTGGGTGGGAAGGGAAGGTGGACTTCCCAGAGCAGCCCTGGGCAGGGAGGCGGGCGTCAGCCGCACCTCGCCGTCTCTGCGGGCCATTGCCTTCTCCTTCCGTCTTCCAGCCGGCTGCTCCCGTCCAGCAGTCTCAGGCGGGACGTCCCTAGAAAGATCAGAGGACAGTGGCCTGGTGGAGGAGGGCTAGCAGTCTAGAGAGGAGGAAGTGACGGGGTGCCTGCCCCCCAGCTTGCCCCCGTCCCTAAGAGCCCGCAGCCCCTGCACAGCCTAGATCCCCGAGGCCTGGGGTAATCGGGGTGGGCTTCCTGCAGGCAGTGGCCCTCGCAGGGCAGATGGGGCTGCTCTGCCTGGCCCGGGCCCAGCCCCTCACCAGCTCCTCGCCCCCAGGCCTCCTGCTGCCGTGGCGCTGGCTGGCCGTGGCCGGGGAGGGGCCCGTGTTCCTCATGATCCTGCTGCTCACCTTCATGCCCAACTCGCCGCGCTTCCTGCTTTCACGGGGCAGGGATGACGAGGCGCTGCGGCGCTGAGCTGGCTGCGCGGGGCTGACGCCAGCGTCCACTGGGAGTTCCAGCAGATCCAGGACAACGTCCACAGACAGGTGCAGGCGGCCTTGGCCTCTCGAGCCCGGGGCGCCGCTCCCACAAGGCGGGGATCACAGCGGCTCCGGGGCCCCCGAGGGATGGGGAGCCGGGGCCGGGCCGGGTGGCAGCAGCGGCGGCCTTGTGTTTGCAGAGCAGCCGAGTGTCGTGGGCCGAGGTCCGGGGACCCCACATGTACCGCCCCATCGCCATCGCCCTGCTCATGCGCTTTCTGCAGCAGCTCACGGGCATCACCCCCATCCTCGTGTACCTGCAGTCCATCTTCAGCAGCACGGCCGTCATGCTGGTGAGGGCCCCGCCCGCCGTGGGCACCTGCTCCTGCACCTGTGCCCCGCCAGGTGCCGGCCTGAGCCGCGGGATCGGAGGCACCCGCCACGGGGGGTCGCCGTGCACCTGTTCTCAGCCGAGCTTAAATGTCTTGAGCTGAGACTCACAGGGTTGCAGGGAAGCCAGTTTTGTAGCGATGGGGACCCCTCGGGAGCAGGGCGCCGGGGTCGGAGGCCCTGTGGGGTGAGCCCTGCCGGGAGGGGGCACCGCTTCCTCTCAGAACCTCAGCTTCCTGCTCTGCGGGATGAGATAGCGCTCCGCATCCTGTCCTCCCGCCGTGGGCTGTGCCATGAGACTCGGAGATGAGCCCAGCCTGGGTCCCGTGCCGCGGGGCCCCCGCAGGCCTGGGCAGCCGTGCAGAGAGAGGGCCTTAGGGGCGGGGCTGGGGCGCCTCTCAGCCCTGGCAACCCCTCCCCGCAGCCCCCGAGGATGACGCGGCCATCGTGGGCGCCGTGAGGCTCCTGTCTGTGCTCATCGCAGCCCTCACCATGGACCTGGCCGGCCGCAAGGTCCTGCTCTTTGTCTCGGGTGAGCACCCCTGCCCCAGCCGGCGCCCACTCGCTCCTGCGGCACCTGCGGCCTGTGTGCCTGGGCTGGGGCTCAGCGATACCCCCGGGATGGGCACTGGGGGGTTGGAGTCTGCGCCAGCTGCCCCGTGGCCAGCCACGCACAGAGCTGGGTCTGAGAAAGGGGAGCGATGGGCTCAAAGGGCCCTGGCCCCTGGAGGGCCGCCTGTGTGTCCACAGCCAGCATCATGTTCGCGGCCAACCTGACGCTCGGGCTGTATGTCCAGCTGGGCCCCAGGCACCACGGGAGCCCCAACAGCACCACGGGCCTCGAGGGCATGCTCTTGGGGGGCACAGAGCAGACCCCAGCTACGGCCCCAGCTCCTCACCCTGGTGCCCCTGCTGGCCACCATGGTCTTCATCATGGGTAGGTGGGCTGGGGCCCATGGGGGCGGGGCTGGGCAGGAGAGGAGGGGATGGGGTGGAGCCATGGGGCAGGAGAGGTGGGGGTGGGGTGAGACCATAGGGGGGGCAGGAGAGGTGGGGATGGGGCGGGCCCATGGGGGCAAGAGAGGTGGGGGTGGGGCAAGGCCATGGGGGCAGGAGAGGTGGGGGTGGGGTGAGACCATGGGGGGACAGGAGAGGAGAAGATGGGGCGGGGCCATGGGGATGGGACTGAGCAGGAGAGGAGGGGATGGGGCGGGGCCATGGGGACAGGAGAGGTGGGGATGGGGCGGGGCCATGGGGATGGGACTGGGCAGGAGAGGAGGGGATGGGGCGGGGCCATGGGGGCAGGAGAGGTAGGGATGGGGCGGGGCCGGAGTTGCTACTGCTGGTTTGCTGGGGGTGGGGTTGGCTGGAGGAACAGTTCTCAGAGCAGCTCGGTGGGGACAGACGAGGCTGCCCTGGGCCTGAGCCTGTCCTCCTGCCATCTGCGGGCCAGGCTACGCCATGGGCTGGGGGCCCATCACCTGGCTGCTCATGTCGGAGATCCTGCCCCTGCGCGCCCGCGGCGTGGCCTCGGGGCTCTGCGTGCTGGTCAGCTGGCTCACCGCCTTCGTGCTCACCAAGTCCTTCCTGCTGCTGGTGGTGAGTGTGCGGCCCCCACTCGGGGCCTCGGCCTCGGCCTGACCTGGGGAGACTGGCACACCCTCCCCACCCAGGGGCCTGGGGCTGGGGCCACGACCTGGCTGAGGCTGCCTCCTTAGGAGGGACAGGCCCGGCTTGGCCAGGGCAGGGGAGGACACGGGCTGGAGCTACAGCAGGCGCTGCCCCTCCGGCCCTCCTGGGCGCTGGGCCCTCAGCACCGCCCTGTGCGCTCCCAGCTCCCTCCTGCTCCATCCAGCAGGCCCTGGCCCCAACCGGAATCTGAGTCCCATTTCCAGACCCCCCCGGGGGAGAATCTGGGGACAGCTCTGGCCAGCGCCTGACCCGGCCACTAGGTAGTCCTGGCAGGTGGCGGGGGTGGGCAGTAGGGCCAAGAGAGGATGGCGGAGACAGCGTGCACCCTGCCGGGGTGAAGCTGCTGAGACCCACAGCATGGGCCCGGGCAGGGGTGCAGGGGCCGGAGCCGAGGCCCAGCAGGGACTGTGGGGTTTGAGCCTGGAGGTGGTGGGGAGCCTGGGAGGTCAGGGCAGTGAGCCAGGCAGGCCCGCACGGCTGGCAGGGGCGCCCGGAGCGTGTCCCGGCTGAGCCGCCGCCCCCCCCCCAGGACGCCTTCGGCCTGCAGACGCCCTTCTTCCTGTTCGCGGCCGTGTGCCTGCTGAGCCTGCTGTTCACGGGCTGCTGCGTGCCCGAGACCAAGGGCCGCTCGCTGGAGCAGATTGAGTCCTTCTTCCACACGGGCCGGAGGTCCTTCCTGCGCTAGGCCGCGCCTGCACACGGGCCCCAGCAGCGGCAGCCGTCCCCGCCATGGCCAGAGCGGCTGTGGACGGGCACAGCCGCGCATCCCAGCCGCAACAGAGTGCGAGGCCGGCGTCAGGGGCCAGGCCCACCCGCTGGGCTCGGCCTGCGTCCTCACTCACGCGCCAAGGACGCTGCCTACGGAGGACTGGTGAGGACGGGGAGGAGAGGGCTGGAGGTAGCCACGCGGACACGATGCTGTCACCCTGTGCAATGACCCGGCCGCCACCAAGCAGGCCTGGGCCTGCACCCCCGGCGGCCCTGTGGCCCCACCGGGAACAGTCCTGACTTCGAAAGGCCAAGGCCCAGGCCCCCTGCGGCACTGCCTCCTCCCCAGCCCTGCCGCAGGCCGCAGGGGCGCCTGTCTGCACACTGCTCCTCCTATTTATAAAAATAAAGGAAACGGGCCACAGCTCCCGAGAGGGAGGCGTGGGGTCCAAACTCTCGGCCATGGCCGCCAGGGCCTGGTCTCAACTTACCTGCGGTGAAACAGGGAGAGGGAGGCGGCCCACGGCAGGATGCCTGCGGCCAGGAGCTCCTGCTCTGTGACCTTGAGCGAGATGACCTTGAGCGAGATGCCGTGATTGGGCTCATGGGGGCTGGGGGGCGCCAGGGACGGAGGGGAGCAGGCTCACGGGGACTGGGGGCGCCAGGGATGGAGGGGAGCAGGCTCACGGGGACTGGGGGCGCCAGGGACGGAGGGGAGTGGGCTCACGGGGACTGGGGGCACCAGGGACGGAGGGGAGCAGGCTCACGGGGACTGGGGGCACCAGGGACGGAGGGGAGCAGGCTCACGGGGGACTGGGGGTGCCAGGGATGGAGGGGAGTGGGCTCACGGGGACTGGGGGCACCAGGGACGGAGGGGAGCAGGCTCACGGGGACTGGGGGTGCCAGGGATGGAGGGGAGTGGGCTCACGGGGACTGGGGGCACCAGGGACGGAGGGGAGCGGGCTCACGGGGGCTGGGGGCGCCAGGGACGGAGGGGAGCGGGCTCACGAGGACTGGGGGTGCCCGGGATGGAGGGGAGCGGGCTCACGGGGACTGGGGGCGCCAGGGATGGAGGGGAGTGGGCTCACGGGGACTGGGGGCACCAGGGACGGAGGGGAGCGGGCTCACAGGCGGCTGGGGGGCGCCAGGGACGGAGGGGAGCGGGCTCACGGGGACTGGGGGTGCCCGGGATGGAGGGGAGCGGGCTCACAGGGGACTTGGGGCGCCCAGGACAGAGGGGAGTGGGCTCACGGGGGGATGGGGGGGCGCCAGGGATGGAGGGGAGTGGGCTCACGGGGACTGGGGGTGCCTGGGATGGAGGGGAGCAGGCTCACGGGAGCTGGGGGTACCCGGGACGGAGGGGAGTGGGCTCACGGGGGCTGGGGGCGCCAGGGACGGAGGGGAGCGGGCTTCGGGGGCTGGGGGCGCCCGGGACGGAGGGGAGCGGGCTCACGGGGGATGGGGGCGCCAGGGATGGGAGGGGAGCGGGGCTCACGGGGACTGGGGGCGCCCGGGACGGAGGGGAGCGGGCTCACGGGGGCTGGGGGGCGCCCGGGACGGAGGGGAGCGGGCTCAAGGGGGCTGGGGGTGCCCGGGACAGAGGGGAGCGGGCTCAAGGGGGCTGGGGGCGCCAGGGATGGAGGGGAGCGGGCTCACGGGGACTGGGGGCGCCCGGGACGGAGGGGAGCGGGCTCACGGGGGCTGGGGGCGCCTGGGGACGGAGGGGAGCGGGCTCACGGGGACTGGGGGTGCCTGGGATGGAGGGGAGCGGGCTCACGGGGGCTGGGGGCGCCCGGGACGGAGGGGAGCGGGCTCACGGGGACTGGGGGCGCCTGGGACGGAGGGGAGCGGGCTCACGGGGGCTGGGGGGCGCCCGGGACGGAGGGGAGTGGGCTCACGGGGGCTGGGGGGCGCCCGGGACAGAGGGGAGTGGGCTCACGGGGACTGGGGGCGCCCGGGACGGAGGGGAGCGGGCAGAGCTCTGTACAACGCCAGCCTTGCTTTATTGCTCAGAATGCAAGCCTGACACTGAAGCACAGGCCGAGAATGGGCCACCGGACCACCAGGACAGGGCCAGACACAGGCGGCTGGCCTGGGCCCCTCGGAGAGACAAACTCCCTGCAAGGCAGGGCTCCGCTGGGGGACACCCCCGCCGGCAGCCTGGGGCTGGCCTGGGTGCTGGGAGGGCCCTCCCTTCCTGCCTGCTGGTCAGCGCAGCCCCCGGGCTGGCCAGGAGCGGCCCGAGGCCCGAACACGAGCCAGCAGCTGGGCAGGCAGGGCCCTCGCTGCCCTGGGAGGTAGCACACGCACAGGGAGGTAGACAGCACACCCTGCTCTCTCTCACACACACACACACACACACACACACACACACACAGCCCTTGGAGGCCAGTGCTGGCCCAAGCAGGGTAGCCACAGGGGACCCTGCAGGCACAGGTCCTGGCCAGCCGGGTGCCTGGCTGCCACCCACTGAGGCATCCCGGGGACCCCTACCTCTAGCCAGAGTGCCCGCTGCCCCAGGCCTCAAACGCGGACGGCCCTGGCGCTGCTTTCCCCAGCAAGACCGGGCCCTGCGCTCTTGCAGCTCCGGGAGGCATGGGGGCACTGAGCTCGCTTCCCACACCGGCGGGGGGCCCAGGTCGCAGGGTGGGGGGAAGGCTTGCCCTGGAGGGGCTGCTCCAGGCACCAGCTCGCCCGCCCCCTGCCGACCTGGCTCTTGGCGGCCACCCTGGGAACAGCGGCTCAGCTCTCTGGGAGCCCTGGCCGTAGGCAGTCACCTCCCTGGGGCGGGGGCCAGGAATGCCTGAGAGCCAGGCTTAGCCTGTGCTCGCGGGGAGTGGTGGCACCGGCCGGGTAGAAGCTCACCTGGGGCACCCCCACAAGCGCTGGGAGAGCCCGCTGTCCCCACTGCCCTAGCACCAAGACCCGAGCTGCTGGGGGGTTGAGGGAGCAATGGGCAGAGGGCCCGGCGGAGGTGGGGCACTGGGGTGTCCTGCAGGGGAACTGGGAGGGGGCACCGTCCACCCGCTGTGCGGGCACTGCCAAAGCTGTGCTCCAGGCTCGGAGGACAGAGGGGCAGCTGGAGCGGGGCACGGGGAGCGGCTCTGCTGTCCGCTGCCCTGAGGACGGGTGGACAGAGGTGCGCCCAGGCCTAGGAGCTCCATCCCAAGCCAGCAGGAGCGGGGCTGGGCGGGTGGCCGTCCCACAGTTCCGCTTGGTTCTGCCTCAGGGCCCTGGGCCCGGGAGAGGCAGGGGCTTGCAGCGCGGGCTGGTCTGGAGGAAGGGGCAGGTGCCAGGTGCAGGAGTCGGGCAGCGGCTCCTCTCCAGGCCATGCGGGTGAGCTCGGGGTCCAGGTGGCTGTCACAGCTCCCCCTCCAGGGTCTCTGCCAACCTCTCCTCGTCTGCCTGCTGCTTCTGCTGCTGGATCCGGGCGTAGGAGATGGCATCGCCCCTGGGGACCGAGAGCCGGTGTCAGGTGGGCCCCAGGCACGCGGCCTTCCCGGCCACCGAGGCCCAGGGTCCCCCACTGTCTTCCCCAGATGCGCAGACACCCTTGCCGGGGACACAGCTGCCTGGGACGCGGGGCTTCGGTCTCAGCAGGGAGGGCGTGGTGGCCTCTGCCACTGCCAGTGCACCCCTGCCACAGGCCGCGCTGGGGCAGGGCCGGGCCACTGGGGAGTCTCCAGAATGCCCCCGCCTCTGTCCCCTGGAGCTGAACGGTGCCTCCGGGCCTCAGTTTCTACAGCAGGACAAACGGGGCCCTGAGCCTGGCCTGGTGGGAGGCAGCGGGGCCGGGGCCGGGAGGACTCACTTCTTGCCCAGGGCGGACAGTCCGTACAGCACCCCCGTGGCGAAGGCTATGGCGTTGCCCAGCAGCGTGGTCAGGGTCAGGCTCATGACGATGGGGATGACGGCCATCCTGGGGGAGAACCGAGGTCAGGGGCCACCCCCACTGGCACTGCCACCCAGCCTGGATACTCCCAGGCTCCCAGGAACCCCCCACTGCCCCTTCTTGGACATTCGGGGGGCAGGAAGGCTCCCTAGAAATCAGCTGGGGCACAGGTTCACGGCCAGGCTTCAGGAAGGCCCAAGCGCCCTGGGCTTGTCGGCAGTGTCGGCCCCCCTCGGAACAGCACCCAAGCTTTCGGCAAGTTTCCTAAAGGCCGGTGGGCCGGTTGGGCGGCACCGGCACCCCATCGTGAGCCACTGCGGGTCCCGGCTGCTCCGCTTCCCGTTCGGCTCCCTGCTGATGCGCCCAGGAGAGCAGCGGAGGATGGCTGAGACCTTGGGCAGGGAGATGCAGACGGTGCTGCCGGCTCCCTGCTTTGGCCTGGCCCAGCCCCGGCGTTGCAGCCGTTTGGGGAGGGAGCCGGTGGATGGAAGATCTGTCTCTCCCTTTCTCTCTGAAACTCTGCCTTTCAAATAAATTTTCCGAGTTTCTCCTGCACCAAAACGGACTGAGCTGCCGACCCCGAGTCTCTGCCGTCTCAGCCTCGTGCGTGTGCCGGGGCTGGGACTCTGCACAAAGGCCCTGCGCGCTCCGCCCCGCTCACCCGCAGTAGAACACGGCCTTCTGCCAGGAGCGCAGCCGGTCCACCCTCTCGGCCACCGCGGTCGCAAACTCCACAAACTGGCAGCAGAAGGGCGCCTCGCACAGCAGCAGGACGAAGGCGTTCATGCTGGGGGCAGGCGGGAGGGAGGGGGCCTGCTGGTGACCCCAGCGCAGGGCCCCACAGATGCCCCCGTGCCCCCCAGGGCACCTGCTGCACGCCCGGCCCTCTGCTGCCCGCGTCCCCCAGGGCCCAGCCTGCCTTGTCTGCAAAGCAGGGAGAAGCTCCCCACGCCCACACGGTGGCACTGCTGGGACCGGCCAGCGTCGGTCACGTGGAGCACTAGGTGGCTCTGCGGGCTGTTAGGACAATGACCACCACCATCAGACTGGGCTGTTAGGACTGTCCCCACCACCATCAGACTGGGCTGTTAGGACAATGACCACCGCCATCAGACTGGGCCGTTAGGACTGTCCCCACCGCCATCAGACTGGGCCGCTAGGACTGTCACCACCACCATCAGACTGGAAGGCTGCCCCCAGGTACGGTGGAGGGTCAGTCAGTCCACCTGGCACCTGAGGGCTGCCTGCAGCCAACCGGCAAGGCCTGAGCCTGCAACCATGGGTGATTCCAAGGCAGAGCAGCCCCCGGGACCCCGCGTCAGGCGCCATGTGGCAGGGGCAGCTCAGGCACCCGGGCTGTCTCTCCACGGAGGACAGCAGCTCCCACGACCGGACCCTGCGGCGCTGGACGTGGTGACCGCCTATCTGGCATGCACGGGGACTGTGTTGTGCCAGGTGGGCGCCCCGTGGCCTGAGCCTTGGTGGGAGGTCTAACAGTGGCCAGAGTGGGAAAGCAGGCCGGCCGGTGCTACTCACATCATCCACACGCCGGCCGCGATGTTCAGAGGGTGGATGGTGACACAGTTGAACAGACCAGAGATGGCGCACGCTGGAGAGCAAGACACAGAGGAGTCGGCAGGGCCCGGCACAGCGCCCAGGAGTCCACACCGTGCCGACCAGCGCAGGAGAGGCCGCGCGTGCTCCACACTGCCCGGGCCCCGGCAGGACGATGGCCGGGCTGCAGCTGGGGCAGAGGGAGGCTGTGAGGGACGCCCGCCCTCCTCTCTCCGCCCTGGCCACTGTCCCTCAAGGAGCTGGGCCTCTGTCCCCGGGGTATGGACACCCCCTCTCAGCGGGGCTGGGCTTAAGGGGCGATGCGTCTCAGGGGCTCAGGCCATGGCGCCACCTCAACCAGGCCTCAGGCACATGGCACGGCTCACTTGTCCTCCCACGCAGCCAACGTGCCTCAGATTTTGGTCGGGGTGCGCGGTGCCCCCTTGGAGCGGGGCAGGGGTCCCAGCTGAGTTCCACAGCAGCCGAGGGAGCTGGGCACGCTGTCCCTCTTTCCAGGCCTGGTCTCTGTCCTGTGCCGTGGCTCAGCACAGCCACCCTGGACACCGCCAGGGGACAGGTGTGTCCTCTCCCACCCCAGCAGGGGACTTTTCCAAGGTCACGGGTGCACGGCCTCGAAGCCCTCCTCCCAGCTGCACCTCTCGGCCAGGCCCGCCACGCCCCTCCCTCCTCCACCTGCAGGGCCACCTGGCTTTGCTACAAGGCAGATGGCGGGACTGGCTGCTGGGCGGGACGGCTGCTGGGCAGGACCGGAGCCATCGAGCCCAGGTCGTGGGGCGGGGCAGTGGGCCCTCGGAGGCAGCAATTAGCAAACAGCTCATTAAACTTGCAGAGGCTCCCCTGCACCTGATCCCTCCACCTGGGCCTGGAATTCGGCTGTTTTCCATTTTCCCGTGTAACCCTATACAGACGGCAGGTGCCGGAGCAGGACACGGGTGAACCGAGCGTGGGCTGCCGTGGGCCTGCCCTCATGGGTGCCCAAGGCCTCCTTGGCATCCCGGGACAGCAAGGTCCCCAGGGCCACAGACACACGCAGGGGCACCGCCTGTCCTGGCCGAAGTCTCCAGAGACGGCACGGCTCCGCCTGCTCGTCAGCCGTGCTGCGTCTCCCTGGCCAGGGCCTGCACGGCCCGCTGCGGTCAGCTCCGGCCCTGGCCCTCCGTCCTCCAGTGACGGCCAGGTGTCCGCCACACGCTCAGGATCCCGCCAGCATCTTTAGCAACAGGGAGCTGTGGGCCGGGGGTCTCCAGCGCTCCTGTCTCCCCTGTGACCGCCTGTCACTGATGTCACCGTGCAACCGGCTCTCTCCTCCCAAGCTGCTGCCTCCAGACCCTCTTACGGCCAGGGTGGACGCCCCTCCAGGTCCTCTCCGAGGCCCTCGCCCCGAAGGGCAGCACCCACACCCCAAGGGGCCCAGCCAGACGCACACCCTCGTGCGTCCCTGAGACACCCACGCTCTGCCATCCCACAGTGGGACACGGTTCTTGTGATTCATACACTGTCCCCCTAATCTGCAGGCGACACGGACGACTCAGGGCGGTGCCACAGTGTTTCCCGGCTTCATCTGCAGCGCCGGGCTCGGCACCCCACAGCCCAGGACGGGATTCCAGAGTCGGCGAGGCCACTGACGGTGCCGGAACGAGGGTGGCGGCCTTATGCCGGGACCTCTCCTCTGGCTCTCCACTGACCACCGGCACCTGCTCAGCAGCGCCCGCCCCAGGCTGCCGGAGAGGCCACCGGCCCAGCTGGAGAGGACGCACCAGGCCTGGCCGTGATGTCCAGGGCAGACGGGAAGAGCGGTTGCACAGGCCACAGACACGGCTGCCTGCCTTCGCGGGCCAGCTCCTAGAGCACCGCACCGGCCGCCCTAACCCTAACCCTGCCTTGTGTGCTTCCGGACTTGTGCTCAAGGGGCCGCCTGCCTGCCTGGGAGCTCAGGGCAGGCTGTGTCCAGGTGGGTCCCAAAGGGACAAGGAGAGGCAGCTGAAGACTTCGGAGAGAAAGCTCTGGCATCGTTGAGGGCAGTGGGGCCCGGACCTCCCCATCAGGACACTTCCCGGACGGACGGTGGCTTCCTGCCCCGCCCCACCTACAACAGCCGGGTCCCAAGGCTGGGGCAGGATTCTCCCTGCACACACACCCCTTCCCAGGTGAGGGTGACCCCAGCATCATTGGGACAGGCCCCGGCCACATGCCCAGCGCAGCGCTCACGGTGGGAGTTTGTGTTCCCTCTCCGGAATCGCCAGCCTGGTCCTGGGAACCGAGGAGCCCAGGCCCGAGGCCAGGAACCATGGCAACCCGAGGGCGCCGCGCGGCGCCGGCTCCCCGGCCCCCGCCACCGCCCGGGCCGGCGCGCCGAGGACCCCAGACCCCACGCGAGTCCCTTCCCGGAGAGGGCTACTCACAGACGGCCCCCAGCACCCCCGACAGGCGACACAGCCAGCGGTACCACCACGTCATGCCCTCCTCCTGCGCGGGCGGCGCCGAGCCGGCGGACACCGCCGCCGCCCCGCCCGAGCCGCTCATGGTGCCGCGGACCTGCGCAGCCCCCGACCCTCACAAAGGGCTCGGAGCCCGGCCGCTTCGGCCTGGCGCGCTGCCTTGTGGGAGAAGCGGCCTAATTAACATAGGGGGCGGGGCTCGGAGGCCGTGGCAGGTGCGCCCGCCGATCAGCATGGAGGGCGGGGCTTGGCAGCCCCCGCAGGTGCGCCCGAGGGAGACGGGGCTCTTACTAGCATAAGGGGCGGGGCTCGCAAGGCAGCGCCGGAGGGCACCTGGCGCTCCCTGGCACGGGGGCGGGGCCTGGCGGCCCTGGCACCTGGGCGTCTGATCCTCCCACCCGGACTAGCATGGGGGTGGGGCTTCGGCACCGGCAGGTGCAGCAGATGCGCCCGGCCTCCAGGCCCAGTCCCCACTCCACACTCTCCTCCTGCCCTCCCTGGGTAGGCGAGTGGCTTGCTCGCTTCAGGATGGAGCCAGTCACAACCAGGAAAACCCCACCTTGCCAAGGTTCGGGCAGGTTACGTACAGCAAACAGTCAGGCACCGTGCTTGGTCTGTTTTGTTTACTGGTTCCCAGGGGGCTGGCACTGCTTTTCCAAAGTGTGCTCGCCTTCCAGCCGACGCCTCCCAAGACCAGAAAGCTGTCGGAGAGCAAGGCCCGGACCCCGGCAGGCGCTCTGTAGAGGGCAGGTCAGCGGCCGACGTGGGGATGAGCGGGGTGGGGGGACAGCCAGGGCCGAGTGCCCAGGTCCCGCTGTCCCTCTTCCTCCCGCACCCTCCATCAGAAGGTCCAGTAGTGGCCTCGCAGGCTGGAGCCGGCCTCCAGGAAGCCCTGGCTGAACTCCACCTCGGCCTGGCTGCCCCTGGACTCCCAGTAGAGCACCTGCTGCCCACGGAGGGTTGTGGTGCTCCCGCTGTGGATGTCCCGGATCTGGGAGGAAGGGGCAGCCCAGAAGGAGGAGCTGGAGTGACGGCCAGCCAGCACACAGGGACGCGTGCACAGGGCAGGTGGCAGGCACGGCGCTGGACCCCCATCGGGGCACTGTCGTCCTCCCCAGAAACTGAGGCTCAGAGAAGTTACGCCACTTTCCCAGGAAGCACAGCCAGCATCCCTGAGCTGGGTCCCAGACAGATGTGTGCAGTTCCAGAGGCCAGACAGCCGCCTCTAGGGAGTGGGCGCCTCGCCGGCCGAGCTCCAGCCTCCCAGAGCACACAAAGCCTCCACTTTCTGGCAGGCTGTAAGCCCACTGCAGGAACGGCCTTTAGATGTGGTTCGGACCCCACAGTCCTGCATCAGAGCGCCTGGGCTTGACCCTGGCTCCGCTCCCGCTGCAGCCCTCTGCTAACCGGCACCCTGGGAGGCAGCAGGTGATGGCCCCAGTGTGGGGTCCCTCCACCTCCATGGGAGCCCCAGAGGGAGTTCCAGGCTCCTGGCTTTGGCCTGACCTAGCCCAGACTGAGGGCCTGTGGGGAGGGAATCTGCAGATGGGAGATCTCTCTCTCTCTCTGCCTTTCAAATAAAATGATAAAATGTTTTGAAAGTTCCTCTTTTTTCACTCTTGTGGATAGCTCCAGACACGCATTGCTGAAGGGAACTCGCTTCTCCCATCCCTGCGCTACTGGCTTCAAGGGTTCTGGTCCAAGGCCAACTCAGGGGGTCCCCCAGCCCAGCACCCTGGGGGCAGCTGTCCGAAACTACAGGCAGCCCTTGTGGTCTCACCGTGATGTCACTGGCGTTGGCTCCCTCGGTTCCTGGGGCCGTGCCGGCGGCCAGGGCGTGGATGGCTATGCGGGCCTGCGGGGCCACGCTGATGAAGAGCCGGCAGCCCCCTGCCCTCCCTCCATGCGCACTGGGCGAGGGGCTCACGATCTCCCCCCGGGGTCCAAAGAGCTGCACGTCACATTCTGCAGGGCACAGCAGGTGGGCAGGCTGGGGGTGGGCCACCTCGGGGACACAGCGGGCCCAGGCACAGCACCGATGCCAGAGGCCAGGGCAGCTCGAAGCCACGGAGCCGTGCGGGACAGTATGGTGCGGTGCCAAGACTGGGGTCCCCAGGAGGAAGCACCCAGTGAACCCCACCCCACCACTCCCTGGCCGAGTGATTTCAGAAAGGGCGCGACCCTCTGAGCACTCGGGGCCACGCACGAGGAGCTGCTCAGCACTGAACCAGACACAGCCAGAAGCATGCTGGCACCCACTGCTGTTCCCAGGAGCCCCAGCTGCCTGGCCTTCTGCGCGTGGAGAGGCCCCGGAGGCACAAACAACAAGAACCACTCGGCAGCCCCCATCCCGCGGCGCCGGCCCAGGGCAGGTGGGACGGGGCCCCGTGGCATGGCTTCCTCCTGAAGTCTGGGCTGGGAAGGCACCCTTGGGAGCTTGGGCCGTGGGCAGAGGGCAACACCCTCCCGGTCAGGGCTGAGGGGAAGCCGCTCCCAGAGGGGCCTTGAAGGAGCTGAGTGCCACAGGCCAGGGTGTGGGGCAGGGGCCGTGCTGTGGCCCAGGTCCTACGTCCACCCTTCTGGCTGCGTGGCCAGGAGATGGAAGCCTCCCTCCATCCATGGGCACAGACCCAGAACGCCCAGGTCCCATCCGTCTCCGAGGCTCCCTGCCTGTCTGGCCCACTGCCCACTGGGGCCGGCCCCGCCCAGACTCTACCACCCTGCGAGGACAAGGCAGACGCCGGCACTCGGCCATACCTCGGTAGGGTTGCGGGGCAGGCCGGCTCCCATACCGCAGCAGCACTCCGCCCCGTGGCCCTGCACGGCGCTGCCGCACCACCAGGGTGTTGCTCACGGAGACGAAAGTCGTGCCTGACAGCTCCCTGCACATCTTCCTCCACGTGAGCCGGCCCCAGACCACCAGCATGTCCCCTGGGGAGCGGCAGGCGTGAGGGGCCGGCACCCCGACTCTGGGGCGGCACACACAGTGCCCTGGTTAGGTTCAGTCCCAGCCATCCCACACTGGCCAGGATCTGGCTCCAAGGACCGGCCGTGCCTTAGTTCCCGCTAGCCTCAGCTGTCATCCCGGCCGGGAGATGGCTACAGGACGAGCAGCGGGCACGCGGGTGGAGCGGCCCAGCCTGGATGGGGCCTGTGGGCAGCGTCGCTCGGGCGGCCCGGACGTACCCGCGCTGCAGTTGAGGGAGCTCTCCGGCACGTGCAGGGTCACCACCTCGCCCAGGGGCCGCCCGAGGGCCACCGCACAGTCTCCCTGCCGGGCGCCTCGCAGGTCGATGGTTCCTGCCGGCTCCAGGAGCTGTCGGCCGCAGGCACCTGGGGGCCCAGGAGACACAGGTGAGCGGCCCAGGAAGGGGGCTGGAGGCGAGGGAACAAGGCTGCTTCCGGGCGCCCACAGAGGAGGCGGGGATGCGTGGGCTTGGTCCCTGCGCCTGACACCTTGAGTTACCTTCCCTTGCTGGTAACAAAAGGGAGACTTCATTCTGCTGGGCAGGAGAGGGAGGGCCCTGGCAGTGGCCCAGCACATGTACCCCAGGGATCCCCCCAACCCCCACAGTCAGCCGCCCCCACAGAAAGGAGGAAGGCACCTACTGGACTCCCCTAGATTTCCCTGGGGTCCAGGCAGGTGCCCCAGGGGCTGGGGAGCCGGGGGCGGGAGGTGAGTCCGGGGCTGGGGCCACTCCAGTGAAGCGCCAGCTCCAGCAGCCGCTGCCTGGTGGGGAGCCGTGGCTTCCTCGTGGGGTGCGGGGCTGGCCGTCCCCTGCCCCGCACAGGGCCCTGCCCAGCAGCCCCGCACCGTCGCTGGCTTGGGCAAGTGCTGGCAGAAGTCGGCAGGCACGGGAGCCTGGGCCTGCGGGCCAAGGCAGGCGTCGTGCCGGCTCTGGACGCCCGCCCCACAGGAGACGGAGCACTGCGGGGAGAGAGGGAAGGAGCAGTGGGCGCGGAGGACGACCTCGGCCCATTGGGAGCCCGCGTCGCCCTCGCGTAGAGCGGGAGGCACACGGGGTCTCTGTTCCACAGAGAGCTGAGGCTCAGCGAGGTTGGCCTGAGTCGGTCACACAGGGGCGGATGCGGGGGTTCAAGCCGGGGTCTCTAACTCACCCTCGCAGCCCCTCTGCCTTCCCACCCTTAGGGAGGGGCCTTCGTCTGTACCCCGTCGGCCACCACATCTGCCTTGGCCTCTTCCCAGCTCTCACGTCCACCTGGCCCAGAGGCACAGGCTCCTTCCGGGCAGGGGGTGTTGGGGGGACAGCTGTTCTGCTCTGGGCCTGCCCCAGGCTGCGGCTCACCCTCGCCTCGGCCTGGGCTCACCTCCGCTGGACTGGTGTCTCACGTCCAGCGTCTCTCCAGACCGCACGGCCTCCAAGAGCCCCGCTGTCCCCGGGCTCCTGGCCTTGCTGGGGGACCCCTCCCCTCCTTGCAGGAGACGGAGCCCCCCCACCCCAACCCCAGCAGGCAGTCGCACACTTGCCTCTGTCCAGGAGCTGACCTGCCACCGGTAGGGACAGTCGGCGATGAGGCAGGGGACCCTGGCCTGGGGCCGCACCAGGGCGGCACAGGCCGCCTCGTCCACCACAGTGTCCTGGCCTTGGTCAAGCCGCACGCAGGCCACGGAGCGCGCGGCGGTGCCAAGGCCACAGCTGGCTGAGCACGGGCCCAGGGACACGACTTTCCACCTGCACAGGAGGGAGAGGCTGGGACGCCCCCAGACGGCACTGCCCCGAGGGGCGTCCACTCGACCCCATCTCCTCCTCCTGGACAGGTGCCACCCCGCCCACCCTGCACGTGGGATCGGACCGGCCTCTTGCAGAGCTGGACATAAACCCAGGTGGCCTGCGCTGGGCCGGGGTCTCCACCACGACCCCTTGCCGCCCTCACGACGCTTCCGTGTTGCCTGCCGGCCTGGTCTGTGGGACACCGGGGACGTGGCAGTGACCCTGCCATGACCCCCGTCTCGGCACCGTTCACACTCGGGAACCGGAAGTTTCTCTCATGCAGAGCCGTCCTGGGCACCTGGCCCCGCCCACCAGAGGCCCACGGCCATGAAAATCTCTCCGAAGCTGCCGACGTCCCCGGAGGCGGGATTGGTTGAGACACCACTAGCTCAGAAGAGCAGAGCCGGTGTCGGGGGCTGGCAAACACTGCCCAGGACAGTGCAGTAGGGTGGCCACCGGGGCGGGGGGCGGGGAGGACTCCTGGACCGCAGGCGTGCAGCGGAGGCCAGAGAAGGCCCCGGGCAGCAGGGAGGGAAGTGCTGAGTCAGGAGCATCCTCGGAATGTTCCAGAACAGCAAGGCGGCCAGAGCAGCCACAGCGACCCCGAGAGGCCGTCAGGCTCCGGTGTGCATGCACACGGCTCTGGTAAACGTCCCCTGTCACCTCTAGCGGCGATGTGCAGAGCCCAGAAACCAAGAGACAGCTGTGCCGGGGCGGCGCATGGACCCCACAGCTACGAGCCTGGAGACGGCTCGGTGCAGGGGCTGACGCCGGGAAAAACTGCCCGGAGCCGGCGGCAATCCAGACCTGGACCCCAATGCACCCAAGAATGTGGGACACGGCGAAGGGGAACGGGGTGCTGCTTAAGGATTCCGAAATTGAAACGTGGTTGCCACTCTGCGACCTATTCCGAGCAAATCCCGATGAGTTTAGGGTTCGAGTTCACAAGAAAATGGCTGGCGCCGTGCTGCAGTGGGCTAAGCCGCTGCCTGTGACACCAGCATCCCGTGTCAGGGCGCCGGTTCGAGTCCCGGCTGCTCTGCTTCTGACCCAGCTCCCTGCGCACGTGCCTGGGAAAGCAGCACGACATGGCCCGAGTCCCGGGGCCCCTCACCCACGGGAGACAGCTGGAGCTCCCGGGGCCCCTCACCCATGGGAGACTCGGCTGGAGCTCCCGGGGCCCCTGCCACCCATGGGAGACTCGGCTGGAGCTCCCGGGGCCCCTGCCACCCATGGGAGACTCGGCTGGAGCTCCCGGGGCCCCTCACCCATGGGAGACAGCTGGAGCTCCCGGGGCCCCTCACCCGTGGGAGACGGCTGGAGCTCCCGGGGCCCTGCCACCCATGGGAGACGGCTGGAGCTCCTGGGGCCCCTCACCCATGGGAGACTCGGCTGGAGCTCCCGGGGCCCCTCACCCATGGGAGATGGCTGGAGCTCCTGGGGCCCCTGCCACCCATGGGAGACGGCTGGAGCTCCTGGCTCCCGACCCCAGCCTGGCCCAGCCCCAGCTGTAGTGGCCATTTGAAGAGTGAACCAGCAGGTAGAAGATATCTCTGTGTGTGTCACTCTGCCTTTCAAACAAATAAATCAATCTTAAAAATGAACACATAAATTGAAATGTGGAGCCAGCACTGTGGCACAGCGGAGTAAAGCCCCAGTCTGCAGCGCCAACATCCCATATGGGCACTGGTTCGAGTCCCGGCTGCTCCACTTCACTGCAATTCTCTGCTATGGCCTGGGAAAGCAGTGGAAGATGGCCCAAGTCCTTGGGCCTCTGCACCCACGTGGAAGAAGCTCCTGGCTCCTGGCTTCGGATCAGCCCAGCTCCAGCCATTGCGGCCAGCTGGGGAGTGAACCAGCAGATGGAAGACCTCTCTCTCTCTCTCTTAGTCTCTGCCTCCCTTTCAAATAAATACATCTTTAAAAAAAGTTGAAGTGAGATCTTATCTGCAATAGAGATTTCTTTCAAACCACGGGACAGACAGGCAGGTGCCATGGTGGAGACGTGGTGGAGCGGACGCCCACCCTCTGTCTTGCCTCAGCACCGTCCTGATGAGCTAGGTGTTCTCACTCCAGCCCCTTCCCCACAGCGTCCTCCTGGGGACGACAGCCACACGCCCACGCCCCAGTGACCCCTCTGGGGACCTCGAGCCTGCAGCCGAGTCCACCCAGGAATCCAGTGGGGCAGCGCCATGGACACACCCCACGGGTGCCCCCTCTCACTCGGCCTGCTCCCACGGCTGTGCCGCCTCCCGTGCGGCGACTCACCTGGGCGGGCAGGGCTCCAGGCCACAGGCCTCGTGGGGCTCTGGGCGAGGCAGCCCCTGGCACTGAGCGTCCGTTAGGATCTCCTCGTCGCCCTCGTCCTCCCCGCGGGCCCGGGCACAGTACAGCATCCTCCGCACAACCCCGCCCCCACAGCTCACGCTGCAGGCCGCCAGCTGGTACCGCCACCTGTGGGAAACGCAGTCATGGTGGGGGGCCAGCCCCTCGGGGGGCTCCCGACCAGCTGGCTCCCATTTTCCCGGATCGGGAAGCGGCCAGAGCCAGGCGGGAGCGTTCTCTCTCGGGGTCTCCTTTAGATATCTCCCGAGAGGCTTGGTCCAGCGGGTAACATTCAGACAAACCCATTTCTCATAGGGGAGGCTGAAGGCAAAGAGCAGATTCTGTCCAAGGCAGTGTGTGGGGGGGGGGCATCAGGCTCACAAGGGGCCCTGCCCCAGGGCCAGCCCACCCAGCCTCCCTTCCCACCCTGTTTTGCCACTTTGTACCAAACTTCCGGTGCCTGCACCCTTGTGAGCTCCAGGAAACCCCAGGCAAGGTCTGCCTCGTCTCACCACTGAGCCCCCAGCGCCTGGGCGCAGTGCAGGCTGGGAAAAGCAGAGACATTCGCCCCCTGGGCCAGGCGCCCCAGGTCCCCTGCCAGGCTGCTCACACGACCCCCTGATCTGAGCAGCCAGGGGGCTGGGCTCGGAGGCGAGGGCGTGGCCAGGATGCAGGCCTGGCTCCCCGGGAAGGGGCCCACCTGGGGGGGCAGGGATCTGAGCTGCAGTCCTGGAAGGGGTCCGGCTGGGGCGCCGGCCAGCACTTGGAGTGAGGCAGGGGCACAAGGCGCCCGCCGTCGGGCCTCACACAGCGCACCGCCAGCGGCACCCGGGCCTCTCCGCAGGTCACCGGGCATGGGCCCAGGGCCCGGGCGTCCCACCTGCAGGAAGAAGGCCAGCACTCTGCCGGAGGCCGCAGCCGAGGTGGGGCTCCTACCCCTGCTCAGCCTCCCACCAGCGCACCGTGCAGGGCAGGGGGCGGCCTGGCAGACCCCACGCTGGTCCCTAGGCTTGCTCGCCGAGTCGCACAGCTCCTCCTGGACCGGCGTCCTCAGGACGGCGTCCACGCACCGGAAACGCAGCTCCATAAGGCCTGCAGGGAGCAACAGAAGCCCCCAGGCCGCGAGGGGCGGGCTCAGCAAGGACTGACAGCTCACAGACCAGCCCCGATGCTCAGGAGCTGTGGGAGCGCCTGCCCGGAGGTCACTTAGAAAAAACGCAAGAGGGGACACTCGTTGGGGGTGCTCGGCAAAGGGTGCCTCTGTGGTTTGCTGAGATGCGTGGGCACCCCCACTGTGTGGACGGCAGGCCTTCAGCCCTGCAGTTAAGGGGCCCATGTCTCATATCTGAGTTCAAATCCCGCTCCTGGCTCCAGCTTCATGGTAAAGCAGACCCGGGGAGGCGGTGCTGATGGTCCATGTTGCTGGGTCCCTGCCCCCTCGTGAGAGACCCGGATGGAGCTCCTGGCTCCTGGCCCCAGCCCCAGCTGTTGTAGCCATTTGGGGACTGAACCAGCAAATGGAAGATCTCTCTCTCTCTCTCTCTCTCTCTCTCTCTCTCTCTCTCTCTCTCTCTCTCTCCCTGTCTTGCAAATAAGCAGATACAACTTTGTTGAACATAGATCTGCGCAAACACTCTAAAAGAAGGGATCTGTACGTCCATAGTCACAGGCGCATGCCCCACCATAGCCAAAACGTGGACGCGTCCACCAGCAAGTGAGCGGTAGCGTGTGACGGACGGCGCCCGGGAACACTCAGCTGTCACAGCAGCGAGGCACTCGGTGACATCCTGCTAAGGAAACCAGCCAGACGGCACACTGTGCGACACCTGCGTTCCCAGGGAAAACCTGGACACACAGGAGGCTCTGCTCCCAGACACTGACTCCCTGAGCCGGGCCTGCCCGTCCGGGCGGTCTCGCTGGGCTGGTGGGAAGCAGTGCCCCACCCTCGCCAGGCACCAGCATCGTGCTGCCGCTCCCTCTTCCTCTCTGCCAGCCCATCGGGGCGGCCCTGGCCCAGCGTCCTTGTGCGTGGGATGTCGGGCGCACGCGTGCTCTGGGCTGTCTGCCGGCCACCTCCTATGCCTGGCGGAGCCCGCAAAACTCAGGCGGAGAAAGGTGGTGCCAAGCGCTGAACCCCGGCCCCTCACCTCGCCCACAGGACACGGAGCACGGCCCGGCCACGGGAGTCCACACAGGCGCAGCTCGAGTCCCCGGGCTGGCAGTGCCCAGTGGGGGCGGAGCCTCCTCCCTCAGAGACTTGGTGTTGAGCTGCAGGGCAGAGGGACAACAAGCTGGTGCCGGGGGTGGGGTTCCCACCTGCAGCCCCCAGCCTCCAGCTGCTCCCCAGAGACCACGGGCGCCTCCCTGCTGCCGGGGAGGGGGGAGTGTGTGGTTTCCCAGCCCCACACCCCCCGGGACCATGTCCTCACCCCAGGCCCCATCTCTGTCTCCGTAGGCTCCTCCGTGGGGGTGGGGTCTGCAGGCAAGGTCCGCTGGGGGCTGGGGCTGACCAGTCCCGGGCTCTAGTGCAAGGGCAGGCAGGGAGAGTGTTGGAACAGCGGCTGGTTTTAACCCTTGCTCGGATGCATCTAGAAGGGTCAGCCTGGCTTGCCGGGCGACGGGAGCTCCCAGGAGGCCCTGAGTGCTGGAAACTTACCCTCGGGCCAGGGCAGCAGCCCGCCGTGCAGGAGCTGCCTGGCTCTCCCAGCCGGACAGAGGCCCTGTAGCCCCAGCCCCTGGCGCCCAGGGCACTCACCAGACCCCAGCCTGGAGGACACGCCATCCCGACACAGGGCTCCAGGGGGGGCAGCTGCTCGGCCGGGGAGCAGGGCCTTGCGGTCACGGGCACCTGCAGGCCGTCGGCGCCCTGCGCACACGTCACGTTCTCCAAGGCCAGGCCGGAGCCGGACACCTCTCCGCTGAGGACGGCACCGGATAGTCGCCACGCCCTGCCCAGCCTCCCAGCTCCTGGGGGGCAGGGAGGCCGGGAATCTGCTCCCCTACACCCAAGAGCCCCAAGGGAGGGGGGCCCCAAAGAAGCAAAGCTCATGGCTCTTCCCCGAGCGTCGGAGTCTCTAGTGCCCATTCAGCCTGCACGGTGGCCAGGCTGTAGCGGGACAGGCCCATCCCTCCCGCCTCCCAGAGGCCAAGGCTGGCCCCAGGACGCCACTCCCTGCCCCACGCAGAGGCTGAGAAACAAGGGCCAGGCAGAATCACATCTAGGCTCAGGAGGGCAGACGGGCGCCCGCCAATGCCAGCTCTGAGCACCAAGTGGCCATGGCAGCTCTGTGTTGAGGCCTCTGAGGCCGGGCCGGGTGGCAGAGGGGGAGTGGTGACCACTGATGTCTGTGGCAGAGGGGGAGTGGTGACCGCTGATGTCTGCGGCAGAGGGGGAGTGGTGACCGCTGATGTCTGCGGCAGAGGGGGAGTGGTGACCGCTGATGTCTGCGGCAGAGGGGGAGTGGTGACCGCTGATGTCTGTGGCAGATGGGAGAGGGGAGAGAGAGCCCAGGGCCCTGGGGACCCCCGCGGACAAGACCACCCTCTCCCCGCCAAGGCAAGGCAGAGCAAGCCGTGGTCAGGACGGACACGGAGGCCACCGTGGACAAGGGACAGTGGTGACAAAGTGACACCTGCTCCACCTGCAGTTTCACCTCATCCCCACCGCCCTACGGGGGCAGGGTCCCTTCCCCGTTTGGGGAGCCCGGCAGGGTCTCCAGGACAGAAAGGGGGTCTGAAACCACGGCGTGTAAGCCCCCAGCACGATCACCTGTCACCCAGGACACTGGGTCAGTCCAGAGGGGACGTCAGAGCGGTGGACTTGGTGCTGGCCATGCCGGGGGGCCGTAACCGCACTCACCTGGTGGGGCAGGGCTGGGGGCTGCAGGGCTCCACTGCTGCCGGCTGCTGGGCCCCCGCTCTGCATCGGGCGGGGGGCAGCGTCCTCAGGCGCCCGCCCGGGGCCTCCTCCACGCAGCGCACCGGCCGCACCCGCAGGCCTCCGCCACAGGAGACGCTGCACGGGCCGAAGTCCCCGGCTGCCCAGCTGAGGAGGGGGCAGAGCGTCAGGCTGCCGGCCAGGGCCCCAGGTTGGCTCAGGGGACAAGGCAAGAGGCAGGCGGGTCTGCCCAACCAACTCTGCCCTGGTCTCGGCCGGACCTGTCCTCGCCAGCTGAGCCAGCCCCACAAGCCGGGGTGACCGGCCTGGAAGCCCAGGGAGAGCCCCGTACTCACTATGGGGGACAGGGCTCAGGGACGCAGGGCTCTGGCCACGCGGGCGGCCGGAGGCTCCCTCGGCACCGGGCAGTCTCCACCCACTGGTTCTGGGCCTGGTCCAGGCAGCTGTAGGTCACCCAGCGCAGCCCTGGGAGGGGACAGGGGGGCTGGGCCACCTGGGCGTGGCTGGGCGGTGCTGGGGGCCGGCCCTCTCCTGGCCTCACCTGCCCCACAGCTCACGGAGCACGGCCCGTGCACCGCAGCCCACACCCAGGCCGGCCGCTGCTTGGGCTGGAAGTAGGTGAAGGTGATGTCGGGGCGGGTGAGGGCACCATACTCGTCTCCGTACCGCCGGTAAACCTGCATCGAGATGGACGGAGAGCTCGGGGCCTTGTCCTGTGGGGTCCCCAAGGCTTGTCGTCGAGGCCACCTCCCCCAGGAAGCCTTCCGGCTTTTCACTCCCCCATCTTTGTATGGCTTTGCCCAACAGCACTCTCCAGGGCTGACCCTGTGCCAGACGCTTCGCACCGCCCAGCCAAGGGCACCTCAAGGAGCTGGGGGGGGGGGGGTGAGACTCAGCAGGTGATGGTAAGTGGCTGTGTGGTTTTGGGGATGGAGCATCATGGGAGCAGCGCAATTGATGGGGCAAAGAACAAGGGTCTGGGGGTGCAACCAGAGACGGAGCTGAAGCCCAGGGGTCAGCAGGAAGGGTCGGGATCCCAGGGGGCTTGAGGCTGGCTGGGGCCTGGGTTTGACCCTCAGAGCGCTGGCGAGGGCCTCAGCAGGGCGCCCGACCGGTGCGCGCCTCAGGCAGGGACCCAGCCAGCCCGGGGGCAGAGCCAGGATGAGGCTTCAGACGACACTGTGCCCCACGTCCCCCTGTGGCACCACAGGCCTCTGGTTAAAATGGGGACTCTCAGGCCCACCGAGAAGCCCCACACAGGGCCCGGAGAAGGCTCAGGAAGCCGTGTGTCGGTTCACACCACAGGGCCGCTGGCAGAGCCGCCGGCAGGTGCGGGGAGGCCACTGAGCTGGGCCAGCGGGAGACAGGGAGCGGATGCCCTGTCCCCTCGTTCCCACCAGCTGCAGGGGCCACTGGGACCTGGCCCCCACGAGGCTCCCCGGGGCTGTTCTCACCTCCCTGGGGCTGTTCTCACCTCCCCACCGGGCACGCCGGAAGTTCACATCATTGAGGACTCGCCCACATGAAGCCTTCTGGGGTCCCCATGCCTCTGTCCTAAAGAAACCCGGGGAGCCCACAGCCACCCGGGATCCTCCACACAGGGACGCTGCCCGCACTGCACGGCCTAAGTGACCCGGCATTGCTGTCCAGCCCTGGGCTCCCTGCGGGCGCCGCTCCTAACCCTCCTAGGCAGGCGTCACACTCTGGCCTGTGGGTGCCCACCCCCCGCCCGGCCCCGCAGCACCTGCTCCTCCCAAACTGGGCTGCAGCCTTCCTGGGGGCCTCCTGGCCCCCGCTCAGGGCCTCCTCCTTACCCACCCTCAGAACTCCGGGGCCTTCTCCCGGGGCTCCAGGGATGGGGGCTAACACCTGCACGTAGGACTGGGCTCTCCGCCTGGCACAGAAGCGCGTCCCCCTACCCGGCCACTGAATGAATGAATGAGTGGCGGAACAAATGATGGGCAAGTGCTCTGTCGGGCACCTGGATCTCGATGTCCCCTGGGGCGGGTCCCCGGATGTGGATCTCCTCGAGCTGGGGCAGGCGGTCCTCGGTGAGCGTCAGCCTGTACTCCACGCGGCTGTCCTCCAGCGGGGAGGGGTGGGTGGTGCTGGGGGAGAGGCTCGCGTTCCCGGCCACCACGTAGCGCCCACGCACCCGCACCGCTGGGGGCAATGACATACGTGAGGCACAGCGCCCCTGCGGGGGCCGCCACACCCACCTCTGGCCCGGGGCCTGGGGGAGAGGGGCAGGAGGGCACGGTGGCCCCGGGGCACTTCCCCGGCTCTTGGGCCTCCTGGTGACTCAGAGCGGAGACACCCCCGCTCTCCTCATGCACAGGCTCCGTGCCCTCAACACACACACACACACACACACACACACACGTGCGCACACACACACGTACACGCCTTCCCCACACGGAGCCCCACGCCTTGCTCTGGCGCCTGCCGAGCGTTGTCCCAGCTTCCTCCAGAACTCTATACACGGGCTTGGCACCGAGGACCCCCAGGCCAGCGCCCTGCCCCCCACTCACACGTCCGCGTGTCACTGAGCATCACGGAGCCCGCCTTGCCCGACAGGCTGCCGCGACACCCACCTCTCCGGGGGTGCGAGGGTCCCACCAGATAGCAGTGTCTTTGCTTAGGGCTGGCCAGGGTGGGGCCGGCACACCTCACAGGTGGCGCCAGCCAGGTGACCGTCCGCGTGAGCTGTCCCCCCATCAATCGCTCGTGCCCCCCAAAACTGCACACCCACTGACACCTCTGAGTCGTGGGGTTTCATGCTCGGACCCCTCCCATGCTCTCCCCACGCGCCTCTGGTTTTGGATGACACTGACCATGGTGACTCCAGGAGTCTTTGCAGGGAACCAGCACCCCAGGGTAGTCTGAGAGCCCCCCCCCCCCGAGCCTGCTGTTCGTCCCGTCGCTCACCCAGGTGTGTGAAGAGAGGCCTGAGGTTTGCCACGTACACCCTGGTCAGGTTGGGTGTGACCGTCAGAAAGGTGACGTACTCTAGGGAGAGGCAGGAGGCGGGAAGCACCCGCCACGTGGTCACCGACACGGCAGTCACAGGGGCCGATGCCGGCCGGGCAGAGAAAGGCCAGCGAGGCCCCTGGGGCAGCCCCGGGCGCAGCGAGGCCCCTGCCACAGGGCGACAGAGCCGGGCTGCGTGGGCTCAAGAAGCCGGGCTGCGTGGGTTCAAGTCTTGGCTCCGGCTCCCGACTGCTGCCTCCTGACAGTGCACTCCCTGGGGGGTGGCAGCGCTGGCGGGAGTGGCCGGGCCCCCCCCCACCCACGTGGGAGGCCTGGATGGAGTTCTGGGCTCCTGGCTTCAGTCCAGCCCAGTCCCAGCTCTTGTGGGCATTTGGATGGGAGTGCTGTCTGTCTACCTGTGCCTGTGTAGACGCCTCTCTCCCTCCTCCCTCTCTCCCTCCTCTCTCTCCCTCTCCCTCTCCCTCTCTCCTCCCTCCCTCCCTCCCTCCCTCTCTCCCTCTCTCTCCCCCTCTCTCTTCCTCCCTCTCTCCCTCCCTCTCTCCCTCTCTCCCTTTCCCCCTCTCTGCCTCCCTCCCTCTCTCCCTCTCTCCCTCTCTCCCTCCCTCCCTCTCTCCCTCCCTCTCTCCCTCTCTCCCTTTCCCCCTCTCTGCCTCCCTCCCTCTCTCCCTCTCTTCCTCTCTCCCTCTCTCTCTCCCTCTCCCTCTCCCTCTCTCCCTCCCTCTCTCCCTCTCTCTCCCCCTCTCTCTGCCTCCCTCCCTCTCTCCCTCTCTCCCTCTCTGCCTCCCTCCCTCTCTCCCTCTCTCTCTCCCTCTCTCCCTCTCTCCCTCTCTCCCTCTCTCCCTCTCTCCCTCTCTCCCTCCCTCCCTCTCTCTCTGGAATAGAAGGAAACAAAAACGCAGGCTGGGGCCAGCTGTGAGGGGCCATCCTGGCTGGGAACAAGGATGCAGCCCCAGGGTCTCGAGGCGCCGTGGGGCTCCACATGCCGAGACGCACTGACGTTAGCAAACGCTGCCGGCCCTCTTATAACGAGTCCACAGCTTTCCAAAGCGTGGCCTGGCGTCCCTCTCGCCCACTCGCCCTCCCACCTGCTGCTGGGTCACCCCCCCACAGACGCAGGTGTCCGCCACCACTGAGGCAACCCACTCCCGGCGGCAGCGGCACTGCCCCCCTGAGCCTGCCACGGGGCAGGGGCGTGGCAAAGGGGAGACCCGCAGGGATGCAGGACGGAGCCCGGGGAGCCCGGGGAGCCCTCACCTCCGGCCCTTCCTCCCGTGAAAGAGCCGTTCTGTGGGCTGCATGTGCTGTTGTCCCCGCCACACACCTGGCACACGTCCCCACACCTGCTGGGAGTCCAGCCGACCGTCACAGCCAAACGTCTGTGCAAACATAGCAGCGGGGGGCTGGCATCATGGCCGACATCACGGCCCCGCCCGCTCTGAGGTCCCGGGAGGCGCCTGGCGACGCTGCCGCAGCTCCTGATGTGTGCCCAGGAAGGAGCTCCGCGCGCTCCCGAGACTTGTCCAAGGTCAGAGCACAGCTCTCAACCCAGCCTGACCCAAGTTCAGCTCTGCCTCCCCAGTGCCACACCCCTGCAGACCAGCACCCCAGGGGACCGGCTGGCCACTGTGGCCAGAGGACACCCGCGCTCACACCTACCCTGCAGCTGCCCAGCACACACAAGCTCAGGGCCCCGTCCTCCTGAGGGCCACTTGGCACGCACCGGGTCCCATCCAGGAAGTGGTCTCCGCGCCTCACCATGAAGCTTTCGCCAACGGCCCGGCACACGTGTCTGCACAGGGCGTCTCCTGCGAGGGTGGAGGAGATGAGAGACCCCGGTGGGAGCAGGTGGGCAGGGGGCCTCTCTGGGACCCCAGGTGGCCCTGTGGGCATGGTCCACAAGGGCCCTCCTCCTGCCAACCCCCTGTGGCTCCAACCTGTGTCAGGTTGGAGGCCTCCGCCAAGGTCCCACCCAGCACCTCCCTTGCCCAAGAAGGGGACCCTGCCACCTCCTCCGTGTCACATTTCTGAGACGCAGGTGGCACGACACAGCCTGGGTGAATCCACAGCCTGTGGGGCGCCTGAGCCCTGCTCTGACCAGCAAGGGGACGGTGGGGGCTGCCCCCAGCTCCAGCCCACCTCGGCTGTACGGCGCCGCCGCCTCCCAGTGGTAGAAGGAGGCGGTGTCTGGAGAGAGGCGCAGGGGCTGGCTGTCGGTCTGCGCGCACTGCTCGGACATGAAGTCCAGCTGAGTCTTCTCGCAGGCCTGGGGGAGGGGCAGAGGACAGGCAGGGCGGGCGCCCCGACACGGAGCCAGCACGGCGCCCCGCTGTGTGGGGTGTTAGCACGGGAGTGGCTGTGGCATGGAGTGGCGACAAGAGCACCTGTCGGTCTCTGCTGAGAAGGAAACCCAGAGACCTGGGAGGGACACGGCGCAGCGAGGAGCGAGACGGGAGAGGCTGCTCCTGGCACCGTCGGTTCCCTGGACTGAATCTGGGCAAGCTGGATGTGCCCAGTGGGACCAGCCCGGCACAGAGCGACCCCGCACGGATGAACAAATGGGTAATCCGCAGACACAGGCAGTGCAACGGAGGGGTGGAGAGGATGGGTGAGCCCGAGGTCTGACCCCGGAAGGGGACGGGCAGGCCCTGCGGCGCTCTTCAAAATGGTTCATTTTACACAATGTGACTTCTGCTCCGTTTGCAGGCAAAGGACTTGCCCTCCCTGGGGAGTCTTGTGGTCCTCGTGTACTCCCGGGAGGGGTGGGTGTTGGGGTCCCGGTGCACTCCCGGGAGGGGTGGGTCTTGGGGTCCCGGTGCACTCCCGGGAGAGGTGGGTCTTGGGGTCCAGGTGCACTCCCAGGAGGGGTGGGTGTTGTGGTCCTCGTGTACTCCCGGGAGGGGTGGGTGTTGTGGTCCTGGTGCACTCCCGGGAGGGGTGGGTGTTGTGGTCCTGGTGCACTCCCGGGAGGGGTGGGTGTTGGGGTCCTCGTGTACTCCCGGGAGGGGTGGGTGTTGTGGTCCAGGTGCACTCCCGAGAGGGGTGGGTCTTGGGGTCCAGGTGCACTCCCAGGAGGGGTGGGTGTTGTGGTCCTGGTGCACTCCCGGGAGGGGTGGGTGTTGGGGTCCCGGTGCACTCCCGGGAGGGGTGGGTCTTGGGGTCCCGGTGCACTCCCGGGAGGGGTGGGTGTTGTGGTCCTGGTGCACTCCCGGGAGGGGTGGGTGTTGTGGTCCTGGTGCACTCCCGGGAGGGGTGGGTGTTGTGGTCCTGGTGCACTCCCGGGAGGGGTGGGTGTTGTGGTCCTGGTGCACTCCCAGGAGGGGTGGGTGTTGTGGTCCTGGTGCACTCCCGGGAGGGGTGGGTCTTGGGGTCCAGGTGCACTCCCAGGAGGGGTGGGTGTTGTGGTCCTGGTGCACTCCCAGGAGGGGTGGGTGTTGTGGTCCTGGTGCACTCCCGGGAGGGGTGGGTCTTGGGGTCCCGGTGCACTCCCGGGAGGGGTGGGTGTTGTGGTCCTGGTGCACTCCCGGGAGGGGTGGGTGTTGGGGTCCACGGGAGCGGCTGCTGTGACCCCAGTGTCTCTCAGAAGTGTCCTGGTGTGATCCACGGACGAATCACCGGCTCTCGGCCCCTGGGACCCAGCACCACCTGCTCCCTGGGGCCCTGCCCTGCGAGGCTCCGCTCCCCGAGACCCACCCTCAGCAGCGTGGCAGAGCCTACCTGGGTGTTGCACAGCTCCGCCTGGAGGTCGGCTCCGTCGCACGCGCGCCCCCCCCGAAGGCAGGTCTGAAAACGCCCGCGAGACCCAGGGTGAGAGCCAGCGGGGCAAGTGGTGTGGCCTCCGACCCCAACGGGAACGGCGCCCCCTGCGGGCTGTACCTGGGATTGTCGCAGCGCCGCCTCCTGGTGGCCACACCCCCTCCGCAGGAGCGTGAGCAGGGACTAGGAGGGCCCCAGCTGGACCAGTGGCCGTGCACGGCCGCCACGGGGGTCAGCTCCGCCAGGGAGCGGCAGTGGCCCTTGGAGCACCACTGTGAGTCAAAGACGGCTCTGTCTCCCACCCACACGCATCATCCCAACACGGACCCCGCCCTGACACCCAGGGGCACCCGACGCCCCCCACAGGGACCCACAGGGAGTCCTCACACAGGCGGACACAGGCGCCCCCATACACGCATGCTGTGGGGTCTGGAAGCAGACACTACACGAAGAAGCAGCCCACCCAGAGGCCAGGAGCACCCCCCCATCGCACCCACACAGCTCCCTCCCTCTTCCCACTGGCCTTCTCCACGCCACAGGGCGTCCCGTCCAGGAGAGGGACGAGGAGTCGGCTGCAGCTGCTCCGGTCCAGCGGGTCCGTGTGGCAGGAGAGGGCCTCGCACACGTCCTGACAGAGGCACAGGCGGCCGGCTCAGGGCTGCTGGGCCGCTGGGCCCGCATCCAGCCACAGCCATCCCTCCTGGACGGCAGGACACCCTGCACAGCCTGAATGCTGCTGGCGGTGTCCCAGAGAGCCCGACCAGGGCCCACTGCACTTGTAGGGTCCCCGAACTGGTTTACTTTCGACACAGAAGAGAAAAATGAACTTCTAGGTGAAATATGCCCTGGCACATACGGATACATTTGTGTTTCTAAAGAACACAGGTGGAAAGTTCACACACTGTGCAGGGATTCTGAAATAATTCTCAGTAGTTAATACAAAGGGGCCGGCCAGAGCAGCCCGGGGGAAGTCTGTCTTTGGGGGTGCCTGCCCCTTCACCCCCTCTCCCCACCAGTCACCCTCCTGCTCTGGGTGCCCTTGGAGTGGCCACTTACTCCAGGAAGCCCTGTGTGCTGACCCCAGCCCGCGGGAGGTGGATGCCCGGGGTTACCCCTGGGGCTGGTATCCTCATTTGGCAAGGCCCAGCTACATAAGCGGGGGCACCAAAGAAAAGCAACTGCCAGTGTGGGTGCAGCGCTGGGGCCAGCCTCCCGGGCTTGGCGCGCAGCAGGTGCGCCCCGGGCGCGCGGGGCTGTGAGCCGGCAGGGGCACTCACCAGAGGCTCGCGGGCGAAGGTGCAGGCGGCCGCAGACGGCCCGAAGGCGACGCGGCACTGCTCGTCTGCGCCGTAGTAGAGGCCGGGCTGCAGCTCGGGCGCGCGCCTCACGGGCGCGGCCCCTGGCGGGTCCCGCACACAGCGCGCCCCCCCTGCGCTGCGACGAGACCCCAGCTCACGCCCGGGTCGGGTGGGGCGGGTGCAGGGCTGGGCGCGGGTGGGCGCGGGTGGGCTGGGCGGGAGTCCCGGGCAGGAAAGCGGGCCGGCCGGGGAGGTGGGAGGGCGTGGAGGGACCGCGCCCCCCGGCCGCTACCTGAGCAGGCTCTGCAGCTGCCGGCGGCTGCAGGCGGACCAGGACAGGCCCCCGCGGGCCGGCGCCGCGCCGTCCGACGCCATCACGTGGCCGCTGGGGCCACAGCTGCTGCCCGGGGCGCCGTCGTGCCGCAGGCCGAAGCTGCGGGCAGGGGGCGGCACTGAGGGCGGCCCACCGGCTCGGGACCCTGGGGCGCCTGCGAGTCTGGGAATCCGGGCGGACCCCTGGTCCAGCGGCCGGCGGCCAGCCTCAGGTGCCCCCCTTTGGTGGATAAATGGCAACAGGACTTGAAAGTGCCAGCCAGACGGCTCCATGGGGGGGCTGTGCCGGGTAAGCAAACACCTGGGGGGCCTTGCCAGGACCACGACTGGGGCAAACAGGCTGTTAGGGCGATCCCGGCCAGAGAAGGCAGGGGCGCGGTCACTCATCACTTAGGCGAGGTCGGGGGAGATTGTACGTCCCACAGCACTCAGCCAATCAGAAACTGGGGGCGGGGCCTGCGCGCTGGGCTGCAAGGCGCTGGCTGCACCTGCTCGGGCAGGCCTGCCAATCAGACCGAGAATGAAGCCTCGCCTTCGCCGCGCCTCGTGAGCCTGTCCCGAGCGTGCACAGGTGAGGGCGACGCCCACAACTGCATCGCAGCGGTGGGGGGCAGAGCTGAAGGTGGGATTCTAAGCGGGGGGAGGGCCGGGGCAGAGCAGGCCCTGGAGCGGCTCAGGTGGGGGAGGTCGCGAGGGAGGAGCCCGCTGTGGGCGGAGCTGTGGCACCTGCCGCATCCGGCAGCTGCTGGTTGCTGGGCAACCAGGATGGAAACTTTTTACTTTGGAAATCTCCGTACTGTGTGAGTTTTTACCGTCAGTGTGTTCATAACTGAAAATTTAACACTCAGGGGAACCCAGCAACCAGCAGAAGGGAGCAGAGTTCACCCGTGAGCGTGCCCGAGGTGCATGACGGAAAAAACCGAGAACAGCCCAAGTCTCCAACGCGTGGGGGTTGGTTCAACAAGTTAGGGCTCAGGTACACGCACGCATGCACACACACACGCACATGCACGCGTGTGTCTGTGTGAGACCTGGGAGAAATGGGTGTTCGGCCAAGCAGCGAAGGCACCAATCGGGACACCACATCCCGGATCTGACTGCCAGGGTTTGAGTCCCAACTCTGCTGTTCTATTTTTTTAAAAAAATATTTATTTAAGGCCTGCGCTGTGGCTCAACAGGCTAATCCTCCGCCTTGCACCCCGGGTTCTAGTCCCGGTCGGGGCCCCGGATTCTGTCCCGGTTGCCCCTCTTCCAGGCCAGCCCTCTGCTGTGGCCCAGGAGTGCAGTGGAGGATGGCCCAGGTGCTTGGGCCCTGCACCCCATGGGAGACCAGGAGAAGCACCTGGCTCCTGGCCTCGGATCAGCGCAGTGCGCCGGCCGCGGCAGCCATTGGAGGGTGAACCAATGGCAAAATGAAGACCTTTCTCTCTGTCTCTCTCTCACTGTCCACTCTGCCTGTCAAAAATTTTAAAAAATATATTTATTTATTTGAGAGGCAGAGTTACAGACAAAGAGAGGGAGAAGGAGAGAGAGAGAGAGGTTTCCCATCTGCTCGTTCACTCCCCATCTGGTCACAACGGCCAGAGCTGCGCCGATCCAAAGCCAGGAGCCAGGAGCATCTTCCAGGTGTCCCATGTGGGTGCAGGGGCCCAAGGACTTGGGCCATCTTCCACTGCTTTCCCAGGCCACAGCAGAGAGCTGGATCAGAAGTGGAGCAGCCGGGACTCAAAGTAGTGCCCACGTGGGATGCCGGCACCGCAGGCAGAGGCTTAACCGAAGCCCCCAGCGCCGGCCCCCAGCTCCGATTCTGCTTCCAGCTCCCTCCCAGGCAGGAAGGCAGCAGAGAGGCTCCCGCCATCCACGTGGGAGATCGGGTGGAGGCCACCACTCCCAGCTTCAGCGCAGCCCAGCCCACGCCTTTTCAGGAGTCTGAGAGCTTATGAGAGCTTTGTCTCTGCCGCTTAAATTGGTGCAGTGGGTAAAGCCGCCGCCTGCAGCGCCAGCATCCCATATGGGGCGCTGGTTCAAGTCCCGGCTGCTCCACTTCCGATCCAGCTCTGCTATGTTCTGGGAAAGCAGTGGAAGATGGCCCAAGTCCTTGGGCCCCTGCACCCACATGGGAGACCTGGAAGAAGCTCCTGGCTTCGGACCAGCCCAGATCCAGCCACTGCGGCCAATTGGGGAGTGAACCAGCGGATGGAGGACCTCTCTCTCTGTATCTCTCTCTCTCTCTGCCTCTCTGTAACTCTGCCTTTTAAATAAATAAATAAAAATGCATAAAAACTCAAAAGCAGATAACAAGGCAGTGCACAGCAAACTCGGTTTTGCAGATAAAAAACCGCGTGCGTGGAAGACTGACATGAGGCACAAACCGCGAAGACACGGCAGCTCTGAATGGTGGGGTGCGGGAGAATTCTCACTGCTGCCTTTTCCTGGCCTGGATTCGCAGTCTCACATGTCCCTAAGCTTCCCGGTCTGCTGGGGCAGGGATGGAGGCCTCTTCGGGTGGACTCAGACCCGGGGACCCCGGGCCAGGTCCTCAGCTAGCACCTGGGGCGCTGGGGGAGCGCATACCTGTGCCCGATCTCGTGGGCGATGGTGACCCCCAAGTCGAAGCCCGTGTCCTCCGTGATCAGACAGCTCCAGGAGGCGGAGCAGGCGCCCCCCAGTTGGGTGACCCCCCGAACCTGCCGGTTGCCGTCAGGCAGCTCCAGGTCAAACCTCGGCAAGAGAAAAGTCACCAGGGCGACCTTGGTGCTCGCCTGTGCCCGGGCCGCCTTTGCGGAAGGCGGGAAGTGAGAGCACAGCTGTCCCGGGCGCGCGGGCTGGCCACGGGGAGCTACCTGGTGACGTAGAGGACCAGGTCGGCGTGCCTGGGGTCCGAGTCGTCTGCGGGGTTGACTGTCCGGCTCCACTCACACACGCTCAGCAGGGAGGAGGTGATGTTGGCCGAGACGTCTGGACCTTGCTGGGGACCGGTGGCAGAGCCGCGTTGGAGGGACCTCAGCCGCGCCGGGCGCCCACTTCTGCCGTTTCTCAGCTGGTGCTCAGAACCCACTGCGGTCCCATGTTCCGGGCGAGCACACTGAGGCTCGGAGAAGAGCGGTCGCTCGGGTCTGGGCGGCTGCTCCACGGGCACCCACAGGAGGCTATGGAGGACGGGGACGGCAGCCACCCAGGGCTCCCGGCGCTGTGTGGGTGCTGAAACCCAGCTCGGTGCCCACCTCTGGCTCTGTCAGGATGAGCATCCCCACCAGGTGCACCCAGAACTGCGCCCCCAGGGACGGGTCCCTCAGCAGCTCCGACGCCTGTGGGAGGGAGGGAAGAGAGAGCCCACCTGTGGGCGCGCTGGCTCCAGGTGGCTGTGGATGTCCCCAAGGGCCCCAGGGTGGGGGGCAGGAGAGGCCACGCCACCAGCATGGGTGCAAGATGCCAATCCTAGTGCTGGGGGTCAGACGCCCCTCTGGGCCTCCCCGGGCAGGCCAGCTCACACGAAGGCAAGCAAGTCTGCCACAGTGGGAGACAGCCCCCATGAGCCCTCTCTAGAATGTTCCTTCTGATGCTGCTCCTCCCACAGCCCCAGCTGTTGTGGCCATCTGGGGAGTGAACCAGTGGATGGAAGAGATCTCTCTCTCTCTCTCTCTCTCTCTCTCTCAACTCTGACTTTCAAATAAATATTTTCAGAGCCCTAGGAAGAGACAGCGTTGCCCGGGCACTCGCACCGTGAGTGTGGACTGAGGTTGCACACAGGAGGGACAGGGAGTGCATGGCTGGGGGCCCAGGGCACACCTGTGGGCAGTGCGGGTCCAAGGGGACCCCCGCCTGTGTCCTGCACAGGTGAGAAGACCCCAGCTGGGGGCAAAAATACCCTGAGAAGCTGGAGCAGCCTGGGGGGTGGCCGTGCCGCTCCCAGCTCCCCCCACACCCCCTCCCCATCGAGCTCGCTCAGACGAATTTCCTGCTGTTCCTAAGACGCAGCCAGTCAGAGCTTGCTCGGGGGTTGTTCTGTGTGGCTCCACACGGAGGCTGGTGAACACGGCCTGCGCGGTGGACTCCTTGGCGTGGTGGAGCCGGCCACACGGCTAGCACCGGGTCTCACGTTAAGTCACAGGTGGCAGTGAAGTTGGGCTGCCTCCTGCGCCTCTGAGATAATGGTTAGTGGGGAGCAGCTCCCCAGCCCCCCTACCCCAGGTGCCAAGGGGAGGGGGAGGCCCACAGATGCCTGCAGGAAAGGACGACAGACACGTGCTTGGCCAGCGATGGCCTGTCCAGGCGGGGGCCCTGGGAGATCTGAGTAGGGGGCGAGAGGCCCAGAGAGGCCGGGGTTAGGGCACAGAGGGACTGGCACCGCTCACAGCTGCTCGCCCGGCAGCGTTGACTGAGCCCGCTGTGTGGACGCTGGGGGAGACCCAGGCTGCAGGGCGGCCCCAGGCAAAGGGACCTGAGCCGTGAGAACTGTGGGCGTTCCGTGGTCCCTGCCCAGTCCCCTGCAGGGGACGGAGGGGAAGAGCAGTCACGCCCCTCTCCCACCTCTCCCTGCGGTCCTCGGCCCCGAGCCGACCCCAGCCTCAGGCCTGTGCCCGGGTTCAACCTGCTGAGTTCCAACTTCCAGACAAACCAGACATCTGGGCCCAGCCTGGGCATGGCAGCCGGGGTGCTGCCCCAGCCGAGCAGAGACTCACGATGTTGAGGTTGGTGAGCACGTAGCGCTCCGTGTCCTCCTGGTGAGCCTGGTGGACGTCGGCGCCCACGGCCACCAGCAGCTCCAGGTGCAGGATGTCCCAGGCAGCCAGTCTTCGTCTCCTCGAGGGGCCTGCTGGGGGGAGAGGGGCTGGCGAGCAGCTGAGCTAACAGCAGAGAGCCCAGCGGGGGCCTCCCACCCTCACCTCCCGAGCTCCACCCCCCTGGTGACTAGGCACCTGGGGCATGCAGAAGAACTGGGCTCGGGCCTGGATCTAGCGGCTGCCGGGGGAGACCCTCGGGGGGCCACAGGACCCCTGGGCTGCCCCATGCCCGGGCTCTCCCCTTGCTCCTGAAGATGTCCCCCTGGTAGGCCGGGGTATTCCGCACAGGCTCCCGGATGTCCAGAGAGCTGGCCCCATCCCCAGCCGTCCCCTAGCAGCCCTGCCCGCCCTCTCCCGGGAGCTATACCTGGGGCCCTGGGCCTGTGGTCCAGGCGAGTCTGGGCCCCGCCCCAGTGAAGCAGTGGCTCCTGCTGGAGGTAGTGCCGGTCCCCGCCCACCAGGACGGTGCCCACCTGGAGAAGAGACACAGCCTCAGGACGCAGCCCCCCCCACAGCGGGACTGTGTCCCCATCTCTGCAGGGCAGTGGGGGAGCCTGGCCCCTTCTGGGACTGGGTTCGTTGCCCTGCACCCCTGGCCCAAACTCTGATCCCTGCTCAGGCACCAAGCCCAGGAGAAAGGCCTTGGTGGGGTCCCACGTGGATGGGGGTGGGAGGGCTGTCAGACTGAGCCTGCACGCCAGGGTGCGGCCTCGAGGTGCTGGTCTAGGGGCTCTGGCTCACTGGGTGCTCCCGGCATGGTGCATCGTGGCGGCCCTTGAGCAGGTAGGCGGCCCCCACTCCTACACAGGAGGCGGGTGTCCTGGCCGCCTCTGGTGGAGATGCCGAGACTCAGTCAGAGGGACAGTAACGAGCAGCAGGGCCCGGATGCAAACTCAGAATCCGACTGCAAAGCCACCTTCTCGTCACTCCCTGGTTCCCGGGAGTCAGGAAACCCGGGCGTGCACCTGGCTCTCCCACTGCGGGGTAGGGGCTGGGGGTACTCACTCGGCCCTGCGGGGCCTGCCTCCTTCCGTGGGCCCTGGGTCCCCGCCAGCTAGAGGGGGTGCAGAGGAGGACACCTCCACACCTGGGGACCCCCAGGCCACACCCTCAGCACACCCTCCCCCTGATGCTGCTGAAGCCACCACCTACAGGGGCCTGAGGGTGTGGCCGCCTTACAGCAGGTGGGTGGGTGGTCCTAGCAGGCGGAGGGCGGCGGCCCCTGCTTGCTGATGGAAGCGGGGACCCCGAGGCCCTGCTCGGGCCGGAAGGGGCAGAGGAGCTCTCCCAGGGCGCCGGACGGCAGCCCCCGCGCCTGTCCTCACAGATGGCCACTTGGAAGGGGGCGCTGCAGGAGGCGGGAGTCACCTCGCTGACCCTTGCTGCCCAGGGGAGCGCTAGCCAGGAGGCGGGGGCCTGGGTTTGAGATGGTGGGCGGCAAGCAGCCCACTCTCCCTGTGCCTTGGCCGGAGCTGGACCAGTGCTTGGCCACCCAGCCCGGGCCCTGGGACAGTGTGTGATGTCCTGCGTCCGAGAAGGCGAACGGAGCCTCTGAGGTCTCAGAGAGAGGGAGCCCAGGGTAGCGCCCTGCCACGGGACAAGGTGCCTGGCGTGGTCTCCTAAGGGCAGCAGAACCGGTGCCTGGGGATGCAACACGGCGGGGAGCAAGGCTGCAGCCCCCGTGCCCAAGTCCGCCCCCACCTGTCCCTCCAGACCAGAGAGTGGGCTCACCAGTGGGACACCCCACCCTCTCCCCGGGGCCACCAGCCCGTTTCCACCCTACTGGGAAAGGGACCTGGCATCCCACAGCAAGCCACAGGTGCTGGGCGGAGCTCGATCCAACACCGACAGTTGTTGTTGTTGTTGTTATTATTATTAATCCCATCCGAGAGGCCAGCAGAGCTTCCATCTGCTAGTTCCCGCTCTTCGCTCACTGGCCAGGCAGGAGCTCCCACTGGGAGCTGGGAAGTGGACCCGGCTCTCCCAGGAGGCTGGTGGCAGCTCAGGCTGCTGCCTCCGGGGCTCTGGCTTAGCAGGAAGCTGGGGTCAAGAGCCAGAGGGAGCACTGAGCCCATGCAGGCGGGCGGGGGACGAGGCTGCCCTCCCCGCTGGGCTGGCTCCCCTCCTGCCCCAGTGCCTGTCTGTTTCCCACAGAAAGAATAAATATTTACGCCAGAAAGCACAAGGAGCCTGGACATCATTCCTGACAGGCAGCCCCAGCGCTATCAGAGCTGCAGGAAGTGACGGGGTTAATGAACCTCCCCCACTCCTCCCTCCGATCCCCCCACCAGAGAATCCCAGACCCCTGACTCAGCGCTGGGGGTGGGGGTGGGGTCCCTGCAAGGAAGGGCCTGAGAGAAGCCCCTGGCCAAGAAGACCCCCAAGAAGACCCGAGCAAGGACTCCTAACACAGCCCCAGGGCCAAAGAGAAAAGACCCAGCCACAATGTTGCAAGATGAGAAGGGGTAGAGAAGAGGCAGAGGAGGGGGAGGGGGCAGAGGGCCAGAGAAGAGCCTCCGCCTGGGCTCACACAGGGAGCAGCTTGCAGGCTCTTGGGTGAGCCCCAGGCTGCCGTGCAACTGCCCCCCCACCCCGAGCTCCAATCCCTGCCCCGCCAAGGGTGTGAGCCCATGGGAGGACACACTCACTCGCCCCAGGGACCAGAGGGTCCCCCAACACCGCCACTCCTGCAAATGAGCCCACCTGCTGGAAATCGGCGAGCGCCCCGCAGCCCAGGAGAAAGAGGGCACCGGTCAGGGTCCCCTGCATGCAGGCCACCTGGAGCCACCGGCCTCCCGCCCAGGGCCGAGCCCGGGTCATCTTCAGGGAGCCCTGGAGTGAGGGACGCGCTGGTGATGCGACTCTGGCCGATGTGGAATGAGAGGGCGTGGGGCCAGGGACTGGGCGGTATTTACTCCTGGGAGCCTCCTCCTTGGGCAGGGCCCAGAGTGGGTGGCCTGGGGCTCCCCCTGCTGCAACACGGGGCCAGGCCCTGGGAGGGTCCCCGGAGAGCCCCCAGCTGTGCACACGTGGCCTTGTCGAAGGGGCTGGCCCAGCTGTCCAGTCTGGAGGAGGTGAGGGGGCCAGGACAGGAACCTGGAGCACCCGTGGGCTCCCGTGGGATGCCAGGGCTGCGGTGGCTCTCGGGTCTCCTGCTCCCCTGTCTGGCCCCCACAACCTGCTCTCCCCTCGGACGCCTCTTATTTCCCGGGCTCTCTCCCTGTCCAACCCCCATCCTCAGCCATGTAGACTGGCTTCTCACTGCACCTGCTCCCTTCCGTGTGCCCTGTGCCCTGTCCCGCCCCGCCCCCATCTGCACTCCCACCTGTGGCTCAGCCACCTGCACTGATAGGCAGGAGATACATTACACCCTCCTCCTTTCCCGTCTCGGGGGTCCCCCCCCAGCACACAGCCTCGCTCCTGCCCAGTCCCCAGGGAAGACGTGCCCTCCATCCCCCTCAGGCCCTGTGGGACCCACAAGGACAGCGGCTGGAACCCCCCAGACGACAGCCCCAGGCCACTTGAAGCTTAACTGGCGGGGGGGGGGGGATCAGACAAGAAACTGAGCAGGGGGCCAGCGCTGTGCCATAGCGGGTAAAGCCGTCGCCTGCAGCGCCGGCATCCCTTATGGGTGCCAGCTCCAGTCCCGGCTGCTCCAGTTCCGATCCAGCTCTCTGCTGTGGCCTGGGAAAGCAGTGGAGGATGGCCAAGTGCTTGGGCCCCTGCACCCCCGTGGGAGACCAGGATGGAGCCCCTGGCTCCTGGCTTTGGATCAGTGCAGCTGCGGCCATCTGGGGAGTGAACCAGTTGATAGAAGACCTCTCTCTCTCTCTCTCTCTCTCTCTCTCTCTCCCCCTCCCCCCCCGCCTCTCCTTCTCTCTCTGTGTAACTCTGATTTTCAAATAAATCTTTACAAAAAACCCACATAAATCAGACGGCATCACTCCCTCTTTTTAACACAAATGATGGCTGCCTTTTGCTCCTGGAGCAACACGCACACTCCAGCAGCTTTCACGTCTCTGCCGTCCGCCCGGGCTCTGCCTGTTACCGGAGAACGGCAGGGTTCTTGTCTTCGCGCAAGAAAGAATTCAGGCGTGAGACAGAGTAGTGGGAGGTAAAATAGCAAGGTTTATTAGGGAAGGGACATCCGTGAGGACGGAGGGGCGCCTCTCCAGACAGAGCCTGGAGAGAGTGCGCAGTCGCTCGGGCTGGGGGAGAGCGAGGTTACATGGCTGAGTGGAGAGAGCACACCTGGCCAGCAAGCGGGCGGCTCAGGGGCAGAGGGCTGAGTGCGCCGTCCGGTTGTGGGGGGGGGGGGGTTAAGGGGATGGGTCTGGGCTCCCCACCTCTGCTCCTCCTGGAACAAAGGGCTTCTTGGATGTAAATATGAAAAATTCCTATCTGAGTTTCCCCCTGAAGGTATCAGACAGGCGTCGCCCCGGTTACCGCGGCAGGGGCTGCCCGGGAAGGTCATGGGACTGAGATGCAGATGCTGGACCCAGATGTCTCCCCAGGCCTTTGTCACACACACAGGCTCCTATCTGACCTCCTACCTAACATGCCCACGCCCCCACTGAGCCGCCAACAGTGCTCGATCCCTCAAGCACGCGCAGACTACTCCGGTGACCCCTGACCTCACACGTGACCCCTGACCTCACACTCACGTGCCAGCTCACAGGTCACAGTGGCCTCCGGAGGCCGTCGCCCCCCCACCCCAGGTTTCAGGCTGCCACATTTGGAAAATAAAAATAAAATAAAAATAAAAATCGCCCAGGTAAGTTAGCATGTCAGATAAACAACAAATAAGACAAAAAAGGCAGGACTCAGCTAGTCCAAATGCCGCATGGGGCACACAGGGAAATCCGTCTGCTGTCCCTGAACCCCACCCCGGGCTCCCTGTGGGCGGTGCTCCTGAGGCCCCGCCCACACGCAGGTGCAACCCAGCCCGGCGTTAGCCCGTGGGTGGGACAGGTTCTGGGCCGCCGAGAACGCACCGGAGACGCAGGTGCCGAGCAAGGCTCAGCGGGGCGGGGCGGGGCGGAGGGACAGCTGTCCGGGGCGCTGAGCGGGCCAGCGGGCGGCTCAGGACAGAGCAGAGAGCCGAGGCCGTCTGTGCTCAGCGGGGGCTTGTGCGGGCCGGGCCGGGGTCCAGTTCTTCCCCTCCCTGCCCCCTCCTCCTGGACAAAGGGTTTGCTGGGCGCACTAGGTGAAATCCCTCCCGGGCCCCCGCCCAGCACCCGGAGCCCGGGTCGCCCCGCTGGGAAACGCAGGGGTGGGGGCAGAGCCTCCTGGGGGGGCGGGGTGGGGGGTGGGGGGCGGGGCGGGCCCCCCCCAGGCCAGTTGTGGGGTGCGGGCCGCTCCCAGGGGAGCTCCTGAGGCGGCCCCACTGTTTCCTTAGTCCCGCACCGCGCCATGTAGGCTAATTTATTTTTTAAATTGTTTATTTGGAGGAGCTGCGGGGGGGACGGAGGGGCGGGGACCCCTCCCCGGGGGGAGCCCTCCGGTGGACCCCTCCCCGGAGGACCCCTCCCCGGTGGACCCCTCCCCGATGGACCCCCTCCCCGGTGGACCCCTCCCCGGTGGACCCCTCCCCGGGTGGACCCCTCCCCGATGGACCCCCTCCCCGGTGGACCCCTCCCCGGAGGACCCCTCCCCGGTGGACCCCTCCCCGGTGGACCCCTCCCCGATGGACCCCCTCCCCGGGTGGACCCCTCCCCGGGTGGACCCCTCCCCGGGTGGACCCCTCCCCGGTGGACCCCTCCCCGGTGGGCCCCTCCCCGGAGGACCCCCCCCGGAGGACCCCTCCCCGGAGGACCCCTCCCCGGTGGACCCCTCCCCGGAGGACCCCTCCCCGGTGGACCCCTCCCCGGGTGGACCCCTCCCCGATGGGCCCCTCCCCGGAGGACCCCCCCGGAGGACCCCTCCCCGGAGGACCCCTCCCCGGTGGACCCCTCCCCGGTGGACCCCTCCCCGGAGGACCCCTCCCCGGTGGACCCCTCCCCGGGTGGACCCCTCCCCGATGGGCCCCTCCCCGGAGGACCCCCCCGGAGGACCCCTCCCCGGAGGACCCCTCCCCGGTGGACCCCTCCCCGATGGACCCCCTCCCCGGTGGACCCCTCCCCGGTGGACCCCTCCCCGGGTGGACCCCTCCCCGGTGGACCCCTCCCCGGGTGGACCCCTCCCCGATGGACCCCTCCCCGGAGGACCCCTCCCCGGTGGAGCCCTCCCCGGTGGACCCCTCCCCGGAGGACCCCTCCCCGATGGACCCCTCCCCGGGGGGACCCCTCCCCGGTGGACCCCTCCCCGGGTGGACCCCTCCCCGATGGGCCCCTCCCCGGAGAACCCCCCCCCCGGAGGACCCCTCCCCGGAGGACCCCTCCCCGGTGGACCCCTCCCGGGGGGACCCCTCCCCGGTGGACCCCTCCGCGGGGGGACCCCTCCCCGGTGGACCCCTCCGCGGGGGGACCCCTCCCCGGTGGGCCCCTCCCCGGTGGGCCCCTCCCCGGTGGACCCCTCCCCGGGTGGACCCCTCCCCGATGGACCCCTCCCCGGAGGACCCCCCCCAGAGGACCCCTCCCCGATGGACCCCTCCCCGGTGGACCCCTCCCCGGAGGACCCCTCCCCGATGGACCCCTCCCCGGTGGACCCCTCCCCGGTGGACCCCTCCCCGGAGGACCCCTCCCCGGTGGGACCCCTCCCCGGTGGACCCCTCCCCGGTGGACCCCTCCCCGGGTGGACCCCTCCCCGGTGGACCCCTCCCCGGGTGGACCCCTCCCCGGTGGACCCCTCCCCGGGTGGACCCCTCCCCGATGGACCCCTCCCCGGTGGACCCCTCCCCGGGTGGACCCCTCCCCGGTGGACCCCTCCCCGGAGGACCCCTCCCCGGAGGACCCCCCCCCGGTGGACCCCTCCCCGGGGGGACCCCTCCCCGATGGACCCCTCCCCGGTGGACCCCTCCCCGATGGGCCCCTCCCCGATGGACCCTCCCCGGTGGACCCCTCCCCGGGTGGACCCCTCCCCGGAGGACCCCTCCCCGGTGGACCCCTCCCCGGGGGGAGCCCTCCCCGGGTGGACCCCTCCCCGGTGGACCCCTCCGCGGGGGGACCCCTCCCCGATGGACCCCTCCCCGGTGGACCCCTCCCCGGTGGACCCCTCCCCGGAGGACCCCTCCCCGGTGGACCCCTCCCCGGTGGACCCCTCCCCGATGGGCCCCTCCCCGGAGGACCCCCCCCGGTGGACCCCTCCCCGGGGGGACCCCTCCCCGGAGGACCCCTCCCCGGTGGACCCCTCCCCGGAGGACCCCCCCCGGAGGACCCCTCCCCGGAGGACCCCTCCCCGGTGGACCCCTCCCCGGTGGACCCCTCCGCGGGGGGACCCCTCCCCGATGGACCCCTCCCCGGTGGACCCCTCCCCGGAGGACCCCTCCCCGGAGGACCCCTCCCCGATGGACCCCTCCCCGGTGGACCCCTCCCCGATGGGCCCCTCCCCGGAGGACCCCCCCCCCGGTGGACCCCTCCCCGGGGGGACCCCTCCCCGATGGACCCCTCCCCGGTGGACCCCTCCCCGATGGGCCCCTCCCCGATGGACCCTCCCCGGTGGACCCCTCCCCGGGTGGACCCCTCCCCGATGGGCCCCTCCCCGGGTGGACCCCTCCCCGGTGGACCCCTCCCCGGAGGACCCCCCCCCCCCGGAGGACCCCTCCCCGGGGGGACCCCTCCCCGGTGGACCCCTCCCCGGAGGACCCCTCCCCGATGGACCCCTCCCCGGTGGACCCCTCCCCGATGGACCCCTCCCCGGTGGGCCCCTCCCCGGAGGACCCTCCCCGATGGACCCCTCCCCGGGGGGAGCCCTCCCCGGGTGGACCCCTCCCCGGAGGACTCCTCCCCGATGGGCCCCTCCCCGGAGGACCCCTCCCCGGGGGGACCCCTCGGCCAGGCCGGGCCCGCAGCGCATCCGGGTCTCCCACGCGGGCACCTGGGCCCCTGCTGCCCTCCCAGGCCACAGCAGCCAGCCGGACCGGAAGTGGGGCAGCCGCGGCGCGCCGGCCCCGCGCGTGGGCTGATTTCTAACTTCCTAACAGGCGCCGTGGGCGCCGACGCTGCGAGAACTGTGCTGACGTCACCAGAACCACACACACTCATTTTCTAACGACAGAAGCGCTTTCCTGGTAATGGCGCCGCACGGCTCGGGGCACCCCGGGCAGCGGGCACCCGAGGCCCAGGCCTCGCGCCGGCCGCGTCCCCGCTGCGCGGAGAGGACAGAGGCGCCCCGAGGCCCAGGCCGGCTCCCCACTGCGCGGAGAGGGGCCGGGGCCCGCGCGAGGCCGCCCAGCGCCCCCTTCCGGCCGCCACGCCGCGGAGTTACACCGACAGCGGCCCCCCGGTCCTCTTCCGGCTTCGGCTCTTCTCCTCCCCATCGGGATCTCCGTGGGACCCCGAGTTTACCCCAACACGCCCCTAGGTCGCTGACCCCGACGCCGCTCGCGGGGCGGCCGCCCTGTTCCCGTCCGGGAGAACAGCTCCGTTCTGCTCTGGGCCGGGCGGAACCAAAAGCGGGGGCCCTGTTTCCGGTCGGTGGCAGAAAGACGAGCACCACGAGCAGCCGCAGTGCGCATGCTTGCGGCGCGTGCGGGGTCTCTTCCGGGGTCGCCTCGGAGCTGCTTCCGGGGCGCGCGCGTGTGCCCGCGGCGGGTCTCGGCCGGCGAGGGCGGCGCCGCGATGGCGAAGGCGCAGGTCCCGGCCCGCGCGCGCGCCCCGAGCGTCCCCGCGCGGAAGAGCAGGAAGAGAAGACGGCCGGGGAAGAGCCCAGCGAAGGAGGGGCGCGGGGCAGCGGGGGCCGTGCTGGTGCGGCCCCCGACGGCTCCGGAAGACTTCTCCCCAAACTGGAAGGCGCTGCAGGAGGTGAGGCTGGGGGGCCCGCGCGGGCAGGGGTGAGGCGGGGGGCGGTGTGCGGGGCTGTGGAGGCAGGGGTGAGGCGGGGGGCGGGTGCTGTGGAGGCAGGGGTGAGGCGGGGGGCGGGGCGCGGGTGCTGTGGAGGCAGGGGTGAGGCGGGGGGCGGTGTGCGGGGCTGTGGAGGCAGGGGTGAGGCGGGGTGCGGGGCGCGGGTGCTGTGGAGGCAGGGGTGAGGTGGGGGGCGGGGCGCGGGTGCTGTGGAGGCAGGGGTGAGGCGGGGCGGGGTGCGGGGCTGTGGAGGCAGGGGTGAGGCGGGGGGCGGGGCGCGGGTGCTGTGGAGGCAGGGGTGAGGTGGGGGGCGGGGCGCGGGTGCTGTGGAGGCAGGGGTGAGGCGGGGCGGGGTGCGGGGCTGTGGAGGCAGGGGTGAGGCGGGGGCGGTGTGCGGGTGCTGTGGAGGCAGGGGTGAGGCGGGGTGCGGGTGCTGTGGAGGCAGGGGTGAGGCGGGGCGGGGCTGTGGAGGCAGGGGTGAGGCGGGGTGCGGGGCGCGGGTGCTGTGGAGGCAGGGGTGAGGCGGGGTGGGGCGGTGTGCGGGGCTGTGGAGGCAGGGGTGAGGCGGGGGCGGTGTGCGGGTGCTGTGGAGGCAGGGGTGAGGCGGGGCGGGGCTGTGGAGGCAGAGGTGAGGCGGGGTGCAGGTGCTGTGGAGGCAGGGGTGAGGCCGGGTGGGGGTCAGGGAGCCTGGGGGAGGCAGGGGTGAGGCGGGGCTGTGGAGGCAGGGGTGAGGCGGTGTGCGGGTGCTGTGGAGGCAGGGGTGAGGCTCGATGGTGTGCGGGTGCTGTGGAGGCAGGGGTGAGGCGGGGGCGGTGTGCGGGTGCTGTGGAGGCAGGGGTGAGGCGGGGTGCGGGTGCTGTGGAGGCAGGGGTGAGGGTGGGTGGGGGTCAGGGAGCCTGGGGGAGGCGAGCCCCCGATGCTGCGGCGGGGACCCGGCCTCACCCCTGCAGCAGCGTGCCCGCGCCCGCGTTAGGGCTCCTGGCGGGTGTGAGTGCAGGGCTCTGAGTGGAGCGGGGGCGTCCGCGCGCCGCGTGGTTCTCCTGGGGACGCCCGGAGCGCGCGGCTCGGTGCTGTCCCGGCTCCAGGCACCCGGTCTCGGGCCTGGTGCCCTGTGGTCTGGGTCCCGCAGGGTCCCCGGGTGGGGTCGGAAGGGCAGGGGGCGCGGGGGCGGGGCCGAGCCTCTGCCCAGGGCCCAGGGCGGCCGTTTCCACGCAGGCGCAGGCGTGGTCACGTGTCGTGTGTGGGTTTCCAGCGGGAAATGTGTCGCCCATCAGATGCTGAGACGGAAGCCGCAGGCCCCGGAGGCGCCTCTCGCTGCCCCTCGGGTGAGGTCCGGGAGGCAGCCTGGGGCCGCCCCCGCGCCCGGGCCTGCAGGCCCCCCCGCCGCGGCACAGCGCCCCGCCGGCGGCGTCAAGGGCGCAGACGGCGACCTTTCTCCAAGACGCAAGAAGCGGAAAGCTAAGGAAGCCGCCCCGGCCCCGCCCACGGAGTGAGTGCGATGCGGCTCTGCCCACTGGTGGTGGGGACACGGGCAGTGCGGCCAGACAGCCCCTGTACCGCGCACAGCCGCAGGGCGGTCTCCAGGGCGCGCCTGGCTGCTCCCTGCCCGGTTGTGTTTCCCACCAGCGGCAGGCGGGGCAGCGCTCGTGGTGGGAAACCTGTTCCTGGCCTCCCGGCGGGGTGGGGGGCAGGCTCCTGACAGCGTGGTGTCGCGGGAGGTGGTGAGAGGCGGCGTGCCGGCCCGGTGCTCGTGCCTGCGCCACTGTAATTCTGCGGTGGCCGCTCGGGGGACGGGAGCGTCGGCGAGGGGCTCCTTCCCTGTGCCGGGACAGCTTTCCGAGGAAGCCCGGGAGTCGGCGTCGCCCGGCACAGCCTTTGTACGCGCCGGAGGACGCGGGGGTCTGCTGGGAGTCGTGGGAGCCTGTTGCTTCTGTGAGGGGTGGGCTCTGTCCCTGTCGGTCGTACGCGGTTCCCGGGTCCGAAGGAGCCACGGAAGCGGGGTCTCCGGGATCGCCCGGCCGGCCCGGGGTCAGCCTGCTGTCGTCTGCCTGCAGGGAGGACATCTGGTTCGACGACGTCGACCCGGAGGACATCGAGGCCGCCGTGGGCCCAGAGGCAGCCAGGATAGCCAGGGAGCGGCTGGGGCGGAAGCAGAGCGGCGTCACCCTGGTGAAGGAGCAGGCCTTCACGGGGTACGTGGGCTCGGGCCGGCGGCCGGGTCCCGGGGGCTCCCGGCGCGGACTGACCCGGGGCCCTGGGTTCTCTCTGCAGCCTGACGAGAGCCTTGGCCATGGACTGTGAGATGGTGGGAGTGGGCCCCAAGGGGGAAGAGAGCATCGTCGCCCGCGTGTCCATCGTGAACCAGTACGGCAAGTGTGTCTACGACACGTTCGTCCGGCCCACCGAGCCCGTGACCGACTACAGGACCGCGGTCAGCGGAGTCCGGCCCGAGAACCTGAGGCAGGGTACGGCGCCCACCGCGCTCCCCTCTGTTCTGGAGCCCTCCGGAGCCTGGGCACCGGTTAGCGCGCCCATGGCCAGCCTCATGCAGCTCCCCGGGCGCGCTGGGTGTCTCTCGTGTCTGTTTGTGTCGGCTTCAGCGCCTCCTGCCCGTCCACCCTGAGACCTCAGGTGGCTTTGTGCTGGGGACCAGGAGGGGTTGGGAGGGGCCCAAGTCCTGGGGTCTTGTGGTCCCTTGTGAGGCCCTTGGGCAGTCCAGGAGGGTGACAAGCAGGGAGCCTCCTCTGGTGTAGGTTCTGGAAGGTTCTCAGCTGTGGCATTGAGAAGAGGCTGGCAGCTAGGAAGGTGTGTCGGGAGGCCTGGGACACGGAGGTGGCCGTAGGACAGGGTCCGAGCTTGGACGCTGCCGCTGCTGGTGTGAGCGGGAAGGCAGCCGGGAGCTCCTGGGCTTGAGGCCTGGCGAGGGCTCTCTGGTCTCCGCCTCTTGCCCCGCGTCCCCCAGTTGCCTCTGCTGCGCCTTAGCACGGCCAGGCGGGCACTTGGAGCCGTGGCCGGCAGCAGCTCTGGTTTGTAGCCGGGAGGCTTGTCCTGCTGGGTCAGGCCAGAGGCAGGCCGAGTTGCGTGGTGGGAGGGTAGTGGCTGGAGCCCGGCCAGGGGTCTGGGCCTGGCCCAGCGCGTCGCCCACCCTGTGGCGGAGCCAAGCTTGCTTTGTGTTCGTCTGGGAAGTCGGGACCGCGAGCCCTGGCTTTGGCTTCGCGTCACCGGGTTGAGCGGTCACGGCTGCTCTGTCTGGTGCCCCTGTGGGCCGGGCTCCCCAGGCCCTGGCGGGGCTCGCAGGGTGGCCTCCGCCCGTGGGGGTGGGTGTCGGCGCGGCAGTGCCGCGCGCTCACCGTGCTGTCTCGCCTTGCTTCTCAGGAGCGGAGCTGGGAGCCGTGCAGGAGGAAGTGGCCGGCATCCTGCGGGGCAGGATCCTCGTGGGGCACGCGCTGCACAACGACCTAAAGGTGCCGCCGTCGTGGAGGTGGCCCTGCGACCCCGAGCCCCTCGCTGTGCTGCAGCGGCCACGTGAGGCGCGGGGCCGGGCGGCCAGGCCCCTGCCTGAGGGCCGCGGCGGGCTGCCGCTTTCCCCTGCTGGGCACCTGGGGCCCGGGGTCCCCCACACGAGACTTCTCGGTGCTGGCAGCTGCCCTCGGGGCTGGAGGCTGACCTGTGCCCAGTGCACTGCAGGCCCATCTCTGGGCAGCCCCTGGTCTTTCCAGAGGTGGCGCAGATGCAGGCCACGCCCCCTGTGGGAGGGACTGGGTTCCCTGGAAGATGGGATTTGAAGAGGGTCCCACGGCTGCAAGCCAGGAACGAGATCCGTCATTGATGTTCTAGGTGCTGTTTCTTGATCACCCAAAAGGAAGATCCGAGACACCCAGAAGTACAAGCCGTTCAGGAGGCAAGTGAAGGTACCAGTGGGCGTGACCCGCAGCCAGCGCTGGCTCCGGGCTCAAGGGCTCGTTTCCGGCTTTCCCTTTAACTAATGAGAGGAGGGCGGTGCATGTGTCGGGGGCGGGGTCCCCGCGGGAGGGTGGAGGCCAGCTCTGGCCCCTCCTTACTCCTGGGGAGGTGTCGCAGCCCGGGTGGCACGGTGCTGCCGTGAAGGGCACAGGGGTCGCTTGGGTGAGGTGCCCCTGCCTGGGCAGAGTGGGCGGCCGGGGCTGAGGGCTGCACTGTCCCCTGCCTGGGCAGAGTGGACAGCCGTCGCTGAAGCTGCTGTCTGAGAAGATTCTGGGGCTCAGGGTCCAGCAGGCGGAGCACTGTTCGGTAAGAGCCCTCGGCACGTGGGCGTTGCTGACCGCGTGACCCAGGCGTGTGTCCTGTCCGCAGACACGGGGGAGGTGGGCTCCACGCAGCTCCTGCTTCCGGACAACCGATGCTCCCAACAAAGACGGGACGCGGAGCGGACTGGAAGGTGCTGCTTAAACTGTACCTTTAAGGAGTTAGCGCAGCCGAGGAGCGGCAGCTGCAGTTCTGTGGCCGTCTGCCGCGGCGGCACCCAGGGCTGTGGCCTGGCCGGCTAGTGCAGTGCCCAGCTTTGCTGTCGGCCTTGACCCTCGCACCCAGCACCGGGCTCTGAGGCTCCTCCGTGGCCACGCGTGGTTCCTCTGAGTCAGCGGCTCTGTGCGCCAGCCTCTTGTCGGGGTCCCCTGCTGTCAGTGCTGTGGGTCTCACAGCCGCGTGTGCACCCCACCAGGCTCCGTGTCCCTAACTGGGGTGGCAGCAGGGGTGTGGGGGCCTGTCTGACCCGTGGGCCAGTGGGGACGGTCAGTGTTCTCTGTCCTGCAGATCCAGGACGCCCAGGTGGCGATGCGGCTCTATGTGATGGTGAAGAAGGAATGGGAGAGCCAGGCCCAGGCCCGAGACCAGCGCCCCCCTGGGGCCGCTCCAAAGAACTGCAATAAAGACGCCTAGCGCCGCTGCCTGGCCCGTGGGGCAGAGCGCCCTCCCCCAGGCTCAGCCAGGATCGGGCGTGGGGACGGGCACGGCACCCGTGGCCCCTGTGCTGCCCTGGTCTGTGCTGGGCTCGGCCTTTCTCTGAGAGGCCCCCGTTTCCTCTGTCGCCGCAGGTGATGGACTTGGGGGACCCAGACTGGGGGTCGTCAGTCAGCAGCTGCAGGGGGTGGGCCTGGCTGTGGCCACTGAATTTGAGAGAGACTGAGGGAGTGACTCTTCCTGCCCCGTTAACCACAGCTGGCCATGGTTGCCAGCACCCCGCACGGCGGGTGTGGGGCCCTGGGGGCCTGTGCGGGGTGACCAGTTAACTCTGGGGGGCCGGGGCGTCTCCTGTTGGAGACCTGGCTGACTGTGGCCTCATGTGGGCCGGTCTGCAGATTCCCGGCTGGCCCAGCTGTGGGGGTCTCTGGGCAGCGGTCAGGAGTGGGTGGTTTTACAGACACATGAATAAAGCCACAGCCATGGCGCCCCCCGAGGGTGTAGCACTGCACGTGTCCACTCGAAGTGGGGCTGCTGGAGGTACCCCTCCCTCCCCTCGTGCAGAAGGTTCTGGAAGGGCCCGTGTCCAGACAGCTGCGCCTGGCTGACACGCAGTGGGCCTGGGGCCTTTATTGGTCGGTGACAAGTGATCACAGGCTCCCTCCCCCACCCTGAGGAAGACCACCACCTCAGCGCCCCGGCGGGGGATGGGCAGGCCTCTCAGGGCTGGGGCAGGGGGCCTGTGAGGAGGCTGGAGGGCTGGGGGTGGTGGGGGTGCTCCTGCTTCTGGGGGCTGGGGAGCTCGGCCGCCTCCAGCCTGCTGAGCACCGCGTCTGCGTAGGAAACCAGCTCCTGGAAGGAGGGGCGTCCGTGTGGGCGGGGCCGTGTGGATGGAGCAGCATCGGTGTGGGCGGGGCGGGGCCTGTGGACAGGACGCTCCCTGGAAAGGTCTGAGGGTCCCCAGCCCGCCCCAGGGTTAGCATTTGGCCGGGTCGTGGGGACGGAGTGGGCAGGCAGAACTAAGAACTGCGTGGACAGGCCAGTTCCACGCCAGCCTCCATCCTGGCCAGGCCCTGCTGTCACTCACCAGGCTGGAGGAGAAGCGGCCCCGGATCTCCTGCGCCAGGGCCCCTATGCCGTTGGAGGTCAGCTCGGGCAGGATCTCCCCTGGGGGGCAGAGGAGGTCCTGAGGGCGTCTGTGCGGGGGCGGGGAGTCCGCGGGGGCGGGGCGGGGGGCTCACGGTAGCGGGCCAGGTGCGCCAGCAGCATGCAGAGGCTCTGCACCACGTCGGGGTCTTCCCTGTGCCGCTGGTAGAGGTCCCTGAGCAGCGTGAGCCCGCTGCTGTGGTCCTCCAGCACCACCACCCGGAAGGCCGCCAGCTCTGCGGGGGGAGGGGGTGTCTGCCCTGGGCCGGCGCGTGTGCGCAGTGCTCCTGGGGAGTGGGGGGACAGCGGAGCCAGCCCAGGGCCGAGTCGGGGCGAGACTTGGGCGGCACGCTGCAGGCCGGGCAGAGCCGACTGGCGTCCTGCTAACCCAGTCCCGCACCCGGCACCTTGGAAGGGATGAGGCAGAGAGCTGTGTCGCCTCTGCCCTTCGGGGCGCTACTGCCGACCTCTGGCTTGGGCCCAGCGCCAGCGTCCGGGACGTTCCTCTATGGGGAAGGCCTTCCTGCAGCTGAGGACCCCGGCCCGGCCAGCCTGCCCGCTGGGGACCACCTTACCCTGGGACCTGAGAGGCTGAGCCCGCGTGCGTGGAGGGCAGGCAGCACCAGGAGGGGCCTCAGAGCCGGGTGGCCCCTGCGCCGTAGCACAGAGGCTCAGTCCATGGGGGGTGGCGTTTGGTCCCCGCTCCCTGGGACATCTGCACCCCATATGTGAGTGCCTGCTGGGACTCCTGGGGGGCCCTGGATTCTCTGATGAGTTGGGTTCCTGGCTGTGGCCTGGCCCAGCCCTGGCTGTTGTAGGCATTGCTGAGTGAGCCAGTGGGTGGGCGAGCTCACACTCTGCCTTTAAGGACCATCGGCTGCAGACCCCGACCCAGTTTGTCCCCGCTGGCAGCCGTGGCCAGCCCCAGCCTCGTGTTCTCTGCCCCCGGGTGTGGCCTGGTGCGTGGCTGCTGTGGCGGTGGGAAGCCCTTGGGGGTGCTGTGTGGGAACAGGAGCAGTGGACTCAGACCAGAAGCAGGCGTGGGTACTCTGCGTGCCTGCTGAGGCCCGGCTCCCTCCGGGTGCACCCAAGTGCTGGGGCCCCTGCGCCCGTGGGAGACCAGGGTGGGGCTCCTGGCCCGGGGGGAGACCAGGGTGGGGCTCCTGGCCTGGGGGAGACCAGGGTGGGGCCCCTGGCCCAGCTCTGGCCATCGCAGATCTTCCTGTCTCCCCTATCACTCTGCCTTTCAAATAAATCTTTAAATTTTTTGTGCGTGTGATGTTGGGCTCAGTGTGGCAGCCGGCGGGTGTTTGATGGCGCGTGCCGGCCCCGCGGCCCCAGGCTCACCCGACACCTTGGCGAGGCCGGCCATCCCCCGGCAGGCGTTGTTGACCAGGAGGACCCTGTCCTGGCTCAGCCGGATGCTCCGCAGGCACAGTGCCACCACCTCTTCAAACTGCTGCTCCGGGATGCAGCCTGCGGAGGGCAGAGCCGGTGCCGAGTGTCCCCGTGCCCCGCCCCTGCAGCCCCGGGCCACTGCTTACCCAGCAAGGAGAGCAGCCAGAAGACGCCACAGCCGGCCTCGGCCATGTCCACGTCCGCAGGGTAGGCGGTCAGCACCTGGATGACCAGGCCCGGGATCTTCTCCAGAGGGGCCTTGTTCACGATGACAGCTGGAGCCAGACAAGGACGGGCACCTGGGCTCAGGGGGGGTCCTGCTGCTCGTGCACCCCCTGCCCCCCACATCTGCTGCCTCCCTCCTCCCAGCAGGCGCTGGGGCTTCCCACACCCCCACATCTGCATCTGGAGAGGGGCTGCCTGGGCCAGGCTGGGGTCTCACACGGTGCTGGCCGGGCGCCCGGGGCTCGCCGTCGCCTCCAGCCTTGGTCTGTGGGCACTGCAGTGCCTAGGTGGGGCCTGGAGGCCCCTGTGCAAGTCAGTCGGGGCGTCCAGCACCACAGCTGACTTCGTGCTGGGCCCTGGTGGGGACCCCAGGGCGGCTGCCCCCTCTCCCACGGCTTTCTCCACTCTGTGAGGAGGGGAGGCCCCGGGCCCTCACCGTCAACCAGCAGGGCCCACAGCAGGCCCAGGCTGGTGATGCAGAGGTCCCTGTTCCCGGGGAAGCTGGTCAGCTGCTCGACAACGTGCTCCAAGATGTGCTCAAACAGCCCCACCTTCTGCAGCTCCTCTGAGGTGGACGCTGTGGAGAAGGGCCCCTCCTCCAGGAAGCCTTCCTGGAGCACTGTCCCCCTCTGCTCTCCTTGGGCAGCGCAGCCTCATCGACCTGCATTCCTGGGGCCGGTCTCATGCCCACACAGACCCTACCCTGGGCCACCCATCCCATTCCTAGCCCGGCCCTCCTCTTGGGGCCACACAACAGGCCTGTGCCTCCCAGATGCGAGCGGGCCAGTGTCCCTAGGAGGGCGGTCTGGCATCCAGGTTGTCCAGTGGTTCAGGTTCCCACCGCGCCCAGTGCCCCCTTTCCCTCCGGAAATGGGTCCTGGTGTGTGTGACAGGCTCTCCAGGCCGTGGCCGGCCTCCATCGCCGCCCCCGTGTCCCCGGACCCTGTGGAGCCCCAGCTGCTTGTAGGGGAGAGCAGTGCCCCTGTGCCTGGCAGGCTGGGAGGGGAAGGGCGTGGCCTGGGCCGGGGAGGGGCCCGCTCCTGCCCAGTGCTTGCTGGCCGGGGCTCTCAAGAGCAGGCCTTTGCCCCCAGCCTCCTAGCGGGGGCACAAAGCGTGGAGCCGCTGTGCACACCCTGGGGGGAGCCAGGACAGAGCCGCAGCCCCTGGGGCTGAGCCTGGCGCCTCCCTCCTGAGCCTCGAGCTGGCTGGGCGTGGCGGGCAGCTCACCCTGGCTGCAGATGATGGTGAGCAGGCTGTAGACCATCACCACCAGCTGCTGCGCCTCCCGGTGACTCCGCAGGATGCTCAGCAGGCTGGCGATCATGCCGTGGTTCCACGGGGCCTCGGCCGACGCATCCTGCGCCAGTGCTGTGCCGGGCACAGGGCAGAGCCCGGGGTTAACCCGGGAGCTGGGACACCAGGGTAGGCAGACAAGGCGCAGGGGATCCCCCGCCCTGCCTGGGCCCGCACCTCCGCTTCGTGGTTGTGGCATGGTGCCCGGTGCCCGAGGGGGCGAGGACCATGCAGGGACCCTGCCCACTCGCCCCTGCCAGCAGGTGCCCAGTAGCAGGACTGCCGGCTCTTAACCCGCTCTGAACGGCGCGTGGGGGTGGACCCTCGGTGTCAAGCCAGAGTGGGCACTAAACACTGTTGGTTTGGAAATCCCGGAGGATTCAGCCGTAACTACTGAGAGAAAGTGGCGGGAACCCAAGCCCCAGGCGCTCCGCTCCCACCACTCCCGCGGGGCGGCGAGCACTGAGCTGGCCCCTGCTGGAGCACAGCGCCCCTCCCGAGGGTCACCCAGGACGACCCGTGTGTCCAGCTGCTGCTTTCGTGCTGGAGCCGGCAGGAGTGGCGGGGCTGTCCGGGGCCGTGGAGCAGACAAAGGCAGGCCCCGAGCGGGACCCGCGGCCCTCAGCCCTGTCATCCCTGGGGGGGTGGAGGGATGGGGGGGGGCACCCACCCTGGCCCAGGATGCGCAGCAGCAGGGCGCAGCCGCACCGCTGCACGTCCAGGAGCCGCTCGTGCTGCTTCATGGCGGTGGTCACCACCTCCACCAGCTCCATGGGCCACGGCACACCTGCGGGCAGACCGGGCCAGGCAAGCGGAGGCTTCTGGGAGTCTCCAGGGCCTCGGCAGCGGAAGGAGGGTGGAGGAGGGCGCTGAGCTGCCTGGTGGTCGGGCTCTGGCTGAGCTCTGCCCTGGGCCTCCGACAGGTCTGCGAGGTCCGGTTCCCAGTGACACCTGGAGCGACAGGTGAGGAACCCCAGACCCAGGATGGGGGCATTTGCTCTGCCCCCAGAGCCTGTGGCTGGGCCTGCCTTGGCGTGGACACGTGTGGGGTGCCCCGCAGCCCTCCGGGCCGGGGGCCACACCCTGGAGCGGGCAGGGGCAGCGGCCAGCCGTGGAGCCCATCTCACACTGCTGCGTCCCGTTCCGGCTGTCCTCATGGGAAGAGTGAGGGTCACACGCACTCACTGCCGGCTCGTGGGGGACGCCGAGGACAGAAGTGCTGGCCCCATTTCCAGAGCAGCCTGTCTGAGGCTGGCGTGGCCCCGGGTGGTGGAAAGGCCCGGCGCTGAGCAAGGGGCCCCAAGTCCCCCACAGCTCCCTCGGGGAGGGAAGAGCCCCTAGCTGCTGGACTCCGTCTTGGCTGTGTCTCAGCTGCACAAGGAGGGGAGAAGCCGATGGCCGATGGCCAGCATGAGTGTCCCCGGCCTCACTAGGGGTCATGGCTGGGCCTCCCTCCCTGATCTCTGATGGCAGCCACTGGGGCAGCCACAGGGGACTCTTAGTCCACAAATGGATGGGTGGATGATGGACAGATAAGAGCTGAATGCATGGATGGATTAAATGGAGGGTGGACGGAGGGATGGACACATGACGGTGGTGGAGGGGTGGCTGGAGGGATGGATGGATGACAGTGGTGGAGGGATGGATGGATGACAGGTGGTGGAGGGATGGACGGATGACAGGTGGACGGAGAGATGGACACATGACGGTGGTGGAGGGATGGACGAATGACAGGTGGTGGAGAGATGGACACATGACAGTGGTGGAGGGATGGACGGATGACGGTGGTGGAGAGATGGACACATGACAGTGGTGGAGGGATGGACGGATGACAGGTGGTGGAGAGATGGACACATGACAGTGGTGGAGGGATGGACGGATGACAGGTGGACGGAGAGATGGACACATGACAGTGGTGGAGGGATGGACGGATGACGGTGGTGGAGGGATGGACGGATGACAGTGGTGGAGGGATGGACACATGACAGTGGTGGAGGGATGGACGGATGACGGTGGTGGAGGGATGGACGGATGACAGGTGGACGGAGAGATGGACACATGACAGTGGTGGAGGGATGGACGGATGACGGTGGTGGAGAGATGGACACATGACAGTGGTGGAGGGATGGACGGATGACAGGTGGACGGAGAGATGGACACATGACAGTGGTGGAGGGATGGTCGGATGACAGTGGTAGAGGGATGGACACATGACAGTGGTGGAGGGGTGGACGGATGACGGTGGTGGAGGGATGGACGGATGACGGTGGTGGAGGGATGGACACATGACGGTGGTGGAGGGATGGACGGATGACGGTGGTGGAGGGATGGACACATGACGGTGGTGGAGGGATGGACGGATGACGGTGGTGGAGGGATGGACACATGACGGTGGTGGAGGGATGGACGGATGACGGTGGTGGAGGGATGGACACATGACAGTGGTGGAGGGATGGGCGGATGACGGTGGTGGAGAGATGGACACATGACAGTGGTGGAGGGATGGACGGATGACAGTGGTGGAGGGATGGACACATGACAGTGGTGGAGGGGTGGACGGATGACGGTGGTGGAGGGATGGACACATGACAGTGGTGGAGGGATGGACGGATGACGGTGGTGGAGAGATGGACACATGACAGTGGTGGAGGGATGGACACATGACAGTGGTGGAGGGATGGACGGATGACGGTGGTGGAGGGATGGACACATGACGGTGGTGGAGGGATGGACGGATGACGGTGGTGGAGAGATGGACACATGACGGTGGTGGAGGGATGGACGGATGACAGTGGTGGAGGGATGGACACATGACGGTGGTGGAGGGATGGACGGATGACGGTGGTGGAGGGATGGACGGATGACGGTGGTGGAGGGATGGACGGATGACGGTGGTGGAGGGATGGACGGATGACGGTGGTGGAGGGATGGACGGATGACAGTGGTGGAGGGGTGGACGGATGACGGTGGTGGAGGGATGGATACTCAGATGAATGAGTGGACAAATACGTGAATGTAATATCTGACAGGTTAAGTGGAGAAATTTTAAGCATATTTTGGAAATAAACATTTGAAGTCACTGAAATTACTGCTACTTCTGCGCGACAGCGGGCGCTGTGGGAAGGTGAGCCGGTGCAGGGCCGTCTGCAGAGCTGTGACCCCGGGACCCTGCACATGTCCCGGCGGCGACACGGGCACCCCGACGCCCTCAGCACCGGGCGGCCCTTGTGGCACCGTCTCTCCTTGTGGAAAACGAGAAGCCGCGCGGCGCCCACCACACGGAGGGGTCAGGATGAGACCGTGTGAAGGGGCCAGCGCTGTGGTGCAGCGGGCTAAGCTGCTGCCTGTGCCGCCGGCCTCCTATACCAGCGCCGGTTCAAGTCCCGGCTGCTCCACCTCCCATCCAGCTCCCTACCGATGCGCCTGGGAAAGCAGCAAAGATGGTCTGAGTGCTCGGGCCCCTGCACCCATGTGGGAGACCAGGATGGAGTTCAGGTTCCTGGCTTCAGCTTGGCCCAGCCCTGGCCATTGCAGTCACTTGGGGAGTGGGCCAGTGGCTGGAAGACCTCTCCTCTGTGTGTGTGTGTGTGTGCGCCTCCCTCTGTGAGCCTGCCTTTCAGTAGATACACGTTAAACCATAGAAAAAGCACGTGAGGACGCTGCTCTCGCCCTCTCTCCGGTGGAGCCAGGAAACCCAGGGGCTTGCTGTCAACCCAGGGGCGGGGCAGGAGAAAGCCCCAGGGAGGACTGGATGGCGTGGGGGGGGGCAGGTCTGCCCCAGCAGCAGCTGGGGAGGGGGAGGGGCTGGAGTCTACCTGGTGGGGAGGGGGAGGGGCTGGAGTCTACCTGGTGGGGAGGGGGAGAGGCTGGGGTCTACCTGGTGGGGAGGGGGAGGGGCTGGGGTCTACCTGGTGGGGAGGGGGAGAGGCTGGGGTCTACCTGGTGGGGAGGGGGAGGGGCTGGGGTCTACCTGGTGGGGAGGGGGAGGGGCTGGGGTCTACCTGGTGGGGAGGGGGAGAGGCTGGGGTCTACCTGGTGGGGAGGGGGAGGGGCTGGGGTCTACCTGGTGGGGAGGGGGAGAGGCTGGGGTCTACCTGGTGGGGAGGGGGAGGGGCTGGGGTCTACCTGGTGGGGAGGGGGAGGGGCTGGGGTCTACCTGGTGGGGAGGGGGAGGGGCTGGGGTCTACCTGGTGGGGAGGGGGAGGGGCTGGGGTCTACCTGGTGGGGAGGGGGAGGGGCTGGAGTCTCTACCTGGTGGGGAGGGGGAGGGGGAGGGGCTGGAGTCTCTACCTGGTGGGGAGGGGAGGGGCTGGGGTCTACCTGGTGGGGAGGGGAGGGGCTGGGGTCTACCTGGTGGGGAGGGGGAGGGGCTGGGGTCTACCGAGCTCATCTTCCCGCGTCATCAAAAGCCTCTGCAAACTTCTCAGCTGGACCTCGGGCCGGGAGGAGAAGTGCTGCATGACCTCTGTGGGGGGGGGCAGCGTGGGGAGGGGCTGGAGAAGGCTGCATGACCTCTGTGTGTGGGGGGGCGGCGTGGGGAGGGACTGGAGAAGGCTGCATGACCTCTGTGGGGGGGGGCGGCGTGGGGAGGGGCTGGAGAAGGCTGCATGAGCTCTGTGGGGGGGGGCGGCGTGCAGAGGGGCTGGAGAAGGCTGCATGACCTCTGTGGGGGGGGCGGCGTGGGGAGGGGCTGGAGAAGGCTGCATGACCTCTGTGTGGGGGGGGCGGCGTGGGGAGGGGCTGGAGAAGGCTGCATGACCTCTGTGTGGGGGGGGGCGGCGTGGGGAGGGGCTGGAGAAGGCTGCATGACCTCTGTGGGGGGGGGCGGCGTGGGGAGGGGCTGGAGAAGTGCTGCATGACCTCTGTGGGGGGGGCGGCGTGGGGAGGGGCTGGAGAAGTGCTGCATGACCTCTGTGGGGGGGGGCGGCGTGGGGAGGGGCTGGAGAAGGCTGCATGACCTCTGTGTGGGGGGGGCGGCGTGGGGAGGGGCTGGAGAAGGCTGCATGACCTCTGTGGGGGGGGGCGGCGTGAGAAGGCTGCATGACCTCTGCGGGGGGGGGGGCGGCGTGGGGAGGGGCTGGAGAAGGCTGCATGACCTGCGGGGGAGGGGGCGTGGGGAGGGGCTGGAGAAGGCTGCATGACCTCTGCGGGGGGGGGGGGCGGCGTGGGGAGGGGCTGGAGAAGGCTGCATGACTTGCGGGGGAGGGGGCGTGGCCTCCCCGGGCCAGACCGCAGGCCGCGAGGGGGCGCTCTTCCAGTCCCCACCGCGCAGTCGAGGCCACTGCGGCCAGGCCGCTCGTCCCATAGCGAATCCGAAACTGGGGACCCACGACCCTGCGGGCTCTGCCGCCCGCTCGGGGCCGCTGAGGATGCGGGGGTGAGAGGTGGGGGGCCGCGAGCTGTGAGTGAGCGGAGGAGCCACACCGGTCTCCCCAGGCCACACTGGAGGGGAGCGAGGGGGGGTCTGCGCAGGGCGGTGTCCTGAGCCAAGAAGCGCATGGGGACAGACGGGCAGGGCTCCTAGCAACCGTCCCCCGCCCCGCACTAGCCCTTCGAGGCCACCCCGTGTCCCCAGGTCACCTAGGATGCTGGCGATGCTGCTGTCCAGCAGCGCGTCCATGATGGACGGAGGCACCACCTGCTGGTGCAGGGACAGCGCGATGCACGAGGACTTGAACGAGCTGCTCACGAAGGTGACGTGGATGACGTCCCTGCGGGGAGAATGGGGGCGGGCAGCCTCCTGGGCCGTCCAGGGGCTGGAGCCAGACCCTCCCGTGCCGGAAGCTGTCACGTGTCCTAAGTCTGTCCAGCAAGTGCCCGGTGATTCCTCCGCCAAGGACTTAGCTCTTAGGGGGCACAGGGCGGGCCCCCAGGTGCGCAGCGACGGCACTGCTACTTTTGTCCTGCACGGTCAGGACCAAGGACGGTGTAGACACGGAATCCAGGCTGGATTCTTTCTTCTGGTTTTAAAGCAAACTACAATTCACACTTCTCCTCGCGAAGTGTCCTGGGTCCTTGGGGCTGTGGGGATGCTCACCCCGGCATCCCGAGTGCATCCAGGTCCTGGGCTGCCAGGAAGTGTGGGATGGCCAAAGCGTGGGCAAGCCGGACGGCGCACGGGCCCAGCAGGGCGGAAAAGCCGGCAGCCAGCGGGCGTGTGCGAGGAGGGGCCGTGGGAGGGGGAGCGACACCTCGCATCCTGGGCTTACCTGACTGTTATTCGGTCCATGGGTCTGACCTGGAGCATCAGTGGCAACAGGTAGGCAAAGGTGTCCGTGTCTGGGATCCGCCTCTCCCCCATGGTCTTCAGGACGGCCCTCAGGCCACCCGGGCCCTCACGGAGCGACTTGCGCAGGTGCAGGGCCTCTGTGGCCTGCCAGAGAGTGCGCTGTTGAGAGCTTCCACAACCGAGGGGAGCCTGGGCCCTGGCCTGGCTGCAGAGTGAGCTGGGGACCAGGAATGCCCGGAGGCCGCAGGAGCCCCGGGGCTCGACTGGCACAAGAGACGGAGGTCCAGAGAGGCCAGCGGCATTTGCTGGGCGGCGTGCGGGCCGAGGACAATGCTCCACGCCTCGTGCTACCACGGGGACCCCGGCCTGGATCCAGCCGCTGAGAGGGGCCTCGTGCCCATTTAACAGGCGAGGAGGCAAGGCCACACAGTCCAGGGCGGGGCCGCGCCTGGACTCCTTCCCGAACTTGTCTCCCGGCCCCAGGCCCTCTCTTTCCTGGGAGTCTTCCCAAGCAAGGGAGGCGCAGGGGCCACTCCGAGGCAGAGGCCGGGGGGCCTGGGCTGCTGGCTCGGCTTTCTGGGCCCCTAGTGCTGGACGTGGAGCTGGGGAGTGCGTGAACGTCAGATGCAGACACAGGGTGGGGGCACTGCACCTCTGCTGCCAAGCCCAGCGGGTGCTGCATGCTGGGGTCTGGGGTGGGGGCAGGGGCAGACGTGGACACAGACAGAGGGGCAGGGGCAGACGTGGACACAGACAGAGAGGCGGGGGCAGACGTGGGCACAGACAGAGGGGCAGGGGCAGACGTGGGCACAGACAGAGGGGCAGGGGCAGACGTGGACACAGACAGAGGGGCAGGGGCAGACGTGGGCACAGACAGAGGGGCAGGGGCAGACGTGGGCACAGACAGAGGGGCAGGGGGCAGACGTGGGCACAGACAGAGGGGCGGGGGCAGACGTGGGCACAGACAGAGGGGCGGGGGCAGACGTGGGCACAGAGTGGCAGGGGCAGACGTGGGCACAGACAGAGGGGCAGGGGCAGACGTGGGCACAGACAGAGGGGCAGGGGCAGATGTGGACACAGAGGGGCAGGGGCAGACGTGGGCACAGACAGAGGGGCAGGGGCAGACGTGGACACAGACAGGGGGCGGGGGCAGACGTGGGCACAGACAGAGGGGCAGGGGCAGACGTGGGCACAGACAGAGGGGCGGGGGCAGACGTGGACACAGACAGAGGGGCGGGGGCAGACATGGACACAGACAGAGTGGCAGGGGCAGACGTGGGCACAGAGTGGCAGGGGCAGACGTGGGCACAGACAGAGTGGCAGGGGCAGACGTGGGCACAGAGTGGCAGGGGCAGACGTGGACACAGACAGAGGGGCAGGGGCAGACGTGGGCACAGACAGAGGGGCAGGGGCAGACGTGGGCACAGACAGAGGGGCAGGGGCAGACGTGGGCACAGACAGAGGGGGCGGGGCAGACGTGGGCACAGACAGAGGGGCAGGGGGCAGACGTGGGCACAGACAGAGGGGCGGGGGCAGACGTGGGCACAGACAGGGGGCGGGGGCAGACGTGGGCACAGACAGAGGGGCAGGGGGCAGACGTGGGCACAGACAGAGGGGCGGGGGCAGACGTGGGCACAGACAGGGGGCGGGGGCAGACGTGGACACAGACAGAGGGGCAGGGGCAGACATGGACACAGACAGAGGGGCGGGGGCAGACGTGGGCACAGACAGAGGGGCGGGGGCAGACGTGGGCACAGACCCAGGGGCAGGGGTGCGGCGCGGGGGTGGGCGGGAGGCGGCTCACCTCCAGGAAGGAGCAGCTGACCATGTCAAGAATGATGCAGCCCAGCGACCAGATGTCCGACCTGGGGCTGAAGGAGAAGGCCAGGGCTTCGGGAGCCATCCAGGACTTGTGGGAGGGGTCTGTGGGCAGCAGCCGGACGGGGGTCCTGTGAGCCGGTGCTGCCTGGGGGCCAGGGCAGGATACGCAGCCCGCCCAGCACCAGCCCCGGCTGTCCTCCACCACTCTTCTCCAGTGAGCCGCCAAGGAGGAGGAGGCCCCTGGCGAGCCAGACCTTGGCCATGAGGCTGCCCGTGGACCTGAGTGTCTGGCGCCCACGACGGCTGCTGGAGGAGCTGGAAGGTGCCGGCGCCAACAAGGCCAGAGTCTGTACCTCCTCAAACATCGGCTCGCTCCAGTGTCAGGGCCTGGGGCGCGGCTGCAGCTGCCTCTCCCAGGTTCCAAATCTGAGCCCCAGAGGAGGGGCCAGAAGAACAGGCTGCGCAGTGCAGCCCTGCCAGTCCCTGAGGGGCCTCAGGCGGCCCCTCCCCCCGAACCTTCACTCCCCAAGAGTAAAGGGCTGGGCTCAGGACCCACGCCCTCTGCACCTCCATAGCTCCACCCACCCATCCAGCACCCATCCCCCACCCGTCCAGCACCCATCCCCCACCCGTCCATCACTCACCCATCCATCACCCATCACCCCCCATCCATCACCCATCCCCCACCCATCCAGCACTCACCCATCCAGCATCCACACATATGTACATAAATCATCCATCCATCCACCCATCCATCCATCATCCATCCATCTGCCCACATAACTATACATCCACCCATCCAGCATCCATCCATCCATATATAAATCATCTATCCATCTGTCCACCTAACTATCCATCCATCCATACGTACATAAATCCATCCATCATCACCCATCCATCATCTCCCATCCATCATCACCCGTCCATCCATCCACCCACTCACCTTCTGTCCTCTGTGTAACCAGGACAGAGTGTCACTAGCAGCTCCCCCCTGGGACTCTGGACTCCCCGTCACCTTTTCAAAGGGAAGAGACTCCCTCTCTCCTCGCCTTGCACCCCTGCCAGCTCCCGGTACAGCCAGTGCCTGGCACACTCCGGGGCCTTCCTTCGCAGGCCTTCTCCCCGCTCCCACGAGGGCTAACCCTTTCTGCGGTGTGCTACCATGCCTTTGTGCCGATGCTGGTGTTTGGGGGGCCCTGCACCCACTTCACCCCCGGAGGCAGTCCCACTCAGTCACCACCCAGGGAAAGGAGTCCCTGGGGTCCACACAGGCCAGGGGACCTCTGGCACACGTGGGTTGACCCGGCGTGTTCCAGTCCCCCGCGTCCCCGGAGGCCCGGCCACCTTCTTCGGCACGGATGTTCCACTTGGCCTCGTGCACCATCAGCTTGTGGCAGCTCAGGTCCTGCAGTCTGCAGTGGTTGCCGCCGACCAGGGCGATGTTGGACGGCTTGAGGTTCCTGGGACCAAGAGGGGATCGTCCTTGGGGCCCCTGGGGACCCCGTGGCAGGGCCATGTCCCCCGCCCTGCTCTGCTTCCATCCCGCCAGGTTCTAAGCAGCCCACTCCTCAGGAAAACGCCCCCTCTCAGGCCACTCTGTTTCGTGGCCACACCGGGGAAAAGCCAAGCCCAGCGGACGGCGGCAACCCTCCAGCGGTGTGGAAGTCCCGGGTCGGTGGGCCAGCCTTCCGGCCGTTCCATGACTTGCAGGCACGTGGCCTGTTCTGGGCGGGAGCCGACTCCCGGGGCTCTGAGGCAGCTGCGTGGCTGGCGGGTCAGAGGCCACACCGCTACAGGCCACCTCATCTCTTCCCTGGTGTGGCCTCTGCCCCACCCCGTGCACTTTAGACCCAACTGGCACCCCACGTGCAGCTGTGCCTGGAGCCGGTGTCACGCGGCCTGGGGGAGGGGCTCTGGGAAGCTGCCGGTCCTGTCCCCTGCCCGGGGCGAGAGGCAGCGGCCAGTGCCAGCAGGAGGCGGCCCCGCCCACCTGTGAGCGATGCCCAGCTGGTGCAGGTACTCCAGAGCGTCCAACACCTGGCCCAGCACGTTCTGCAGCCACTGGGAAGAGGGGGACACGCCAGGGAGGGGCTGAGAGTGGCGCTCTGCGCCAGGCGGGTGACCCCAAAGCCGCCAGCAGCGCCTCTTCCCCTTGTGTCTTGAGTTAGGCCGGAGGCTGGCCAAGAGCTGGAGCCCGGGAGGAGGCTGGAGCCGTGTGGCTCTCGGACAGCCCAGCCGTGCCTGCGGGCCCCGTTCCTCGTACTACTCTCTAAGCTCCCGGGCCTGTGGCCCACACGGCCCGGCTCCTGCCAGGAGACTGCAGCTGGGCCGTGCGCGGCCAGAGGTGACGAAGCCTCAGCGCCCACTTGGGGCTTGCCCCTTGATGCCGTTACGGCGGAAGAGCCCTGGGAGAGAACGTTCTGGAAGCACTTGGAGTCAGAAACCAGACCTGCGTGGTGTCAGGGCACTGACTCTCACACCCGCTCCGAGGACCCTGCACTCCGTGAGGGCCCCTCAGGGCCACCTTGGGTGTCTTAAGGTTTCCGGGAACACCCTGTGTTTCCCATGGTCCCACTGCAGAGCCTGCCCTGAGGCTGTGTTGGGAGAGCGGCCGTGTGCCATCAGAGCCCTGTAGAGGGACGCAGAGCCCATCCACCCACCCCCCAGAGGCCTCGTCAGACAGAACTGCCCTGAGCTGCTTCCCAGAACGAAATGCAAGAGCGACGGTGAGGCATCCTCTGGGGATCCTCATGGCTTTGGGGCAGGAAAGGTCCCTTAAGCTGGGACCCCAAAGGCACCCGGGTAATGTGGGTGCCATGGGCTTTGTCACATGGGACCTTCTGTCCACCCAGGGCCACTGCTGAGGAAGTGAACTGGCCACAGACAGGGAGGGACACTGCAGGCACTTGTGTCCAGCATATGCAAACCGTCCCACAAATCGGCCCCAAGGGGGAAGCCAGGCTGGGGGTGCCCACATCCTACATCTGAGCCCCAGCTGCTCTGCTTCCAATCCAGCTCCCTGCTAATGGCCTGAGAGGCAGCGGAGGGTGGCCCAAGTGTGTGGCCCCTGCACCCGCGTGGGAGACCCAGCTGGAGCTCCTGGCTCCTGGCTTTGGCCTGGCCCAGCCCTGGACATTGCGGCCATCTGGGGAGTGAGCCAGTGGATGGAAGACCTCTCTCTCTCTCTCTCGTTCTCTGTCACTCTGCCTTCTAAATAAATAAATGAATCTTTTAAAGCAACAAAAAACCCAAATGTGTAATTGGGCAAGGACTCGAACAGGTTCAATCCTGTTCGAAATCCCAGGGGCCGCAGCGCACTCGCCGCCCCTCCGGAGAGTGGGGAGTCCCAGTCCCCCGAGTGCCCCGGCCAGGCCCCTGCCCACGCTGGGCTTCTGCGCTCACACCTCCACTTGCTCCCCCCCCGGGAAGACACGGCCCGGCGTCCCCGCTCGGACCCGGGCAGCAGCTGTCCCCGGGGAAACGCAGAGCAAAGCCATAACGAAAGGCCCCGCCCTCCTGAACAGCAAACCCTAAAAAGACTGGGCAGTGAAGCTCTGGAACAGGTGCGCTCGCCACGGTGGGAGAGCACCACGGCTCCACGCGGCTCCACGCGGCTCCACATGGCTCCACGCGGCTCCACGCGGCTCCACGCGGCTCCACACGGCTCCACACGGCTCCACGCGGCTCCACACGGCTCCACGCGGCTCCACGCGGCTCCACGCGGCTCCACACGGCTCCACGGGAGGCCCAGGGGCGGGGCAGCACTAACACCCACCTGCACCTGCTGCCCCCCCCCCCCTGTAGTGCTGCTCCTCGGTGTCCACCCAGAAATGCTCAGAGCAGCCGTATCCTAGACGGCCAGGTGCGCACCAACTCCGGCACAGGTGCACCAGCGGCCGCACAGCCACGAGCAAAGGCTGGAGCGGGCGCTGGGCGCTGGGCACGTGGGTGCCCACGTCTGTACCAGAGCGCTGGGCTCCTGCCTCCCGCTGCCTGGGGAGGCACAGAGGATGGCTCAACTATGTGAGCCCCTGCCACCCACGCGGGACCCGAATCGAGTTCCTGCTTCCTGGTCTTGGCTCCCGGCTGCCGCCTGGCCCAGCCCCCGCTGTTGCGGGCACCTGGGAGTGAACGTGGTGGATTCACGTCAATTCCCCTTGCAGAACAGCCCGTGCACTGAGACGCTCACAGCACGTGGGACAGGAGCCGTCACACCCCAGCAACGACGTCCAAGTCCTCTCACGGCACGCTGGGGACTGGTGGAGTCAGTGCCGGAGGCGGACTCAGGTCACCACCACTATCAGGGAAAACTGGGGTTCTGGGACTGTCTCCGCCCGCCCGCCCAGGCACACGGGGCCCCAGGGGCCTTACCACCGCGTCCATGGCCGCCTTCGCCTTCCTCTTACTCTCGATGGCCTTCTTCAGGCTGCCCTTGTTGTAGTCCATCACCAGGCAGAGGAACAGGGAGGAGATCTGCCCGGACAGGAGGCCCTGAGCCCCACCTACGCGGGCTTCTGCAGGGCCCCCCTCCGCACGGCCGCGGGGTGCTGCCCGCTGGGGGGGGGCCCTGCTGCTCATCTCTGCCCCCTCTCTCCCTGCCCTGCCCCCGGCCCCTCCACACGGAGCTCCTGGGGCTTCTGCGAGCTGCACCTCTTGCTGCACACACGGAGCCTCTGTGGGGATCAGCCCCGCCGCCCTCCGGGCTCGCACGCTGGCCCCACAGGACTGGCTCCGACAGCCTCCTGGACTGGCCCCGGCAGACCGGGCAGGGGCCTGGCGCTGCCCTCCCTCCTGTGCCGAAGCCTCCTCTGGCTTCCCCGCACACCCCCCTCCATGGTAGGTGCTCAGACACCCTGGGCGTGCAGGCTGGGAGGGCCCTCAGGGGCCTTCCGATGGGGGTGGGACCCGCTGCTCCTGCTCAGACCTGGACACCAAGGCGACCGGACAGACGTCAGACGCACAGGGACGCCTGACCTGCCTCCACGTCAGCCTCTTTGGCCGAGCCCAGCCTCCCTGCCCCCACCGCGAGGCTCCAGCTCCCGGTACAGGGCCTGGGGCCCGCATGGGTGGGTTTGGATCTCCAGCAGCCACCTGGGGGCCGTGTGGGCTTCCGCGCCCCAAGCCCCATTAGGATAGTAAGGATGCTCCTCTGGCCCTTCCTCCAGGAAGTGGTGATGGACAGGAGGCCGCTTAGGAAACTGGGCGGAGCCACCAGTAGGGTTCCAGCGGCCTGGGACAAGCAGGGTGGCGGAAGCAGATGGCTCTGGCCGAGGGTGCAGAGCTCGGGAGCTGCAGGCGTGGGCCCCGGGGCTGCGCCCACGGCCTGGCCTTCCGGCTCAGCCACACCCCAGCTGAGCGACCCACGTCTCCTTCTCTGTGCAATGGGGGAAACCCTTTCTGCAAGGAGGGTCCCGGGGGCTCCCTTGGATTGTACACAGGAAGCCCCAGCACAGTCCCGGGGCCTGGTAAGTGATGGCCCGGGGACAGCTGCGCTCGGTCACGGCCATGGCTTTGAGTGCTGGGACAGCTGCGCTCGGTCATGGCCATGGCTCTGAGCGCTGGGACAGCAGCAGCCGTGGGCCGCGCGCGCTGGGCCAACCCACCTCCTGGTTCCAGGTCATGAACAGCTCGTGGTACGTGGCGATGTGGGCGTGCTGCAGCTCCAGCAGCGGCATCAGCTGTGGACCCAGCATTGGGGGGGGGCTAGGAAGAACCACTCCTAGCCGGGCCTTCTCTGACCCCCACCCTCCCTGGCATCCAAGCGAGCGGCTGCCCCAGCAGGTCAGGGGAGCAGCCGCACACAGCAAGGCCGTGCAGCCAGGTGGTTGGGAAGCAGACGGGCAGCACGTGCCGGCCCTGCTGTGTGACCGAGACAGGCCCCCAACCTCCCTGAGCCTCGTGGGGCTCCCAGAGCCGAGGCAGCACGGGAGATACACGTAAAGTCAGCGCTGGCAGAGGAGGCCGAGTGTCCATGGGCCTGGGGGCTTTCTCAGAGGTCCCTGTGTCCCCTGCCCCCACCGTGGAGTCCTAGAGCCCAGGGAACTGCTCTGAGGGGTGGGCAACTGGCAGGGTGGAAAGCTGTGACCGGGCCGGCGCTGGGGCGTAGCGGGTAAAGCCGCCGCCTGCTGTGCCGGCATCCCATAGGAGCACCGGTTTGAGTCCTGGATGCCCCACTTCTGATCCAGCTCTCTGCTGTGGCCTGGGAAAGTGGCAGAAGATGGCCCAAGTGCTTGGGCCCCTGCACCCGTGTGGGAGACCTGGAAGAAGCTCCTGGCTCCTGGCTTCGGATCAGCACAGCTCTAGCCATTGCGGCCAGTTGGGGAGTGACCCAGCGGATGGAAGACCTCCCTCTCTCTCTCTCTCTCTCTGCCTCTCCTTCTCTCTCTGGGTAACTCTGACTTTAAATAAATAAATAAATCTTAGAGAAAGAGAAAGGAAGAAATGCCAATGTTGGCCTGCTCCAAACAGAGAATTTCTAAAATTATTTTTAAAAAAGCTTTGGCGGGGTGTAGGGGCTCCCCTGTTCGCTCCCTCACTGCACCGGGTCTGGCGAAGCTCAGAGCCAGCATGCCCAGAGGACGACCACAAGGGGCACGTTTAACCTCACGTGCGGCGGGAGCGTGGCAGCGAGAGGCCACTCGGAGGCGCTGGCCACTGAGCTGCCGTGTGGGCAGCAGGTGCCCCCCGGTCCGTCCGTCACACGAGGGCTAACTTCCGCTCTTCGCTAAGAAGCTCTGAGCCTCCCAAGTTCTCGAGGCCGAGCCACTTTAATCACTGACGAGACCTCCTTTATCAAGTGGGCCGCTGGGAGATCAGCCTCGGGCCCGGCCGCCACTGGACTTCGTCTTCCCAGGAATGTGGGTCCTGGACTGTCAGCCAGGCACAGAGCTGTCGCTTGGCCGTGGGCTCACGTGATGCCCCGGGGTTGCTGCTCCCACAGCTGGGGTAAGAACTGCGCTGAACCCGTGTCCTCCCAGCCGACTTCCCTCCACCCTCTCGTCAATGAGAAGGCTCAGCACAGCCGGCGTGTGCACCGCGCCCAAGTTACCTCCTCCAGGGCCTCGTTGGCTTGGTGTTTATCGATGCATTCCACCTGCAGGGGCACCAGAGGGCACCGTCTCAGTGACCACGTCAGTAAGCCACCCCCGCCACCCCCGCCATCACCGCCATTGCCACCACCATCATCATCACCATCACCATCTCCACCACCATCTCCACCATCATCTCCACCATCATCTCCACCATCATCTCCACCATCATCTCCACCACCATCTCCACCATCACCATCTCCACCATCACCGTCTCCACCATCATCTCCACCATCATCTCCACCATCACCATCTCCACCATCACCACCATCACCATCTCCACCATCATCTCCACCACCATCTCCACCATCATCTCCACCATCATCTCCACCACCATCTCCACCATCATCTCCACCATCATCACCACCACCATCTCCACCATCATCTCCATCATCATCTCCACCATCATCTCCACCATCATCTCCACCATCATCACCACCATCACCACCATCATCTCCACCATCATCTCCATCATCATCTCCACCATCATCACCACCATCACCACCATCACCATCTCCACCACCATCTCCACCATCATCTCCACCATCATCTCCACCACCATCTCCACCATCACCATCTCCACCATCATCTCCACCATCATCTCCACCATCATCTCCACCATCACCATCTCCACCATCATCTCCACCATCATCTCCACCATCACCACCACCACCATCATCTCCATCATCTCCACCATCATCTCCACCATCATCTCCACCATCACCATCTCCACCATCATCTCCACCATCATCTCCACCATCACCACCACCACCATCATCTCCACCATCATCTCCACCATCACCATCTCCACCATCATCACCACCATCATCTCCACCATCATCTCCACCATCATCTCCACCACCATCTCCACCATCATCTCCACCATCATCTCCACCATCATCTCCACCATCACCATCTCCACCATCTCCACCACCATCACCACCATCACCATCTCCACCATCACCATCTCCACCATCATCTCCACCATCACCATCTCCACCATCTCCACCATCATCACCACCATCACCATCTCCACCATCATCTCCACCATCACCATCTCCACCATCATCTCCACCATCATCTCCACCATCATCTCCACCATCACCATCTCCACCATCACCATCTCCACCACCATCTCCACCATCATCACCACCATCACCATCTCCACCATCATCTCCACCATCACCATCTCCACCATCACCATCTCCACCATCATCTCCACCATCATCTCCACCATCTCCACCATCATCACCACCATCACCATCTCCACCATCATCTCCACCATCACCATCTCCACCATCATCTCCACCATCATCTCCACCATCATCTCCACCACCATCTCCACCATCATCACCACCATCACCATCTCCACCATCACCACCATCATCTCCACCATCATCTCCACCATCACCATCTCCACCATCACCATCTCCACCACCATCTCCACCACCATCACCACCATCACCATCTCCACCATCATCTCCACCATCACCATCTCCACCATCACCATCTCCACCATCATCTCCACCATCATCTCCACCCCATCACCACCATCCCTACCATTATCACCACCATCACCACCATCCTCTCCACCCCATCACCACCATACCTACCATTATCACCACCATCACCACCATCCTCCCCACCACCCGCACCTCCTTCGCCGTCAGCACTGTCACCATCACCTCTCCAGGCCCCACTGTCCCCGTCCCCACCACGTGGCACCAGGCTGGCCTGCAGATGTCCTAAGGCAGTAATCTAAAAACGCTCTGGGCAGCGAGGACATCTTTGCCCCTGTCGTGAGCACGAGTTTAGGAATCAGCAGCAGCCAGTGTGGAAGCCGGGAGGGCAGCGATGCGCTGGCCCCGGGGCCACACGGCTCTGTTCCGGTTGGCACAGCACCAGCCTCACACCCCACCCCTGATGCAAGCCGGGAGACGCTCTGTGCACTGACGCTGTGGGCGGGCCCGTCTCTGCCCGTCCCTTCTCCGAGTGGGAAGCGAAGGGGCGGTGATGGGGGCTGCACCAGCTCGCCAGCCGGACAGCGGATCCACACCCAGAAGCCTGCTCACAGGACTGGGGCCTGAAACGGGCTCGTCACGGGGGTGACCAGACCACACCGTGGAGGCAGACTCGTTTCCAGATCCCCGCGAGGAGCCGAGACGCCCGTGGGCTGTCCGTGGAGTGAGGTTAGACCGAGTCTGCCCGTCTGCCTTCCCTCCCGGCCCAGGGGCTCGGCAGCAGGGACAGTCAACCACGACTTCAGGAGAGCCTTAGAAACGCTGGGTCATTCCACCCAGAAACCCATTCCTAGCAGTTTCTCCTACAGAAATAATAGATGCTCAGCAAACAAACAAATAAAAACAACCCAGCTTAAGAGTCCCCTTCGCACAGTGAGAACCACAGCCCCAGGGGATGGGCGGGGGTGGTCAGCGCACAGGCATGGACGTGAGCAGCGACCTTCTCGATGCGTCATACAATCCTGGGAAAACGCAACAGCCCACAGTGCTCAGAGGAGACCGGAGGGGCGCAGAGTCTACCTTCGCCCCCGCCGCCCCAGCCCTGCCCCGCGTGCGTGCGGGATCCGGACAGAGCTCCAGGCTTCTGGTGTTGGCCTGGCACAGCCCGGGCTTTGCTGGGGAGCGAAGCAGTGGGTGCGAGGGCTCTCTCTCTGCCTTTCCACAAATGAACAAATACCATTTAAAAAAGCTGTTTGTCCAGGGAGTGGCCAGCCACCCCGCCCCATTGCTCTGGGAGACCGGGGGCTGACCTGCAGCCACGGAGGAGGAGGAGGCGCGAGGACTCCAGGCCGTTGAGCAGCCACCCTGGACAATGCTGCCCTGTCCCGCCACCGCCCCGCGGAGGGCGTGTCCGGCACTGTCAGGACAGCTCCCTCTGGCCCACCAGGGGGTGTGCTCCTGCAGGCGAGGCCCCATGCTGCCCTGCCGGCCCGGGAGCTGCCCTCGGCCGGTGTGACCTCGCGCTGGCCCCTGCCCTCTCTGGGCCTTGCTCCCTGCGGAGAGCCTGAACTCAAGTCCTCCCCCCGGGGAGCAGGGTCACTCCCGCTTTGCTGGACAGGCAGGAGATGCAGCGGGCTGGCGGCTGGCACACAGCGTGCGGGGAGTGGACAGCAGGTGGGGTGCGCCTCCTCCCCCCACCCAGGCTGGGAGCCAGCAGTGTCTGCTGGTGGGGGGGACCGGAACGCCCCGGCGCGGCGCTGGTCGCTCGTGGTTGCCGGGCCTCTTACCTGCTTTATCACCCGTTTCGCTTTGGTCTCCGTTTCCTGCACCACCAGGTTCACCCCCAAAGCTCCAGGCTTCAGCCGGTGCAGAACCTACGGGGTGGGGGGGAGCAGCTTCCGGGAAGTGCTCACCACAGGGCGGCTCCCAAGGTGCCCCGGGGTGGGGACCACCTCCTCACTGCACCGGGAAGCCCTCCGGACTGCAGCCACGGCCTCTGGTATCTAGAACCAGCCGGGCATCCGCGTTCACTCAGCCCAGGACCCCGGCTCCCAGCGCCCACCTCCACGGTGGGCATCCAGACGAGAAGTGACCCGTCCTGTGACTGTGTGGTCACCGACACCACGCCGCACAGCTCACAGACACGGACGTGGCCGGGGCGACTGCTTTCCCCCACGCCCACGTGTGTGTGGGGGTCTGTGGCGCTGACTCGGGAGCTGGGTCCCTGCCCAAGGCTGTGGCTCAGACCTCCTGGGCTGGACGAGGCTCTGGGGTCTGACCCGAGTGGGGCCTGCCTGCGTCGGTGGCCACCACGCCAAAACGCCGCAGAGGGACGGGGTGTGGGCCAGGATGGGGCTGCTGGACCCCAGAGAGGACAGGCTGTGTGGGCTCCCGGCCACAGAAGTCGGGGTGGGGCGGGATCTGATGTCCAGCCCCCGCGGGCGGCCTGGGTACTGCTCAGGGAGCGCCTGCGGGCAGGGGGTGCCACGGGGGGCTTAGGCGGGACAAGGTGTCACTACGTCATCAACTTTCTATTTTCCTGAAAAAATGACTTATAAAACTCCCTGTCTGGGACCGGCGCTGTGGCACTGTAGGACAGGCACTGGCTGCTCCACTTCCGGTCCAGCTCTGTGCTGTGGCCTGGGACAGCAGTGGAGGATGACCAAGTGCTGGGCCCTGCACCCGCGTGGGAGACCTGGATGGAGCTCCTGGCTCCTGGCTTCAGACTTCAGATCGGTGCAGCTCTGGCCGTAGCAGCCAAGTGGGGAGTGAACCAGCGGATGGAAGACCCCCTCCCCCCGTAACTCTGCCTCTCAAATAGATAAAATCTTCAAAAAAAAAAAATATTAATAGGCCGGCGCCGTGGCTCAACAGGCTAATCCTCCGCCTTGCGGCGCCGGCACACCGGGTTCTAGTCCCGGTCGGGGCACCGGATTCTGTCCCGGTTGCCCCTCTTCCAGGCCAGCCCTCTGCTGTGGCCCAGGAGTGCAGTGGAGGATGGCCCAGGTGCTTGGGCCCTGCACCCCATGGGAGACCAGGAGAAGCACCTAGCACCTGGCTCCTGCCATCGGATGAGCGCGTTGCGCCGGCCGCAGCGCGCCGACCGCGGCAGCCATTGGAGGGTGAACCAACGGCAAAGGAAGACCTTTCTCTCTGTCTCTCTCTCTCACTGTCCACTCTGCCTGTCAAAAAAAAAATAATAATAATAATAATAATAAAATAAAGAACCACCACAACAAACCCCTCTGTCCACCAGGAACTCAGCTGCCTCACCTCAGGGCGGGTGGGGTGGGGGACCCTGGCCCCAGGCGGGGAGACCCAGGGCTGTTAGCGAAGGTGCAAGGCCTGGGAGAAACGACGCACTCTCCAGGCTCCGGCTGCGTCCAGGGACCCTCAGAGGGGAAACCGAGGCCCAGCGAGGCCAAGGGCACCCAGGAGCGGGGGGCTGACCCGACCAGGCCAACCCAGGGGCCGCGGGCTGCCCCGACCCGGGGGCTGACCCGACCCGGCCACACCCGGCCGGCGCCGCCGTTCTCTCTGACGGGGTCTGGGTGGCCCCGTCGGCAGCAGGGAGTCCCCGGGCCTGCACCTGATACTTCTCCATGGCCACTCCAACCGACGCCTCCCCAACTCAGCTCGGACCCGCCACCGAACATGCGCAGTAGCGGCCGCGACGGCCGCGTCTGCCTGTCCCGCGGGAGCCTCTGGGCACGAACGGCGCCCCCAGAGGGCACCCGAGCGTCCCCTCGGAACACCGGCCCCTAACCGCGGCCAGAGGCCCGGAGCGCGGCCCGGCGGGTGGTGGGCGGGGCCTCGGGCGCAGCGGGCGGGGCGCGCGTGGGGCGGGGCCTCCGCCGGCCGCAGGCGCGCGCGCGGCCCCTTTAAGGCGCGGCGGGGCGTGTCCGAGCGGCGCGCGGCCCCTTTAAGGCTTGGCCTACGTGGCAGCCGCTGGAGCCGCCGCCGCGCAGCGAGGCCGGCCGCTGGGCACTTCCTGTGCAGGCCGCACGGGCGCGGGCGCCGACGGGCGAGCGAGCGAGCCAGCGAGTGCGCCGCCGCCATGGGCCAGAACGACCTGATGGGCACGGCCGAGGACTTCGCCGACCAGGTGCGGCCCGCCCGCCCCCCGCCCGCGCCCCGGAGCCGGCCCGGCCTGCAGGGCGCCCCGAGGGCCTGGGCCGCCCACCCGAGGGCCTGGGCCGCCCCGCCCCTCCCCTGACCCCCGCCGGCGGGGCAGCCCCCGGCCCCGGAGCCCCCTCCCCCTCCCCGCCCCCTCCGCGCGGGGCAGCCCCCGGCCCCGGAGCCCCCGACCCCCTCCCCGCCCCCTCCGCGCGGGGCAGCCCCCGGCCCCGGAGCCCCCGCCCGAGCTCCCCGTCCCCCGGCCCCGGAGCCCCCTGACCCCTCCCCGACCCCTCCCCGCGGGGCAGCCCCCGGCCCCGGAGCCCCCGCCCGGCCTCCCCGTCCCCCGGCCCCGGAGCCCCCGCCCGAGCTCCCCGTCCCCCGGCCCCGGAGCCCCCTGACCCCTCCCCGACCCCTCCCCGCGGGGCAGCCCCCGGCCCCGGAGCCCCCGCCCGAGCTCCCGGGGGGCCTGGGGGGCCGGGCGAGCGCCCCCACGCCTGGGCTGCGGGGTGGCGCCCCTGGCGGCGGGGGGGGACCCTGGTGGTCCCTGGGGCGGGGGGATCCCCCCAGGAGGGGGCGCCGCGGGTGCCGCGCTGGCTGCTTCCCAGGTGTGGGGTTCGCGGGGCCCCCCCGGCCTCCAGCGCGGACCTGCCCGCGGCTGCGCTGGGAGGGCGGGGGCGGCGGGGCCTGGGGCTCGTGGCTCGGCCTCCGAGGCCGAGGACGGGGACGGGGCTGCCCAGGAGGTTCCGTTAGGTCGGCGAGTCACCGCGGCCCCGCAGGCACCGGATCCTTGTCTTGGGGCAGCCCGCGCGTGCTCGGGAGGGAGTTGTGGACGGTCCAATCTAACGCTCCCGGGGGTGGTGTTGAGTAATCGGACGGACTTGGCTGTGGCTTTTTCTTTCTTTCTTTTTGACCAAGCGATGGGGGGTGCGGGGTGGGGGGTGGGGGGTGAGCGCCCGGCCCGGCTCACTGGCTCCCCGGGCGCCAGTCCTGGGGGAGAAGTCCTAGCCGAGACCAGAGTTCTCTCCGGTGGAGCCCGTGGACCTTGCCCGTCCGTATCCGGGGCTCTCGGAGCCCGGCGAGCCCGCGGGCCGCTCTGCATCGGCGGGGGTTTTGGTGACCTGGTTTTTATTTCCTAAGGAGGTGGCTCCTTTAACGAGCGCCACACAGGCTCACTCAGCCCGGCAAACCCCGGTGTTGCAAGTGAATTTCATAACCAAATCTAGATAAACCGTCCCGGTCCGCCTGCCAGCGGCTCTCGGAAGACACCGGCTCCTTCGGGGGCCGAGCGGCGGCCGCGGACCTGGCCGTCTCTCCACGCATCTTGGTTCCTCTGCCGTGAAAGAAGCCGGCTTCTGGGGGCACGGGGGCGACTCCTGTCACCCCTGGACAGCCGGCGCCCTGCACGGCGCGGGTCCCCCCAGCTCCGCTGCCGGCCCCGGGGCCAGCGCAGACCCCAGCGTGGTAGAGCAGGCTAACACGAGTGGGCAGGGGCCGTGAGTGACAGGGCTGTGACGCTGTAGGCGCCAGGGGACGTCCCCGCCCCCAGGGGATAGGGCAGGTGCTGGCAAAGCCCAGCTGGTGGCTTCCTGGAGAGCTGCAGCCAGACTGCCCGTGGGGAGAGGCCGGCCTGCAGGTGTCCACTGTGCGGACGGTGGGGATCGTCGGTGTGGCCACCGGTCCGCTGAGGCGGCACGCCCACGTTCCTAGTCCTAGGCCCGGCTGGGTGACCGGCGAGCCTGTGCCGCGCAGAGTGAGCCCGAGGAGCGCCGTCCCCTGACATCTGTGACCCGGCCTGGGCCGTGACAGGTTGGCCGTGGCGTCTTCATCCCGGCTTCCTCCCTGCCTGGCGTGCTGCCACCTTCCCCGGGGTCAGCGGTGCGGCAGGGCCAGCAGTCTCCCTCTGCCCGCGGCCAGGGACAGTGCCCGTCTGCTCCAGGAAGCCAGGCCGTGGGGAACGTGCTGAGGTGTGCGCCGTGGGGGAGCCGTGGGAGCCAGGCTGGCAGGGGCCGGAAGCGCTGGTGAGCGCGGTGGTCCAGATAACGGCAGCCGCCCTGCGTGGCTTCTGCCTGATTGCTCGCCACCGGGGTGCCGGACAAGCCGCCCGTGGCCTTACGCGCCGTGGCCTTTGGCGTTTGCACCTGTTCTTCCAGGTGGCAGAGCCAAGGGCTCCGGGAGCCGGGGGCTGAGCCCCGAGCCTGACCCTGGCCACACCTCGCCGGCGCCGCTGTGGCAGAGCTGGCCCTGGCCTGGCCGCCCTGGGGGGGGGCGCCTGCACCCACAGGTGTTAGCGGGCTGGTGATGAGCGTCCTGTCTGGGCTGACTGGTGTGGGCGGGGCACTGGTGATGTCCCCGTGCTCTGCCGGTCCCCTGCAAGGGGCTTCCCGCTCGCGTCATGAAGGGGTGGGGCGGGGAGGCAGAGGGGCTGCCGTGCTTTGGGGGGCTCAGTGCGGCCCCCTGGGCAGCGGGGGGGACGGGGAGGAAGTGTGGCTAGTGAGGCTAAGCTGGGGCACAGCTGTGGCCAGCCTCGATCGCACACGGGTTTCCAGGACAGAGAGCCAGGCTCGCCTCTCCAGCTTTGGGGCGGTCAGCACTGCCCCTGCCCCTTGGGTGCAGCGTGACCCACGGGCGCCGGCCACAGGGAGCCTCGCAGGAAGTGTGCAGTCGCGGTGAGTCACCGCACTCTGCCGCCGTCTCCGCCTCCTCCGGGGCTGCCCGTGGACTTGGCTGGACCCTTGGCCAGGGAGCCGTGGTCTTGGTGACCAGGGACGTCTGACCTGTCTGCTTCCTTGGAGTTCGCGGCCGGGAGGTGCAGGTTGCTTTTTGCTGTTTGTCCTGACTGCAAGGAAGGTCCTCTTCCGGTGGGGCGTGGGTGCCGTGGGGTCCCCGTGTCCCCTCCTGTGGGGTGTGTGTGCCGTGGGGTCCCCGTGTCCCCTCCTGTGGGGCGTGGGTGCCGTGGGGTCCCCGTGTCCCCTCCTGTGGGGCGTGGGTGCCGTGGGGTCCCCGTGTCCCCTCCTGTGGGGTGTGGGTGCCGTGGGGTCCCCATGTCCCCTCCTGTGAGGTGTGGGTGCTGTGGGGTCCCCGTGTCCCCTCTTGTGGGGTGGGTGCTGTGGGGTCCCCGTGTCCCCTCCTGTGAGGTGTGGGTGCCGTGGGGTCCCCGTGTCCCCTCCTGTGGGGTGGGTGCTGTGGGGTCCCCGTGTCCCCTCCTGTGAGGTGTGGGTGCCGTGGGGTCCCCGTGTCCCCTCTTGTGGGGTGGGTGCTGTGGGGTCCCCGTGTCCCCTCCTGTGGGGTGGGTGCCGTGGGGTCCCCGTGTCCCCTCCTGTGGGGTGTGGGTGCCGTGGGGTCCCCGTGTCCCCTCCTGTGAGGTGTGGGTGCCGTGGGGTCCCCGTGTCCCCTCCTGTGGGGTGGGTGCCGTGGGGTTCCCGTGTCCCCTCCTGTGGGGTGTGGGTGCCGTGGGGTCCCCGTGTCCCCTCCTGTGGGGTGTGGGTGCCGTGGGGTCCCCATGTCCCCTCCTGTGGGGCGTGGGTGCCGTGGGGTCCCTGTGTCCCCTCCTGTGGGGCGTGGGTGCCGTGGGGTCCCCGTGTCCCCTCATGTTGGATGTTGGTTCTGTGAGGTCCCCGTGTCCCCTCCTGTGGGGCGTGGGTGCCGTGGGGTCCCTCTGTCCCCTCCTGTGGGGTGTGGGTGCCGTGGGGTCCCCGTGTCCCCTCCTGTGGGGCGTGGGTGCCGTGGGGTCCCCGTGTCCCCTCCTGTGGGGTGTGGGTGCCGTGGGGTCCCCGTGTCCTCTCCTGTGGGGCGTGGGTGCCGTGGGGTCCCCGTGTCCCCTCCTGTGGGGTGTGGGTGCCGTGGGGTCCCTGTGTCCCCTCCTGTGGGGCGTGGGTGCCGTGGGGTCCCCGTGTCCCCTCATGTTGGATGTTGGTTCTGTGAGGTCCCCGTGTCCCCTCCTGTGGGGTGTGGGTGCCGTGGGGTCCCCGTGTCCTCTCCTGTGGGGCGTGGGTGCCGTGGGGTCCCCGTGTCCCCTCCTGTGGGGCGTGGGTGCTGTGGGGTCCCCGTGTCCCCTCCTGTGGGGCGTGGGTGCCGTGGGGTCCCCGTGTCCCCTCCTGTGGGGCGTGGGTGCCGTGGGGTCCCCGTGTCTCCTCCTGTGGGGTGTGGGTGCCGTGGGGTCCCCGTGTCCTCTCCTGTGGGGCGTGGGTGCCGTGGGGTCCCTGTGTTCCGGGTCACGTCTCAGGTTGGGTTTGATTAGGTCTAGACTGGTCCCCTTAAGCACGTCAGCTCTCTGATTTCTGTCACTTGGCTGCTGCCCCTGCCCGTGGACCGTGTTGCTCTTGTCAGCGATGTCCTCAGGAGGACCAGGAAAAGTCGTGATGAGCCAGCTGTGTCGCCTCCCTGCCAGCCAGCCAGGCCCGTGTCCAGGCTCTCTACGGAGGCGACAGCCCCAGGGCTCTGCGCTTGTGTGCTCTGACGTGGCCCGTGGCCCGTGTGGCTCTTCTCTGCTGTGCTGGGGACACGGCTTTGGGACGCCTTCCTGACGGCAGTGGCCGCTCCGGGCAGAGGTGACCAGCACCTGCGTTAAGAATAGGGTGTCCTCGGGTCCGGGCCTGTTCCTAAACGCGGCTTCTCTCACGTCCACTCAGGAGAGGATGCTGGGCAGGGAGGCGGCGCGTGCCCCCTGGCTGCGGCTGCACGGGAGGGCGGGCCCGGGCTGCCCGTCCTCCTCTCTAATCCTCTTCAGCCAGACACTCCAATTAAGAGCAGCCGAGTCATCAAGAAGGCTGTTAAACACTGCCTGGGTCTCTCGCGCGGTGCACACAGCTGATGAGGGTCCTTGGCACAGGGAGGGTTTGACCACAGCCACGGCCCAGGCCGGCGGCCCACGGCTGTCATTTGGGGGCACGTCAGAACACCTCTGCTGTCTGCCGTGGCCTCTGCTGCCCTCGGGTCCGTGCCGAGGGGCACAGGCGCCCGCAGAAGGCTGCTCGCCCCCTCCCTGGGTCAGGCGAGGCGCAGGGCCCCGCTGCCGGGGCTGCTCCGCTGGGAAGGTGGGTCCGGGAGCGCGTGCCGAGTGGGGCGCCGCGGGTCCTGATGGCGACTCCGTCGCTGGGCGTCCCGCGAGGTGGGGGCCATGGGGCCCCTGATTCACTTGGCACAATTGGGAACCGGTTTTTTCTTTAATTTTCCTTCCCTCTTTGCTCTCAGCGTTTGGGCTGTTCAAGTTGCGTGGAAGTCGTCGCAACCCCGAGGCCAGGAGTCTCGGACTTGCAGAGAATAGACGTCCTTGCCGTACCAGGCTACTTTGATTTATTTATTTCAAAGGCAGAGTTACTGTGCAGGGGTGGGGGCAGACAGAGATCTTCTGTCTGCTGGTTCACTCCCCAGGTCGCCACAGCAGCTGGGGCTGGGCCAGGCTGAAGCCAGGAGCCAGGAGCTTCCTCCCGGTCTCCCACGCGGGTGCAGGGCCCAGCACTCGGGCATCTTCCACTGCTCTCCCAGGCCACAGCAGAGCTGCATCAGGGCAGAGCAGCCGGGGCCCAGATGAGTGCCCCTGTGGGATGCTGCTGTCCCAGGCTGCGGCTCCTCCCGCCGCGCCTCAGCGCCGCCCCTCAGCCTGGGTGTTGTCTTCCAAACCCGCTCCCCTGATTCTCTGCTGTCTGCCTGTCCCTCACCTTGGCCTTTGCCATCACCTCCCTGGGGGCCAAGGGTTGAGGAAACGCGGCGGAATCAGCCCTGGGCTGCTGGACTCAGCAGGTTTGGTGAGAAAGCTCAGGGCCTGTAACCCCGCCCTCCCCTGGTGCCACCGCTGGGCAGCTGCAGGCTGGAAGGCTGGCGGGGACACCGGGGTGGCCGTGGCACATCTTAAAAATGGTGAAGATCTGCCACCCTCTCACGTGCTGTGTTCGCTGCAGCCATGGTCCAGTGAGCCCGGGGGCTCGTGCAGCCACCATCCCGGACTGTCCTGCCGTGCCCATACATCCCGCCGGGTGGGGGCCGGATCTGTCTCCCGAGGACCCGCCAGCCATTACCGCAGGCTCCCTCGCTGTGTCACTGTGTCGTTCACGAGTGGGCGGAGAGAAGTGCAGGTGCAGCTGGACTCGCACCTGGCGTCCCACGGGGCACAGTCCCACGGGGCACAGTCCCACGGCGCATAGTCCCACGGGGCACAGTCCCACGGCACACAGTCCCACGGGGCACAGTCCCATGGGGCACAGCACAGGACCGGAGGAAGTTGTTCTTTTAAAAAATGCATTTGAAAGGCAGAGCGGGGGGGGGGGGGATTCTCCCCTCCGCTGCTTCACTCCCCCAACTCCCCCAGTGGCAGCAGCAGCCAGGGCTGGGGCCGGCTGAAGTCAGGAGCCAGGGACCGCACCCTGGTCTCCTGCAGGGGCCCAAGCCCTCGGCCGTCTTCCTCTGCTTCCCCGGCGCATTAGCAGGCAGAGCCGGGCCAGAAGCCGGGCGGCGCTGCGAGCTGGGCTTCACTTGCCGAGTCGCGACGCCGGCCCGGGAGCGAGTTGCATGCTGGAGACCGCGCGCTCCTGTTTCGCAGCTGTCCGGTTGTCCATCCCCTCGCTAATTTGCTGCTGGCCGTTGGCTGTGTGGATTTCAGGTGTGCTCACGACTGTTGCAGGGGTGTGGCCCCCCATGTCGTACCCCGAGCTTTCCTAAGGGGCCCCTGCTTAGGGCCTGGGGGTGCCTTGTGGCCTGTGGCAGGCCGGGCTTCCTCCCCGGCTCTGCTGGCCCTGTGGCCCCGGACCCTGGCTGTCGCCTGAGGGCCCCTTGACTGTCTGGGGTGGCTCTGGAAGTCCCTGGGGGCTGAGAGGTGCAGGCCTCGGGTGGGGCGTGCAGAGGACCCCTCCCTTCTGCGCTCCTGTGTGGAGCAGGGGGGACGTGTGGCGGGGTCGGGAAGCACTTTGGTGCCGCCATCTGGGGCTCGTGGCATCTGGTGAGGGGAGGCCAGGGATGCTGCCAGACAGCCCCACGGCGGCGAGCAGTCCGTGTGCCAGCGGTGCGAGGCGAAGCTCCCGATCCCAGCCTGCCGGGGGCCTGAGCGTGGGGCAGCTCTGCCTTGACAGCAGTTGCCCCTGAAACCTGCCTCCCGTGTGGACGGCAGAAGAGCGTCAAGGCCATCGCTCACCTGGTGATCGGGGCCTGGGTCGGCGGGGCAGGGCTCCACCCTGGGCAGAGGCAGCAGCTGCCCTGTGCGCTGGCCGCTGGTCTTGGCGCAGCCCGTGACCGGGCCGTGTGTGGCCCCGCAGTTCCTCCGTGTCACGAAGCAGTACCTGCCGCACGTGGCGCGGCTCTGCCTGATCAGCACCTTCCTGGAGGACGGCGTCCGCATGTGGTTCCAGTGGAGCGAGCAGCGTGACTACATCGACACCACGTGGAGCTGCGGCTACCTGCTGGCCTCGTCCTTCGTGTTCCTCAACCTGCTGGGGCAGCTGGGTGAGTGCGGGCCCAGGGCCGGCCGGGGCTCGGGTGTCCGCCTGCTTCAGGGCGTGTGGTCTCCACGCGAGTCCACGGCAGGAGACGCTGGAGGCAGGTGGCCAGGGGGCGCCAGGCACCCAGGACGGGGGCTGCGCAGGGAGCAAACGCCTTAGACCAGAGGCCGCTCCCGGTGCAGGGGTCCCAGCCACGGGCGAGGAAGGGGTCTCACCTTTGCAACCTGTCCCGAGGCCTCCAGGGCTGAGCAGAAGGGACCCGAGAGGCACCGGCACCCTGGGAGGGGTGCCGCTCCACGTGACTGCTCGGCCAGGCCACCTCTGCCGTGGCGTCCCCAGGGGTGGCTCCCCCCAGGCAGGAGGCCCCGCGCCGGCCGCTGACCCCGCCCCTCCTCTGCAGCTGGCTGCGTCCTGGTGCTGAGCCGGAACTTTGTGCAGTACGCCTGCTTCGGGCTGTTCGGGATCATCGCGCTGCAGGTACCGGCGGGGCGCGCGCTGCTCTGCTCTGCTGAGCCAGGGCCTGTGAGGGTGCAGCGCCCCACCCTCAGCCTCTGTGTCTCACTGCCGGGCAGCCCCTTCTCCAGCGGGTCGTTCCTCACCGGAGGCTGGCCCCAGCAGGCCTGGCTCTGTGCCCTGGGCCACCACAGGGGCCCGGCAGCCCCAGCCTTGTGGCCAGGCAGTGCTCTCGTGGGCCTGTGGCCACGTGGGCATCTTGGAAGCGCCTTGTTCTCTGGCGCACTGGGCACCCCCTGACCACACAGGTGCTTGGCCGGGCCCAGGCCCGCAGCAGTGAGCTGCTCACTGCCCCCAATGTCCTAGAATGCCTCTATCCCGTTCTGTCGGAAACACCACCCGGGGCTGTAGTTAATTCTGTAGAATTTTCTGGCAAATGTTGACTCCTCTCTCTGTCCCCCTCAGACCATTGCCTACAGCATTTTATGGGACTTGAAGTTTCTGATGAGGTAGGTGCGTCCTGGTTGGTGAGTGTTTACTCCTTTATCGCTAACTCGGACCCTCTGCCGAGCAGGGCCGAGCAGGGCCGAGCAGGGCCCTATGGCTCAAACAGCACCTCCTGGAAACAGGTGGTGGGTGGCCGGGCCTCCCTCGCCCGAGTCCTGGCCTCTGGCGCTCTCAAGGGTCTGAGTGGCTGGCTGAAGCCAGCCCCGGGCCCAGGGAAGACCCTTCCGCCCCTCGAGCTGGGTGGGTTCACTGCTGAACCTGGGTCCCATCCTGGGGCGCAGGCCCGCCTGGCCGCAGAGAGGGGTGGGCTGCTCGGATCTCGTGATCGGGCCCGGGAGCGTTCCCGTCCAGCGGCCTCTCTGTCCCTCAGGAACCTGGCCCTGGGAGGCGGCCTGTTGCTGCTCCTGGCGGAGTCCCGCTCCGAGGGGAAGAGCATGTTTGCGGGCGTCCCCACCATGCGCGAGAGCTCCCCGAAGCAGTACATGCAGCTCGGGGGCCGGGTCCTGCTGGTCCTGATGTTCATGACCCTCCTGCACTTCGACGCCAGCTTCTTCTCAGTGAGTACCCTCCCAGCCCCGGCGTGCCGCCCGCAGCAAGCTGCCACCTGGTCATCTCCCTGCCTCCTCGGGAGGACGCTGGTCTGCCCACTTCCCCGACTTCTCTCCGCCTTTGTCTTGTGCTGTGCGCCAGGTGTCAGGGCAGTCCCCCAGCAGCCTCCAGGGCACAGCCTGTGAGCTAGCTGGAGCCTGGGCCGTGCCTGCGCCGTGGGATGGGTGGGTGAGGACACGCACGCGGAGCTCGGAGCTCGCAGCGGGGACCCTCAGCCTGGCACAGTCAGGGGCGGTGCTTGCTCCACTGCCCCGCACCTCCCCACACGTGGCTGCTGCACCAGCCCGGTGGGCGCTTGGCTGGATCACGGCTCGTGCTCTTCCCCTCGCCCCTGCAGGTCGTCCAGAACATCGTGGGCACGGCGCTGATGATCCTGGTGGCCATCGGCTTTAAGACCAAGCTGGCTGCTCTGACCCTGGTCGTCTGGCTGTTCGCCATCAACGTGTATTTCAACGCCTTCTGGACCATTCCGGTCTACAAGCCCATGCATGACTTTCTCAAGTACGACTTCTTCCAGACCATGTCGGTGATCGGAGGCCTGCTCCTGGTGGTGGCCCTGGGCCCCGGCGGCGTCTCCATGGATGAGAAGAAGAAAGAGTGGTAACGGGACCGGGCCCTGCCCTGCCTGGCCAGCACTGGCTGCCAAGGACTGGCTCAGGGTGGCGTCGCCAGTGGCCAGCGTTCGTGTCCTCTCCCCCACCCCCTTGGTAAAGGCACAGATGTTTCCAGAACTTTATTTGCAGACACCTGAAACCCGATGGCCAGACCTGCTCGGGAACCACAGCCGGTCTCGACCACTCAGTGCCCCCCGGCCGGTGGCCAGGTCCCAGGGGCAGCCCTGCCGGCTGTGGCCTTGGTCCAGTCGCTGGGTTTCTGGGGGTTGGCCTCTATGCTGTACTGTCATTCAGAGCGGTCTCACTTTAAGTTTACATTGTTAGCTCAAACTACTACACGACGTGGGATGGCCCAGCCAATGCCACACTCACTGGCTTCAAGTCGGGGGCTTTACCGGTGGTTCTGCCCCATGCCGTGGCACCACAAACACCACAGGGACCCCAAAGCCAAAGGATGACGCAGTATTAGGAGGCCCCGAGGCTGCTGGGATGTACAAGTCCTCGCCGGGACGCCAGCTTGCCCAGGTGCGGGCAGGCTGCTGCCCCCCGCTCACAGGCCAGCCTGGCCGGCACCTCGCGGACGGGTGTGGGGTGCGCAGCGCCAAGACCCTGGGCTGGCGCCACCTCGCACTTGCCCTCACCCCGTTCTGTCGCTCGCCCAGATTGTCCGCTCGCTACGCTGAATGCAGCCAAATTACTTCTTAAATCTGTGATGCCTTACCGGTTTGATCTCGACCCTGTATTTAAAGTTTTCTAACATTGCCTTATCCTGTGTTTCTTTCTGGGGGTGTCATTGCTTGTGTCCACTCGTCTGCAGCACAGCAAATGGCCGGGGAGCCGACGCAGCTCTGCACCCCTGCGCTGTCCCCGGGCTGCAGGGGTGTCCCGAGCCACTCCACACTGCCTTCCCCTCGCCCCACTAGCCTCTGCAGCGTGCACCCCAGCGCATGGTCTTGACACCCCACCTCGCATCCAGCCACAGCCCAGGGTGGCTGCTGGCCACGGGGCTCCTGTCCCGTGGTCCCACACGGGGGTGCAGTGTTCCAACCTCGGCAGGGCTGTGTGCACACAACCCCCTCAGACGACAGCCCAGGCAGGTTCGCTGGCCGTGGTGGGTGGGAAGCACGGCCAGCCCCAGTGGGGTCCTGGTGTCCTCTGGCCTGATGCCGAGCCGAGGGGGACGCCTTCGCTGGCGGGAGAGGAGAGATCTAGTTGGTTTTGGCAAAACAATTTCTGAAAACTTTTGCTTTATGTGGGAAATAGGTATAAATCTCATTTTATGCTGTATTTTATATCTTAGTTGTGTTTGAAAACGTTTTGATTTTTGGAAAACATCAAAATAAATAATGGCATTTGTGGTATGCACTGTGATCCTATGGTGGTGTCCAGCCCGGCTGGGGCCCAGCCAGGGCTCCAGGATGCCACGGTGAGCCGCCGACCCTCAGCCACAGCCAGACAGGACTCTGCCCTGGGATCCCTGCCGCTTCCTGGGCGTGGGGGACAGAGCAGCCCCGGGCGGGCGAAGCGCGCTCAGCCGCAGGAACCCGGCTGCTTGCAGGAGCCGAAGCGCTTAGGTTTGCCGTGGAGACGCCCGATCTTCTTCCTCGGGGAGCCCAGCTGCTTCTGCAGTGCGAGCAGAGTGGGGGTTACCGCCGCTTCCGACGGCCAGCCCGGGGGCAGCATGAGGCACTGCTCGGCCCCAGCCACAGTGGTCCCAAGGTGGACGCCGAGAGGCAGGCCTGGCCCAATGCCCGCTCCCACGGAGCAGCCTCGGCCGTGGTGCTGGGGACGTCTCAGGGTCAGCTGGTCTCTGGAGACCCGCAGAGCTCACCTTCCGCCGCTTCGGCGCTGGCTTCTGGGCCGCGCCCGGCTCCTCCCGGTCTCCCGGGCGCCCCGGCCTCAAGTCCTCGTCATCTGTTAGGATGCTGTGGGCACTGTCCCGGCTCTCGGTCGCTCCCGGGGCCTTCCTGGTGAACAGCTCGGCTGCAAGCAGACGTCTGGCTGTGGTTCACCCAGTTCCGCGCGGGCAGCAGCTGCCAGGACGGGGAGGGTCAGGGACACTCACGTGGGTACAGGTCTGTCATGCTGTCGTCACTCGCGGCGCCCTCCTCGTCCCCAGACGCGGGCTCCCAGAAGGCGTGCTGCGGGGCAGGCGGCCCGTCCCCGTGCTGCTGGTCCCTGCGCCGGCGCCGCTGCAGCAGACGGGCGGGGACGTACTCCTCGCCTCGCTCCTGGCACTCTGCATCTGGGAGACACGGCAGTGCACCACTACCCTCCCGCCCCCGGGGTGTGTGCGCCAGGCTGGACAGCAGTGAGCAGGCGGGGTCCAGCGAGGCGGTGCCTCAGATGCACCTCAGGGCCTCACCGGAGCTGGCCGCAGGGTCCTTGCTGAGCCCGCTGTCCCCGCCTGCTCTGAGAGCTGGGCTGTTGGCGCTCACCCTGCAGTCGACGCGGCTCGCTCCCAGGACGGGGCCCGCCACCTCCCACCGTCCTCTCCGCCACCCACTCCAGGAACCCACACCGGTGTCTCCACCGTGCCCAGCCCCCAGGCCGCCCTCACGGCAAGTTCTCACCCCCCACGGCACCTTGCTGCTTCCTGGCAACTCCACAATCCACCAAAACCGCGGAGACGTCCCCAGCCCCGCCCACAGCCAGCTCTCCTGGCTGGGATCCCTGCCAGGCCCCCTGTCCTCATCCTCCCGCCCCAAATCTAAGTCTGCGCCCACCGGGGCAGGAGGGCACAGCCACACCCCCGAGCCGGGGAGGCGCCCGCACCCCCTTCCTGCGGCTTCCATGCTGTGAAGCCTCATGGCCACCGCGCTGTCCCCTCTGGGCCCTCCCAGGTGCCTCACTCACTTTAACACGGTCAAAGCAACTCCCAATTCACCACTTCCTGTCTCCAGCCAGAAACCTGAAATTCACACTTGGTGCCGGCGCTGGGGTGCAGCGGGTAAAGCCTCCGCCTGCAGTGCCCGCATCCCATATGGGCGCCGGTTCGAGTCCCGGCTGCTCCACTCTCTGCTGTGGCCTGGGAAAGCAGGGGGGGATGGCCCAAGTCCCTGGGCCCCTGCACCCGCGTGGGAGACCTGGAGGAGGCTCCTGGCCCAGCTCTGGCCACTGTGGCCGTCTGGGGAGTGAACCGGCAGGTGGAAGACCTCTCTGCCCTGTAACCCCCACCCCCAGAACACGGCTCTAAGCAGAGCTGACGCCGGTGTGCAGCTCTCCCCCAGCCGGAGCCCCGGCCCCTCGTCCTGGGCGCCCGCCCCACCCCGCGCCCCCAGCCCACCCTCAGACCTTCAAGGCCCCCTTGTCCTCTGCCTGCCTGGCGCGCTGCCCCCTCCGGCCTCTCCAGAGCCCCTGGGAGCCCTCCCGAAGCTCAGGCCGGCCGGGTCTGGGGTCTGGGCCGTGCCCCCCGCCCCGGCGCGCCTCCAGCAGGGCGGGGCCGGGCGACTTACACTGGCGCAGGGCTCGCTGGAAGCGGCGGCCGCGGGTGTGCCTGAGCACGTGCTCGGGGCACCTGTTGAGGTGCCGCAGGGTGAGCCTGCAGAACAGCTGGTGCCTGGGGAGGGCAGGGAGGGTCAGCGCGGCCGCCGCAGCTGGGGGGGGGCAGGGAGGGTCAGCGCGGCCGCCGCAGCCCGGGCGCAGCCCCACCGACCCAGGCGGGCCAGCGCAAGCCGGGGCCTCGCCACCACCCGCCCCTCCGGCCCACTCACAGAAAAAGCCGTGACCCCGACCCTGCGCCCACCCAGGGCCGCCCGCGCTCAGGCAGGGGCGGTCCCTCCCGGCCCCCAGGGGCCACCCACGGGCTCTTGGTGCTGGGCACGATGTGCGGCTCGAACTCGGCGTAGTCGAAGGCGGGGGAGGCGCGCGCCAGCCGCTGGTACTTCCTGCCGCGGGTGTAGACCTGCAGCTCGGGCAGCCGGCAGGGCAGCTCGTGGCCGGTCAGCGCGCACTTCACCTGCGGCGGGACGGCCAGAGGTCGGCGCCCTGCGCGCCCCGCCGCGCCCGCGCCCCGGCCCTCCCCGCCCCGCCGCGCCCCGCCCCGGCCCTCCCCGCCTCCCGCACCCGCGCCCCGGCCCTCCCCGCCCCGCCCGCCCGCGCCCCGCCCCGCCCCGCCGCGCCCGCGCCCGCGCCCCGGCCCTCCCCGCCCCCGCGCCCGCGCCCCGGCCCTCCCCGCCTCCCGCGCCCGCGCCCTCCCCGCCTCCCGCGCCCGCGCCCTCCCCGCCTCCCGCGCCCCGGCCCTCCCCGCCTCCCGCGCCCCGGCCCTCCCCGCCTCCCGCGCCCGCGCCCGCGCCCTCCCCGCCTCCCGCGCCCGCGCCCTCCCCGCCTCCCGCGCCCCGGCCCTCCCCGCCTCCCGCACCTTGCGGGCGCCGGGCAGCAGCCGCAGGCTCGGGTGTTCGCGCAGGAACGCCCGCAGCTCCGCCGGCAGCGCGTCCATGGCCGGCGCGCGCCGCGTGCGCGGGGGCGGGCTCGGCCGACCCGGAAGCAGTTGCCCTCCGCCCCGGAAGCTCCCGGGGCGCCGGGGCGATGGCGGCGGCGTGTCGGCGGGGGCTGCGCGCGGCGGGCCTGGGGCGGGTGAGCGCGGGGCGCCGGGGCCGGGCGGGGCGAGGGCGGGCGGGCCGGCCCCAGGGCTCAGCGCCCCCCGTCCCCGCAGGCCGCCGCCACCGCCTACTGGAGGAGCGCGCCGGGGGTCCCGCCGTGCCCAGGTGAGGGGGACCCGGCGCGGCCCCGAGGGGGTGTCGGGGGAACCCGGCTGGCCGAAGCGGGAAGCCGGCGCCGTGCGTTTGAGCCGCCGCGCGCACGGAGCAGGGCGACCCCAGGCCCCGCGCCCGCGCGTGCCCCCTGTACCACCGCCCCGGGTGCACACGCGCGTGCGTGCGTGCGTGAAGGCCCGCATTTCTGGGGGCAGGGCTCGGGGCGGTTCCGGGAGCTACCCAGGGCCGTGCACCGGCCTCCAAACGCGCCCGGGTGCGTGCGTGGGCTGGGCGCGAGTGCTGCCTGCTGGACCCCGTAGTTAGGGCTGTGGAGGTCTGCCCCGCTGTCCCTGGCAGCGCCGGTGCACGGCGTTAGCGCCCCGGTTGTCTGACCCCGTGGCAGGGGCGGCCTGGGGGCCGAGCCGGGGCGGCAGCTCGGCGGCAGACGCGCCGGCCTCCAAAGCAGAGGACGACCGCTTCCTGCAGTGGCTGCTGCTGCTCATCCCCGCGGCCGCCTTCGGCCTGGGGACGTGGCAGGTGAGGAGGGCCCCGGGGGGCGGCTCCGAGCCCTCGGCCCCTCGGCCCGGTCAGGGGCTCAGGCCGGGTCTCCCTCGGCAGGTCCAGCGCCGCAAGTGGAAGCTGAAACTGATCGAGGAGTTGGAGTCCAGAGTGATGGCCGAGCCCATCCCGCTGCCGGCCGAGTGAGTGTGGCCGCCCGCGCTGGGCTGGCTGGCCCCTCTCCGCGGTGGGGGGGCAGGTAGCGGTGATTGGAGAGCGCGCCCACGTGGTTGCATCAGCTGGGCAGCACAGACCCACACCCCCGGGCCGCCCTGTGCCAGCCTGCACCCCTGTCTCCGCGCAGCCCCATGGAGCTGAGAGGCCTGGAGTACAGGCCAGTGAAGGTCAGGGGCCACTTTGACCACTCCAAGGAACTGTACATGATGCCGCGGACCATGGTGGACCCTGCCCGCGAGGCCCGGGAGGCCGGCCGGATCTCCCCCTCCACCGAGAGCGGGGCCTACGTGGTCACCCCTTTCCACTGCACGGACCTGGGGTGAGCAGTGGGCAGGTGCCCACGGGATCCCCCGCCGTGCAGGACCCTACCCCACCTCCAGCCAGGCAACCCCGGTTCACTACTGCCCGGAGCTTCCGTGCAGGGCTGAGGGGGAGGGTGTGCCTGCAGGGGAGCAGGAAGGGGGACCCAGGCTCTGGACGGCCGGGGACTCCTGGCTGGCCGCCCGGTCTAGGCTGGGCACCTTCCCTGACCTTCAAGGACCCTTCCCCGCCCAACTCTAGGGTCACCATCCTGGTGAACAGGGGATTCGTCCCCCGGAGGCGGCTCAACCCGGACACGCGGCAGAAAGGCCAAGTGAGTGGCCGCAGCTCTGGCCCTGCCCACGGACCCCGGGCGTCCCCGCCCTGGCCCGCTGCCCACTCGTGCTGCCCTGCAGGTGGAGGGCGAGGTCGACCTGGTGGGGATGGTGAGGCTGACGGAGACCAGGAAGCCCTTCGTCCCCGAGAACAATCCCGAGAGGAACCACTGGCACTACCGGGACCTGGAGGCCATGGCCAGGGCGGTGGGCGCCGAGCCCGTGTTCATCGACGCGGACTTCAGTAGGTTGAGGCCACCCCGCCCCGGGTCTGCCCACGTGGGGGAGGGGGAGCGGGACAGCAGCGCCCACTGTTCCTGTAGAGAGCACCGTGCCTGGGGGGCCCATCGGCGGGCAGACCCGAGTCACCCTGCGGAACGAGCACATGCAGTACATCGTCACCTGGTGAGCCCGCCAGACTGAGACCCCGGCACGGCCCCGGCCCCAGGCCTGGCCTCTGCCTGGCTGACGGCTCCTGTCCCGCCGCAGGTACGGGCTGTGTGCGGCCACCGCGTACCTGTGGGTGAAGAAGTTCCTGCACAGAGCGCCCGGCGTGTAGCAGGGCCAGCACCGCCCCCCCAGAATAAAGCCACGTGAATAAATAAAGGCCCTGAACTGACCCCTGTGTGCCCGTGACAAACGATCTTTATTATATACAAAGAACCCGCGGCGGTCACCCCAGCTTCGTGGCCAGCTCCTTGGCCTTGGCCTTCTCCAGCTTGGCGATGCGAGCCACGGACTTGGGCCCCAGGACGTTGCCTCCCCAGTGGCGGCGGATCTGCAAGGACAGGGGCGGTCAGCCACGGCGGCGGGGCAGCGCGGCGGGCGGGGTCTGCGGGCGCTCACCTCGTCGTATCTGTCGTTGTAGTTGGTCCTGATGGCCTCCACCAGCTTCGCCAGGGCCCCTTTGTCCTCCCTGTGACACGGGGGACACGCGGTTGGTCCTCACCCCAGGCACAGGGCGCCCCCTGCCCGGGCGCGGCCGCCTCAGACGTCACTGACCACACGGCTGGTTCAGGTGAAGAAATTCTGGACCATCACTGGCAGGGCCCGCGGGGGAGGGGGCGGGGCGGGGCGGGGGCACTTACGAGTTGACCTGCGTGAAGGCCACGGCCGTGCAGGTCTTCCGGTGCACCAGGCGCCCGAGCCGGGCCTTGCCCTTGAGGATGCAGTAGGGGACGCCCATCTTGCGGCACAGGGCGGGCAGGAAGACCACCAGCTGCGGGGAGGCGGCGCGGCTGAGCGGGGCTCCCGGCGGACCCCTCCCCGGGCCCCGCAGCCGCTCAGGGTTAAAAAGCTCGTGTGTGCGCTTCAGCGCTGCGCTCAGCGCGGACGTGTCGTCATCGCGGCCGCCGCCCCCTCCCGCCCGCGCCCGCACCCACCTCAATGGGGTCCACGTCGTGCGCGATCACCACCAGCTGCGCCTTCTTGTTCTCCACCAGCGTCGTGACGGTGTTCACGCCTGGAGCAGGGGCGCGCGGGCGTGAGCGCGCAGGGCGGGCCCGGCCCGCTGACCCGCCCGCAGCCCTGCCGCCCGCCCGGTGGGCACGCCCCACGCCCCCGCCCCGCTGACCCGCCCGCAGCCCCGCCGCCCGCCCGCAGCCCCCCTGCCCGCCCCGCTCACCCGCCCGCAGCCCCCCAGCCCGCCCGGTGGGCACGCCCCACGCCCCGCTCGCAGCCCCCCAGCCCGCCCCGCTCACCCGCCCGCAGCACCGGCGGCCGCTTGGTGGGCACGTCCCCCTTGCCCGCCGCCTTCTTCTCGGCGCGCGCCAGCAGCCGCTGCTTCTTCTCCTGCCTGGTCTCGGGCCGGTACTTGTGGGCCAGCTTCAGCAGCTGCGTGGCTGCGGGGACGCGGGGTCAGCCTCGCCGCCCCGCCCCGCCCCGCCCCGGCCCGGCCCGGCCCCGCGCGCACCCGTCTGGCGGTCCAGCGCCTGCGTGAACTGGTTGATGGCGGGCGGCACCTTCAGCCGCTTGTACAGGATGGCCCGCTGCCGCTGCAGCCGGATGTAGCGCGGCCACTTGACGAAGCGCGTGAGGTCCCGCTTGGGCTGGATGTCCTGCCCTGTGGGGGCGCCGCGAGCGTGAGCCCCGCACCCGGCCCGGCCCGCACCCGCCCGGCACCCGCACCCGCCCGCGCATCAGCGATCTTGGTGGTGTCGACGTCGTCACCGCGCTCGGATAGCAAATATTCCGTCACATCATCTGCGCGGCCCGCCCGGCCCGGCCCCGCCCCGCACCCCGCGCCCGCCCGGCCCCGCACCGATGCCGAAGTTCTTGGGCCGCTTCTCGAACAGCGGGTTCACCACCTTCTTGGCCTCCTGCTTCTTGACCACGGCAGGCGCCGGGGCCACCTTCTTCCCCTTGGCCTTCTTCCCCTTCGGCTGCCGCGGGCGAGAGAGCGAGGCCCGTTACAGCGGCCGCCGCCGCCCCGCACCCCCCGGTCCGCCCCGGCCCCCCGGGTCCGCACTGCGGCGAAGCTCTCCCGGTCCTCCTCCCCGACCCGGCAGCCGCAGGGCCGGCGCATCCGCTCCGCGGCCCCCGTGCCGGACGCGGCAGGCTCCCCCTAGCCCCCGGCGGCGCGGGGGAGCCGCCCGCTCGCGCTCGGCCGAGGATGGCAGCGGATGGAGCCCGGACCCAGAGCGGGAGCCGCGGGACGCAGACTCACCATCTTGAGCGGCTGGAGGAGAGAGAAAGGGAAGGGAATTGTGGGTAATATGAAGCGGCTTCGCGTATCGCGAGACCTGGCGCCTGCGCGGGATTTCGGTTTAAAGCGACAGGCACCCTTTAACGCTCGAAGCCGGGGGCGGGACCTCGAGGGTGGCGGCGGACTCGGGCGAAGCTTCGGCGGGCCGGGCCGGGAGTGGACAGGCGCCGGTGAGCGCGGGCCCGGGGGCAGGGCCGCCGGCGGCGAGCTGGGGTCGGCGCTGCCCGGGAGCGGCGAGGGAGGCTGTGGCCGGTTCGCGGCGTCGCCGGCCCCAGGCGGGTGTTCGGCCGCGTTTCCGGGGCCCCGCGGCCGGGTGCGGGGTGGACGGGCCGGGGCGGCGGGCGCAGCTCGCGGGCTCGCTCGGCCCTGCTCAGGCCGGCCCTGCCCGGGGGTTGCAGAGCGAGGCGCGCCATGGCGCAGCAGAGAGCGCTGCCCCAGAGCAAGGAGACGCTGCTGCAGTCCTACAACAAGCGGCTCAAGGACGACGTCAAGTCCGTCATGGACAACTTCACGGAGATCATCAAGACCGCCAAGGTGGGCGCGGGCGCGGGCCGGGGCCGCTCGCGCTGGCGTTGCCCGGCGGGCGAAGTGCGGACAGAGGGGGCGGTGGGCGGCGGACGACGGGCGGACGGCGCGGTGGGCAGAGGGGGCGACGGACGGGGCGGTGGACAGAGGGGGCGACGGACAGGGCGGTGGACGGACGGGCGGACGGCGCGGTGGGCAGAGGGGGCGACGGACGGGGCGGTGGACAGAGGGGGCGACGGACAGGGTGGTGGACGGACGGGGCGACGGACGGGGCGGTGGACAGAGGGGGCGACGGACAGGGTGGTGGACGGACGGGCGGACGGCGCGGTGGACGGACAGGGCGGTGGACGGACGGGCGGACGGCGCGGTGGGCAGAGGGGGCGACGGACGGGGCGGTGGACGGACGGGGCGGTGGACAGAGGGGGCGACGGACGGGGCGGTGGACAGAGGGGGCGACGGACAGGGCGGTGGACGGACGGGGCGACGGACGGGGCGGTGGACAGAGGGGGCGACGGACAGGGCGGTGGACGGACGGGGCGACGGACGGGGCGGTGGGCAGAGGGGGCGACGGACAGGGTGGTGGACGGACGGGGCGACGGACGGGGCGGTGGACGGACGGCGCGGACGGCGCGGTGGGCAGAGGGGGCGTCGGACAGGGTGGTGGACGGACGGGGCGACGGACGGGGCGGTGGACGGACGGGGCGACGGACGGCGCGGTGGGCAGAGGGGGCGACGGACAGGGTGGTGGACGGACGGGGCGACGGACGGGGCGGTGGGCAGAGGGGGCGACGGACAGGGTGGTGGACGGACGGGCGGACGGCGCGGTGGACGGACAGGGCGGTGGACGGACGGGCGGACGGCGCGGTGGGCAGAGGGGGCGACGGACGGGGCCGTGGACAGAGGGGGCGGCGGACGGACGGGGCGGACGGCGCGGTGGGCAGAGGGGGCGACGGACGGACAGGGCGGTGGACGACGGGCGGTGGGCAGAGAGGGCGACGGGCGGAAGGGGCGGTGGACAGACAGGGCGGTGGGCGATGGGTGGACAGCGCGGTGGCCGTGGCGCAGGCAAAGCAGAGCGGGGGCTCTGGCCCGGCCGCGGCCACGCGAGTCCCGGGGTCGGTGCCTCAGTTTCCCCGTGTGACCAGGGGGCAGTTTCTTTGGGGAAGGCAGCCGCGGGGGGCCTGAGCCTTGTAGCCGCCCCGTGACCTGGAGAGAGATGGACACGGGTGGGGGGGGCAGCTGGGGGCCCTGCAGGTGGGCAGGGTGGTCAGTGCCTGGGCCGCAGCTGGCAGTCACGCGGCCACCTGTGTGCTGTCTCCGTGGCCTCGTCCCCTTTCAGAGGACGCTTCCCAGCTTCGCCTTCCACGGCCTCGCAGCGTCCACAGGGAAGCCGTGTCCAGGCTGAGGGCCTGGCTCCTGGGGGCAGACCGGCTGGGCTGGGTGCCCGGCCCCTCCAGTGCTCGGGGGACGCCTGCAGCACCCTGGGGTCCGGCCCAGCCGGTGACCAGGGACCCCTGTGCCCGACCCGCGGGACGCAGCCACTTAGAGAAGTGACCCCAGGCCCTGCCAAACCAGGCTGCACACCCCAGATGAGGCTGGCCGTCCCGGCAGTCAGCGCGGTGGGCTCCGGGCGGGGGCGGGAGCCTGGGCGGACGTCCGGTCAGTGCAGGGGGCGGGGGCTCCAGCTTTCTCCTTTGTTCCCAGATCGAGGAGGAGACGCAGGTGTCGCGGGCCACTCAGGGCGAACAGGACAACTATGAGATGCACGTGCGGGCCGCCAACATCGTGAGTGCCGGGTGGGGGCAGGCGGGGGTCTCCACTAGGCTTCCCGGGGGGTGGGGCGCAGGGCTCCCCCCTGTGAGCGGCAGGGAGAAAGCCTCACCCCTGGTGCCTTTGTAGGGCCAGGAGATGGCCAGGCAGGTGGCGCGCCCGCCGGTCCCCGGGAGTCCGACGGGCCCTGGGCTGCTGCCCCGGGACACACCGGCTGAGCCCAGGGCAGGGGCCGGAAGCAGGCCTGCGCCCCTGCTGGTCAGGCAGGGCCCGGGAGCCTGCTGGCCTGGAGCCCCCCGCTGCGGACGAGGAGGCTGAGGCTCCGGGCAGCGCTGACGCCGTGCCGCCCTGGCTCTGCCGGCCGCAGGTGCGAGCGGGCGAGTCCCTGATGAGGCTGGTGTCCGACCTCAAGCAGTTCCTCATCCTGAACGACTTCCCCTCCGTGAACGAGGCCATCGACCAGCGCAACCAGCAGCTGCGCGCCCTGCAGGAGGAGTGCGACCGGAAGCTGGTGGCGCTGCGGGACGAGGTGTCCATCGACCTGTACGAGCTGGAGGAGGAGTACTACTCGTCCAGGTACCGATAGGGCTGGGCCCGGCCCAGGAAGGCGCCGCGTTCCGGAGCGTTTGACGGACAGACGATTCTCCACCAGGCCCTTGGGCCGCACCCGCGGGCGTCGGGGGGCTGCCGGCGCGCCCTGGAGCTCAGCCCCCCCCAAGAGCCTCTCCTGCGCCGCTCCCCTTAGTGGCTGAATCCAGGTGTAGACATTTCAGCCCAGGCCCGCTGGCTCCTCTGCACCGCCTGGGCCCGTGCCCACGTCCGCATTGCCGGTGCTCGCCTGGGGGGGCCATGTCACCAGACTCCGCGGCAGGGCGGCGGGGCGGTCTTGGGGGCAGGGAGGGAAATGCCCAGACAGAGATGGCCTGCAGAGCCGTCCAGTCTCCCATCGTGCAGCCCTGTTCCCGGAGCTGGAGCGCTGGGCCCGGGGACACAGCAGTGGGCGACACCTGTCATTCTAGCCATTCTAGCTCTGGGGGAGGGGGGCTCCTAGGGTCTGAAAACACGGTGTGGGCAGGGGGCCCAGGAAGTCCGAGTGTAGCGTGCACAGCGGCAGCGGAGGCTGCGGGAGGGGGCCAGCAGAGACCACGGCCTTCCCACTCGTGCCGGCTCCTGGACGAACCTCCCCCGCCCCCGGAAGTGGATTGAAAATGCCGCCTGGTGCTCCCGGAGGCGGTGCTGGGCCTCCCGGCTCCTCGCCAGTGAACACCTGTGCCAGGGCCGTTCCGCGCAGGGCCAGCAGGTGGCGCTCGCCCCTCCCTGCCGGCCTGCGAGTGCAGGGCCCCGCGTCCATGCCCGGCAGTCCCCTGCCTCCACACTCCTCCGCACCGCCCGCCGCTGTCTGCTTGCTCTTTCTGGTTCCGCCTCTCCCCTTCCGCTCTCCGCCACTCTGAGCCCAGGGCAGGGGCGAGGGAGGGCAGCCAGGGGCAGGGGCCAGCCCCGGGCTCGTCGCCCCGCTGTGGCTGAGCCGAGCCCTTCACCCGCATGGCCAGGGGCCCTGCCGGAGGCCACAGCGACCCCGTGAGCTCGGGCCGCCTGGGAGGGGCAGGTCCGGGGTGGCGTCCGCCTGTCCGGCCGCAGCCAGGCCAGAGTGAAGGGAGCGGCGGGGGAGCTGCGTCTGGTTCTCAACTCTGCTTCTGTCTCGCCCCACCCGGCTTTCCTCCGCCTGCTCCTGTCTCCCTGGGGTTTCTGGCGGCCCAAAGCTCGAGTCTTGGCGAAGCTAGTGACCTGCCTCTGTGCGAAGCTTACTGGAGGCCGGACCTCGACACGGACTCTGCCGATGGCCTCGCAGCCCCTCCGCTGGCGTCCCCGGAGCCCGGTGCCGGCCCCCTGCAGGCTGCAGCCGCGGCCCACTCCCACGCGGGCGGCCCTGGCCCCACGGAGCACGCCTGAGCTGCCAGGCCCCGGTTCTCCGGACCCTGGGGGCCTGGGGGGAGCTGCCCCAGCCCCTGCCTCCCGGGCGGCCGGGCGGGAGAGGAGGCAGCCGGCCCAGGGCGCCGTCAGCCGCGCCCGGCCCCTGCACAGTGCGCTTGCGGCCACGGGTGTCCGCGCCCCGCGTGGCGCGAGCGCCGCCCCGGTCCCTTGTGCTGTCGTGGCTGTCGAATAAAAACGCCGCCTCCTGTTCTGGCTGGAGCCTCGTCCTTCCGCGGCCTGGCCTCCGCGTCTGGCGAGTGAGAGGCGTCTGCCCGGGCGGGCCGCGGACGGTGGAGCCCTGCACCTGGGCCTGGGCGCCCCGCGGAGGCCACTGCCGGCCCGGACGTCCAGGCTGCGCGCACCGTCCACCGGCCTGGGGCTGTCCGTCCGTCACCCCGGCCCGGGCCGCGGGGCTCCGAGAGTGCCCTCCCCGCTGGCCGCTGACCAATGGCCGTCCCGGGGCCCTGCGGGGGTCAGGGGGCCGGGGAGTGGGCCCCGCGCCTCAGGCCGGCGACTCGCCTCGGCCTGGGCCGGAAACACCACGGCCTCGGGTCCCCGGCGCACGCGGTGGCCCGGCGGAGATGCAGGTCCTGGCGGGCATCGGGGCGGAGCCAGCGGACCGAACATCTCTCTGCTTTTCAGACAAGAGCTCCCCGGTCACCTCTGCCACAGGGCCGCAGGGCACAGGGCCGCAGGGCACGCGTCCGCGGCGCCCACCAGAGACGGGCTTGGGCAGCTCGGACATCCGGGCACTTCGTCCCCTGCCCACTGACCCACGACGCCTGGGGGCGGGTCCGCGGCGGGGTTCCTCCCCGACGGCCCACAATGCTCCGCGCCCGCGCGGCGCGCCTCTTCCGGCGGAGCCAGACCTGACTAGTCGCACGCAGCTGCTCGGCGCTCGGCTGGCGGCGCCTGCGCCCGTGGTGGCTTCCGCGTCCCGCGTCTCGTGCTGTGCGGCCGCGGCGAGCTGCGGTGCCGGGACCTGCAGCCATGACGTCCCTGCTCGCCAAGGACGCCTATCTCCAGGGCCTGGCCAAGAAGATTTGCGCGCAGCCCGGCCCCGAGCCGCCGAAGCGCAAGTGGGGTGAGGCGGCCGGCGGGGCCGGGGCGGGGGGCGTGCGGGCCCGGGAAGGCCGGCGGGGCCGGGGCGGGGGGCGTGCGGGCCCGGGAAGGCCGGCGGGGCCGGGGCGGGGGGCGTGCGGGCCCGGGAAGGCCGGCGGGGTCGGGGCGGGGGGCGTGCGGGCCCGGGAAGGCCGGCGGGGTCGGGGCGGGGGGCGTGCGGGCCCGGGAAGGCCGGCGGGGCCGGGGCCGGGGCGTGCGGGCCCGGGAAGGCCGGCGGGGTCGGGGCGGGGGGCGTGCGGGCCCGGGAAGGCCGGCGGGGCGGGGGCGGGGGGCGTGCGGGCCCGGGAAGGCCGGCGGGGCCGGGGCGGGGGCGTGCGGGCCCGGGAAGGCCGGCGGGGTCGGGGCCGGGAAGGCCGGCGGGGCCGGGGCGGGGGCGTGCGGGCCCGGGAAGGCCGGCGGGGCCGGGGCCGGGGCGTGCGGGCCCGGGAAGGCCGGCGGGGTCGGGGCGGGGGGCGTGCGGGCCCGGGAAGGCCGGCGGGGCGGGGGCGGGGGCGTGCGGGCCCGGGAAGGCCGGCGGGGCCGGGGCGGGGGCGTGCGGGCCCGGGAAGGGGCCGTGTCCGCCGGCGTCGGAGCCCCGGGCCGCAAAACCCTCCTGCTTCCGGCTCTGCAGCGGGCAAAGCTCGAGGCTCGGAAGCCGCTGCGCCGCGGAGGAAGAGGAGGAGGAAGGCGGCGGCGGGGCCGCGGGAACCGCAGGAGACGCAGCGCCGCGCGGGGGCGGCAGCCCCGGAGCGCACGGGGGCCGCAGGTGAGGGGCCGGGGCCGGGCAGGCAGGGCAGCCGCTGGGCCCCTGGGGCAGCCCGGGGCGCCGGGGGGGGGGTCGGGGCGCCTCTCAGCCCGGTCTCCCCCAGGTGGCCCGGCCGCGGAGCCGGACTCCGTGTTCGCCCTGGACGTCCTGCGACAGCGGCTGCGCGAGAAGATCCGGGAGGCCCGGGGCCAGGTGGGTGCCGAGCCTCGCCGCGACCCCGGCCGCCCCCGCAGCTTTGGGGGACCTCGGTCCCCAGGGTCGCCAGCCGCGTGCTGGGCCCCTGCTGGGGTGACGCAGCGGGCTGGGGGGTCCTGGGTCCCTGCCCCTCCGGGCGCTCTGTGCCCGTGACAGCCAGGTGCCGGGTGCGCACAGCCCCCGCGTCTGCTCCCCTTTGCGGGCGTGTCCTCCGGCCGTGCCCAGGGCGGGGCGCCGGCTCTGGGACGGCAGTGGGGCCGTGGGGACAGGCTGTGCAGTGGGCAGGGCAGGCTCTGGGCCGCCACCAAGACCGGGGGTCTCGGCCCACTGTGAGGACAGTGGGCAGGGCTGTACCTGTCAGTGAGCTAGGCCCCGCCCTGGTGGCCCGGGGTAGTGTGGCCGTCCTGTTCGCCCAGCGGCGCCCGCCCGCTGCCAGCCCTCTCGGCGGGTGCCCTGTGGTGAGCTGCCCTTTGCCGTGGGGTTCTGCGTGGCCCCAGCACCTGTGGGCTGGGAGCCACGGTTCTCACTTGGGGGTCCCGCGTCCCCTCGTGCTGCCCGAGCCGCTCCTGACTGCCTCCCAGCCGCGCTCTCGCCCCGGCGTGTGTGCTGGACGGAGGCCTCTAACCGGGGACGCCCGCTCCCTCTCCAGGGCGGGGCCGAGGAGCTGTCGGCCGCCACCTTGGAGAAGCGGCGGCGCAGGAAGCAGGAGCGCGAGCGGAAGAAGAGGAAGCGCAGGGAGCTGCGTGCCCGGGCGGAGGCCAAGGAGGCCGGTGCGGCCGGGGCCGCGGCTGAGCCGGCCCCAGAGGCTGCCCGCAAGGAGCCCCCCGAGCCGCCGGGGCTGATCTTCAATAAGGTGAGCGGGGGCCTGGCGCTCCTGGGTGGCGACTTCCCTCCGGGTCTGGGCTCTGGGCCTCGGGGCCCGTGGCAGCGCCGCCCCGTGCGCTCGCCAGGCCCTGGGTGCCGGGTGTGAGCTGCCGCCGCCCCCCAGGTGGAGGTGAGTGAGGAGGAGCCGGCCAGCAAGGCCCAGCGGAGGAAGGCGAGGAGGCAGCAGGTGAAGGGGAAGCTGACGCCGCTCACGGGCAGGAACTACCGGCAGCTGCTGGAGCGCCTGCAGGCGCGGCGGGGCCGGCTGGAGGAGCTGCGCGCGCGGGACGAGGGCAGCGCCCAGCAGCTGGAGGCCAGGATGCAGTGGACCAACCTGCTGTACAAGGCGGAGGGCGTGAGGATCCGGGACGACGAGGGCCTGCTGCGGGCGGCCCTGCAGCGCAAGGAGAAGCGCCGGGCCCAGCGCCAGCGCCGCTGGGAGAAGCGCTCGGCCCGCGTGGTGCAGCAGATGCAGCAGCGGCAGGACACGCGGCGGCAGAACCTGCGCCGGAAGAAGGCGGCCAGGGCCGAGCGGCGCCTGCAGAGGGCCCGCAAGAAGGGCCGTGTGCTGCCCCAGGACCTGGAGCGGGCCGGCCTGGCCTGAGCGGCGTGTGCTGGGCCCCGGCCGCTTCCCCTGCTGCGGTCACGGGGCCACGGGACGGGTGCGGGTGTCTTTGATGGACCGCCCTTTGAGTCAGAAATGTGCTCAGGACCAATGAGAACCCGAAGTGAGCGTGGCTGGGGGGCTCGGGGGAGGCCGGAGTCTGGGCGGGGCTGTGCTGGGCGCAGCCACCCGGCCCCTGCCTGCCGTGCCCATCTTGGTCTTCGCGGTTCAGTCGCCCTGGGGCCGCAGCACACACTGACGCTGGAGGAGGAGGTAACCTCCCAGCACCGTGCAGTCTGATTCCGGCCCCTTGGCCGCTCTGGGCCCGCACTGGCAGGAGGCGGAGGCGCTGTGCGGTGCTGCGGGCCTCCCCGGCCCTCTGGAGTGAGGGGCGGGCAGCTGGGTGTCTCAGTGTCTGGGGAGGAAAACCCCGCGCCCTGCCCTGAGCAGCGGCTCTCCCCACCCCCGTGGAGAGTGCCGCGGGCGGGCGGTGCCGGGCATCGCCGAGCGTCTCTGACCCTGTCCCCCCACGTGTGGCTGCACTGTGTGCTGTTTGATGACCGGGCTGGGGCCGGTGTGGCAGCGGGGAAGCCGCCGCCTTGGTGCCAGCGTCCCGTGTGGGTGCCCGTCTGTGTCTTGGCCGTTGCGTTTCCAATCCAGCTCCCTGCTAATGCCTGGGAAAGGCGGGAAATGCCTCAAATTTCTGGGCCCTCACGACATCCTAGGAGACCCAGACGAGGCTTGTGGCCACCTGGGGAGTGGACCAGCACGGGGAAGAGCTCTGCGACTCTGACTTTCAAAATAAATAAGTAATTCCTTTTTTTCTTTAAAAAGAGCTGATTCTGAGACGGGGGCAGCCGGTAGCAGCCCCGGGGCGGCTCTGGGCCCTCCTGTGAGCGGTGACTCCGGGCTCAGCCGCAGGAGGTGGAGGGGTCCGTCCGCCTCTCCTTGGGTGCTTTCCGAGTCAGTCTGGCCCTTGAGCCAAGGCCGTGGTCTTGGGTGGCCTCGGCCAGCGTAGGCCCAGCAAGGGGCACGAGGACAGAGCGTTTGCCCTGGGCAGGACCCCTTGCCCCGCTCAGTGGGTGGGGGTTGTTGGGCCCTCCCTGCACCCATGGTTCCCAGCCCTGCCCGCAGGGAGCCCGCACGCCTCTGCGTGTTCCTGGAGGGAGCAACGTGCTAGAGGCAGCACTTCCACCAGGTGGCCGCAGCGGCTGGAGCTGGCGGTCAGGAGCCAGGAGCTCCTCCTGGGTCTCCCACGTGGGGGCAGGGCCCACACATCCGGGCTGTGTCCTGGCTGCTTTCCCAGGTGCATTAGGGAGGTGGATCAGGAGTGGAACAGCCGGGACTTGAACCAGTGCCCATGTGGGACGCTGGTGCCGCACATGGTGGCTTTGGCCGCTACGCCACAGCGCTGGCCCAGGCTGAGTCGGCCAGGGCAGGGATTCAGAGGCAGACAGCGACACTTGACAAGCAAACCTGGAAAACCAAGACGAGATTCCATATCGTCAGCAGGTCTCGGTGCCACGTGAATTGTGCTCACAGAAGGTTGGACGTCACCCTTGCTGTCGAAGATGAACTTCGAGAAGGAACAGCGGTTTTTAAAAAGTGGGTGGCGTGGCCAGCACTGTGACAGCGCGTGCAGCCGCCTCCCACGGGAGCATCGGTTCCCGTCCCAGCCGCTCCACTTGGACCCAGCTCCCATCTGTCAGGCCTGGGAACAGCCGTGCCAGGGGACACCGGATGCAGTCAGACTCCTGGCTTTGCCTTGACGGCCGTTTGAGGAGTGAGCCGGCAGTAACTGCCTTTCACATAAATATGAATGTATATATAAAAAAGAGGAGCTGGTTTTTTTAAATAAATTCTACCTATAACTTAAGGGAATCACATTAAACGGTTGAATTTTTTTCTTTTTATGTGAAAGAGAGACAGACAGGTCTTTCTTCCGTTAGTTCACTCCCCAAATGGCTGCCACGGTCAGAGCTGCGCCGATCCGAAGCCAGGAGCCAGTTGTTTCTTCCTGGTCTCCCACATGGGTGCAGGGCCCAGGGACTTGGGCGTCTTCCACTGCCTTCCCAGGCCACAGCAGAGAGCTGGATCAGAAGAGGAGCAGCCGGGACTCCAACCAGCGCCCACATGGGATGCTGGCACTGAAGGCAGCGGCCCTACCTGGTAATGCCGCAGCACTGGCCCCGTGATTAATTAAGCAAGTGCTCGGGTTGTTGGCCATGTGTCAAGTCCTTAGCCCTGGTGGCTGTGCTGTAGGGCTGCACAGATAGAGAACATTTGCATACTGCACAGCGCTGTCTTGTAATTTGCAAGACTGGACTTGGGGAATCTTCCAGAAAACGGATTCAGTTCAGTACAGTGTTCATGTTTTTTTGAGAAAGACTAGAAGTTTGCCTGTACATGACACAGGGTTAAGTAGGCCTGGTGACAGGCCTGGTGCAGGCCACTGGTGACAAGACAGGTGCTTCTCCCCCGGGGGGTAGACAGAGCCCAGATAAGAAAGAGCCTGGAAGTCCCACCCCAGCCTGCAGCATCCAGAACCCCCCCTGGGCCTCCACGGCACGTGTCGGGGTCCAGTGACCTGTCCCAGGCTCTGACGTGAACCATGTCCCACCACGTCCCAGAACGAGGGGGTGTGCCGGGCTGGTTCTGCTTCCTTCTCACCTGGGGCGAAGGCTGGGGCGAGGCTGGCAGCTAGCCCTGACGTGCCTGGCCACAGAGGGGAGCTAGAAGGGCAGACCATGGCTCCACCTGCCACAGGGCTGCCCCCAGCATCTCTGCAGCCTGCTGGGCCGCTGTGGCATGGTAGGCACCAGGGGCAGTGGATGGATGGGGCAGAGCTGACCCGGGCAGGACTTGGTGTCCAGCAGCCCAGGCTGGTGTGTGCTCAGCCCCGGAAGTGGGTGTCGGAAGCCCACCTCCCAGGCGGCACCTGTCACCCGCGGGCTTTGCCTGTTTCAGCGTCTGTGCCTGAAGGGGGCGGGGCGTGGGAATGAGCCAAGACAAAAGGCTGATGAAGGCTCGTGTATTCAGGCGTCTCAGCGGTGTTTATACCTACCCAGCTCAGGGCAACACAGAGGACGACAACATACACAAGCAACTTACCGGGCTTGCTGCAGCAGTCACAACGTAGTCCATTTTAACGAGTGCTCTTGTTTGATCATCCACCTTCAACATGGGAGTACGTGGCTCTCATCCCAGGGGTTGCACAAGCCAAGACTGACCTTGGCGCACCTATGGGCTGCCTGCAGGTGAGCCAGTCCCTCCAGGTCTGAGACATGCATTGGCCCCGTGCGCCGCCTGCTGTTGATCATGGTCCACCGCAGGCCAGGCGTCTCCTCCCTGGCTGTGGGTTCTGGCTCCCTGGTGTCTGATGGCTGATCTTCAGCGGGTTTTCCGTCGCTGGAGATTGACGTAGTCTTGGAGTACCTCCTCTGGGCACTCGGCAGTATGGGCTACACCCAAACTCATCATGAATTCAGAATGCCCCAAGTTGAAGACGCGTGCAGTGCCCAGCTCCCCAAACGGCCTGCTACCCTGGGTGTGCGCAGAACACTCGTTAGCTTTCAGTGCAGCGAAAGCACCTAACACGTGTGTGGTTTACATGAAGTAAGGCACCTGTCATGTGTGCCTTTTATGCACCTAATGTGTCTTTTACACGGAAGGCACCTGTCACATGTGTATTTACACAGAAGTAAGGCACCTAACACGTGTGTCTTACACAGAAGTAAGGCACCTGTCATGTGTGTCTTACACGGAGGTAAGGCACCTGACACGTGTGTGTTTAGAAGTGTTGTCTACCCCGTGTGGTTGTACCCGTGTTTACCGTGGTGGCCGCATGGCTGCCGGGGAGCCCCTCGGCCGCCCTGCCTAGGGTTCTCGAGGCCGGGGAGCCCCGCGGCTGCCTGCCTGGGGTTCTCTAGACCGGGGGAGCCCCGCAGCTGCCTGCCTGGGGTTCTCTAGACCGGGGAGGCCCCGCGGCCGCCCCTGCCTGGGGTTCTCGAGGCCGGGGAGCCCCGCGGCCGCCCTGCCTGGGGTTCTCTAGACCGGGGAGCCCCGCGGCCGCCCTGCCTGGGGTTCTCGAGGCCGGGGGAGCCCCGCGGCCGCCCTGCCTGGGGTTCTCGAGGCCGGGGAGCCCCGCGGCCGCCCTGCCTGGGGTTCTCTAGACCGGGGAGCCCCGCGGCCGCCCTGCCTGGGGTTCTCGAGGCCGGGGAGCCCCGCGGCCGCCCTGCCTGGGGTTCTCGAGGCCGGGGAGCCCCGCGGCCGCCCTGCCTGGGCTTCTCGAGGCCGGGGAGCCCCGCGGCCGCCCTGCCTGTGGGTTCTCTAGACCGGGGAGCCCCGCGGCCGCCCTGCCTGGGGTTCTCTAGACCGGGGGAGCCCCGCAGCTGCCTGCCTGGGGTTCTCTAGACCGGGGAGCCCCGCGGCCGCCCTGCCTGGGGTTCTCTAGACCGGGGAGCCCCGCGGCCGCCCTGCCTGGGGTTCTCGAGGCCGGGGAGCCCCATGGCTGCCTGCCTGGGGTTCTCGAGGCCGGGGAGCCCCATGGCTGCCTGCCTGGGGTTCTCTAGACCGGGGAGCCCCGTGGCTGCCTGCCTGGGGTTCTCCAGGACGATCTGCCAAGCCTCCCCGGCCCCTGGAGAAGCCCTCGCTGCCTTGGCCTCCCTGGACCCCCAGCTCTGTCCCCTTAACCCCGCATGCTGGATCCCTTGGACTTCCCTGCGCTGCTGTGTGGGGGCTCCCAGACAGGAGGGGGTGGCAGTCACAAGGCCCCCCCGTTTGTCATCTCCAGTGCCGCCTGTCTGACGTCTGGAGGTCGTGCTCCACCTGCTCTGGTTTGAATTGTCGGAAGCAGACAGCAATCTGACCCCGTGTTCATCGTGCACGGCCACGCCTCAGCGTGGATGATTCCCACTAAATGCGTCCCACTTGCACTGCAGCCGCTTTTCCGTTGCTTCACGTCTGTTTGAGAGGCAGACGGAGAGGGGCACCTGCTGGTTCACTGACCAGACGCCTGCAGCAGCGCCGGGAGCTCCAGCCGGGTCTCCCACGGGGGGTGGCAGGGGCCCAAGCACGAGGGCCGTCTTCCACGGCCCCCCAGGAGCAGTGGAAGCTACAGAAGCCGGGATTCGAACGGGGCACTCTGATATGGGGAGCGGCTTAACCCTCCGGGCCGCCACGCCTGCCTCTCCCTAAGACTGCCTAATCCACTGCGCGTGAGGCTAAGCCTGTCTCTGGTTTCAGACTTGTTAGCGCCTCAGAATGAGCACCTGTGAACAAAGTGGCACATCATGCAACGTTGCTTTTATTGGAATGAAATCCACAAAACAGGATCACCGTTCCAAACGTGACTTCGATGTGCACGGCCGTCACCCCGCGCTCCCAGGGGGGACAGCTCTGCCTGCCTGCCAGTCGCTCGTCAGGCCCCGGCACCTCGGCGCCCTGTCCGGGCTGCCCGTTTCTGGACGCTCTGCCGTGGAGCCGTGTGGCCGCGTCAGCCCCCTCGTGTGGTCACCCCCCGTCTTCACTTGTGAGTGAGGGTGATGGACATTTGACGTGTGCCAGCGTGACTGGTGCCCCTGTGAGCACGCGTGCAGGTTTGGGTGTGCACTCGTGCTGAGGCCCCTCGGTGGTCACTTGTGTAAGTGCGGCTCCTCCAGGGCGTTTCCCGCAGTGGCTGCGCCGTTTGGAATCCCCGGCCGTGAGTGAGGGCTGGAGTCTCTCCACGTCCTTGCCAACACTCGTGGTTTTTCCTTTATTAAATCAGAGCCACCTTGGGGTGGGCGTTGTCATGAAGGGGGTGAAGCCACCGCCTGGCACGCCCACGTTGCACACCGCGTGCCGATGATAGTCCTGGCAGCTTTGCCTCGACCCAGCTTTGCGCTGACGTGCACCTTGGGAGACGGCACGTGCTGGCTCGAGCACTCGAGTCGCTGTCACTCGTGGGGGACCCACACTGCGGTCCTGGCTCCTGGCTTTGGCTTGGCCAGCCCCAGGTGGTGTCGGCATTTTGGGAGTGACCCAGTGGATGGAGTGGAAATCCCATTTCCCTCCCTCCCTCCCCCCTCCCCTTCCCTCCCTCTCCCTCCCCCCTTCCCTCCCTCTCTCCCTCTCCCCTCCCTCCCCCTCCCCCCTTCCTTCCCTCCCTCCCTCTCCCCTCCCTCCCCCCTCCCCCCTTCCTTCCCTCCCTCCCTCTCTCTCTCTCCCCTTCCTCTCCCCTCCCTCCCCCTCCCTCCCCCTCCCTCGCTGACATTCTGCTTTTCAAATAAGGAAATACATCTTAAACACTAAATCAGCGCCTTGTTACCGGCAGTGAGGCGGTCTTGCGTTCCGGTTTTGACTTTCATTCCCCAGACGACTGAGGTGCTGGGTGTCTCCTCCGTGCTTCTTGGCCACTCACGTTGTTTGTCTTTTTGTTGATGAGTCGTGAGTTCTTTGTATGTTCTGGGTTCTAGACTTGGGTCAGACATTTCACGCACTAATATTTCTCCTTCACTTTCCCGAGTGAGGGTGTTCGTCTTGATGAAGCGCAGGTTCAGGTTCTCTCTCCTTGCCTCCTAAGAAGCCATCATGAAATCCGAGGTCCCGAAGATGCCTGCCTGTGTCTCTCCACTCAACATGTAACCTCGTTCCTCCCCCCACCCCCACCCCAGTCTCTCGGGCTCTGTCTGGAGAGGTGCCCGTCAGTCCTCACGGATGTCCCTGCCCTAATAAACCTTGCTATTTTACCTCCCACTACTCTGTCTCACGCCCGAATTCTTTCTTGCGCGGAAGACAAGAACCCTGCCATTCACCGGTAACACTCCCCAATACAGTCTGAACTCGTTTTTAGGAGAAAGAAATGAGCCTGAAGCTCGTCTTGGCTGCGTTGAGGAGCGTTTCCGTCCTGTAGCCGGGACGCCCTAGACCTGTTGCTGTCAGGCCCAGGTGTTCACTGTGCGCCGCTACTGGCTTTGCCCTGCGGGTGTCGCGCCCGGGCGCCTGGGATGTCAGTCTTTGGCGCTTGCAGCTTTGTATGAAGGCAGCCGGCCTTGCGCGAGGGGGATGTAGCTGGAGGGATGACTGACTGATATCCAGGAAATAAAATCCAGCTTAGGAGAGAGGTGACAGCCTGATCCAAGGCCAATGCGAGGGAGGCCCAGGCTGGAGCGGAAAGTTCCAGAAGGCAAAACGTTACGGATGAATCCGCCTGGGGAGCTTGATCAAATTGAGAGGGACAAATTACTGATAAATGCACAGAAAATGAAAAGTGAAAAAATTAATTATTAAGCCCATGATCCCAGGGCAGACAGTTCACATGCAGGCAAGGCACCCCTTGGGATGCACACAGCCCGACTGGAGCCCCTGGGCTCCAGCCCCACTTCAACTCCCAGCTTCCTGCTGACTCACGTCCTGGGAAATACATGACTCAGCGGCGGGGAGTTCTGCCGTCCACCTGGGGGACCCAGACAGCGTTCCTAGGTTCTGGCTTTAACCTGGACCGGTCCTGGCTGTTGTGGGCATTTGGGGAGTGAACCAGCAGATACAGAAAATAACCTGAAAGAATGGCAGGGTTCTTGTCTTTGTGCAAGAACGAATTCAGGCATGAGACAGAGTAGTGGGAGGTAAAATAGCAAGGTTTATTAGGGCAGGGACATCCGTGAGGACGGAGGGGCGCCTCTCCAGACAGAGCCTGGAGAGAGTGCGCAGTCGTTCCGGCTGGGGGAGAGCGAGGTTACATGGCTGAGTGGAGAGAGCACACCTGGCCAGCAGGCGGGCGGCTCAGGGGCAGAGGGCTGAGTGCGCCGTCCGGTTGTGGGGGGGGGGGTGTTAAGGGGATGGGTCTGGGCTCCCCACCTCTGCCGGGGGGGTGTTAAGGGGATGGGTCTGGGCTCCCCACCTCTGCTCCTCCTGGAACAAAGGGCTTCTTGGATGTAAATATGAAAAATTCCTATCTGAGTTTCCCCCTGAAGGTATCAGACGGGGGGGGGGGGGGGGGGGGGGGGGGCAGGCTGGCCAGGGTTGGAGGAAGGATGGCAGGACCCCGGAGGATCAGGATGGGGCAGGATGTTTGAAGTGCAGATGCTGGGCTGCCCCGGGAAGGTCAGATGCTGGACCCAGATGTCTCCCCAGGCCTTTGTCACACACACAAGCTCATACCTGACTCCCTGCCTAACACAAGGAACTCTGCAGTTGCATTAGAAAGAACCCTGCAGGTCTGAGCTCGGAGGAGCGGCTCAGGTGTCCCAGTGCCAACACTGAGTACAGAAGACAAACCCTCCACCTCGGGGAGCAGCCGGAACACCAACCGTGCGCTCCCTTCTGAATAACTTCCTAAAAACACGAAGATAACGATGCACAAGGAACTGATTCAAACACAGGTGCAGATACTGGAGGGGTCAAGAGAAAGGTCAAAGTTGAATGATTGTTTCCAGAGTGGGACTGGGCAGGGACAGAGTGTGCACTCCAAGTTGTCCTTGGAGTCTGTCTTTTAAAAAACAATTGGAGGCAGTGAGGGGTCTTCAGGAGCTCTGGCCGAGCTGGGGGACAGGAGAGGGGCCGGGACGACCTGCAGGTTCCTGGTGGTCACTCTCTGGGGGCAGGGCATTGCTCCTGAAGGACCCTTACGGGGGGAGGGACAAGAAACTAGGCCTGGGCAAATATCAGGGGCTTCTTAAGAGGTTAGATGTTCCCCAGAGACCAGCGGGCAGGACATTCTCTGGGGAGGAAAAGTCAATCCCCTTCAGAGAATCTCCAGGCCTGCCCAGAGCCGAGCTGCCCCTCCCCTTCGGAGAATCTCTAGGTGACCTCTAGGCGCGCCCAGAGCCGAGCTGCCCCTCCCTTTCGGGAAACCTCTGAGCACGCCCAGAGCAGAGCTGCCCCTCCCCTTCAGAGAGTCTCTAGGTGACCTCTAGGCGCGCCCAGAGCCGAGCTGCCCCTCCCCTTCGGAGAACCTCTAGGTGACCTCTAGGCGCGCCCAGAGCCGAGCTGCCCCTCCCTTTCGGGAAACCTCTGAGCACGCCCAGAGCAGAGCTGCCCCTCCCCTTCAGAGAGTCTCTAGGCGTGCACTTATGATGTCACTGCGACCGGCCAATCCCGTGCCACCTCAGCACTCTCCCCCAGCACTCTCCCTCAGCATTCTTCGTCAGCACTCTCCTATATGCTAATGGTCCCTCTGAACTGACCAATCCTGTAACACCTCTGCACTCTCCACCTGTATTCTCCGCCTGCATTTTACCCATGCACATTAGGAATATGCTAATTTGTTGCCTATATAAGCTGTGTGAACCTGCTGCTCAGGGCTCCGCACCACCTGAGGTGGGGGCCTGTTTATGCAAAAGTTCAACAAAAACCTCGTGCTTTTTGCATCAACTCATCTGGAGTCTGGATCTTTGGGCGTCCTCCCGAGCAAGTGGACATCCAACTCGTCTGGAGTCTGGATCTTTGGGCGTCCTCCCGAGCAAGTGGACATCTCTGCTACTAAGAGGCCCGACACCCCCTCCCAGCCAAGGCCGCATGCGCGCAGGAAGTGGGGGGGGGGAATGTCCTGTTTTCCACAGGGTTTGGGGGGCCCCCAGGGATGCTGTGGTGGGGGCCTGTCGGGGGGTGGGGCTGAGGAGCAGTGCCCACCTCTAGATCCCAGAGCAAGTCCCAGGCTGGGTGCTTGGGGGGCTAGGAAGCTGGGTTGGGTGGGAGGGCAGGAAGGTGTGGTGCAGGGGACAGGAATGCGGTGACCAGAGGTCGGGGTGGGGTGGGGGATGGGCCTTGGCGGCCCCCTCCCCCACTGTAAGGTGTGGAGTACAGATTCTTGGGGGCCGTCCTCTGGCTGGGAGTGGGGGTGGGGGTGGGGGGTCTTCTCCCTGGACGGAACTGAGACATTGGAGACGCGTCTGGGCGCCGCAGGAGGCTGGCAAGGGGCTCCCCCGCCGAGCAGGGAGCAGGCCCCCATTCCGCTGATTTCTCTGTAAAGTAAAGACTTCTGGTGAAGACTGAAGGGGTGGCCGCCCGCTGTCCATCCCCGGGACGTTGTCTTTGTTTTGCCCCAGTGACACAAACTGCCCCTCCCCTGAGCCAAACTCCACACTCAGCCCCCACCCGGCCCTGGCTGGGACAGGCCTGGGTGGAATCTCGGGCTCTCGCTCTCCCTGGCAGGGGCGTGGCTGGCTGCCCCTGTAGAGAGAGACCCTCTCAATGCCATCTCCCCCCTCCCCCTCCCTCTTTCCCTCCTCCCTCTCACTCTCTCTCTTTCTCTCTCCTCCTCCCCCTCTCCTCCTCCCTCTCCCTCTCTCCCCCCTCCCTCTCCCTCTCTCCCCCTCCCACTCTCCCTCCCCTCCCACTCTCCCCCTCCTTCTCCGTCTCCTTCTCTCTCTCTCCCTCTCTCCCTCCCCTCCCCCACTCTCTCCCACTCTCCCTCCCCCCCCACTCTCCCTCTCTCTCCCACTCTCCCTCTCCCCCCTCCCCCCCCACTCTCCCTCTCTCTCCCCTACTGCCCTCTGTAGCCCCTTTTTAGTGCCCCACCCTGGCCTTAACACTTCTTCCTTGGGGACCGCAGGTGGGGTGCTCTCTTACAGAAACTCCCACCACTGCTTTGTTTGTTTGTTTGACAGGTAGAGTTAGAGACAGAGAGAGACAGAGAGAAAGGTCGTCCTTCTGTAGATTCACTCCCCTAATGGCTGCTATAGCTAGCGCTGCTCCGATCCGAAGCCAGGAGCCAGGTGCTTCTCCCGGTCTCCCATGGGGTGCAGGGCCCAAGCACTTGGGCCATCCTCCACTGCACTCCCTGACCACAGCAGAGAGCTGGCCTGGAAGAGGAGCAACTGGGACAGAGCCAGCACCCCAACCAGGACTAGAACCCGAAGTGCCAGCGCTGCAGGTGGAGGATTAGCCTAGAGAGCCGTGGCGCCGGCCCCACCGCTGCTTTTGGGGCTTCTCTAGATGTAGTTTGGAAGAACAAGCCAAAGGGACATGGAGGAACAGGGACAAGTGGCAGGGCAGTGACAAAGCCTGAGTCTCCCAGGCTGAAGTGGGGCTGGGTGGTCCCCTTGAGAGGGAAAGGGGGGGTGGCTCTGAGGACGAGGCAGGGGAGTGGCGGGTGGGCTGGCCCTGGGGACGAGGCAGGGGAGTGGCGGGTGGGCTGACCCTGGGGACGAGGCAGGGGAGTGGCGGGTGGGCTGGCTCTGGGGACGAGGCAGGGGAGTGGCGGGTGGGCTGGCCCTGGGGACGAGGCAGGGGAGTGGGGTGGCTCTGGGGACAAGGCAGGGGAGTGGCGGGTGGGCTGGCTCTGGGGACAAGGCAGGGGAGTGGCGGGTGGGCTGGCTCTGAGGACGAGGCAGGGGAGTGGCAGGTGGGGTGGCCCTGGGGATGAGGCAGGGGAGTGGCGGGTGGGCTGGCCCTGGGGACGAGGCAGGGGAGTGGCAGGTGGGCTGGCCCTGGGGACGAGGCAGGGGAGTGGCCGGTGGGGTGGCTCTGAGGACAAGGCAGGGGAGTGGCGGGTGGGGTGGCCCTGGGGACGAGGCAGGGGAGTGGCGGGTGGGCTGACCCTGGGGACGAGGCAGGGGAGTGGCAGGTGGGCTGGCCCTGGGGACGAGGCAGGGGAGTGGGGTGGCTCTGGGGACAAGGCAGGGGAGTGGCGGGTGGGCTGGCTCTGGGGACGAGGCAGGGGAGTGGCGGGTGGGCTGGCTCTGGGGACGAGG